>CM014730.1:9786040-10358540 GCA_004329165.1 Spatholobus suberectus | reverse complement strand
TGGTCACCTTCTTCAAACTTTAGAGGTTTCCTCCTTTGGTTGACATAATTCCTTTGCTTACTTTGAGCCACTTACAACTTATCCTTAATCATTTGGTTCTTTTGGTTTGCTTCCTAAAATAAAGAGTTTGAGGAAGGTGACCATGTGTTCTTAAGGATATCCCCTACCACTGGCGTTGGAAGGGCCCATAGGGCCAAGAAATTAAATCCTCGTTTCATTGGTCCTTTTCAGATTCTTTAGAGAGTCAAGCTTGTAACCTATAGGATTGCTTTGTCCCCATCCTTGTCAAATCTTCAAGATGTATTCCATGTCTCCCAACTTAGGAAGTATGTAAAGGATACTTCTCACGTCCGTCAGACTAAGTCAGTGTAATTAAGGCCTAATCTTACTTTTGAGTCTAAGTCGGTTCGGATTGTCAATTGTAGTGTGAAAAACTCTTTGGAACAAGCCCATTCCTTTGGTTAAGGTTGTTTGGGAGGGACTTGTGTAACACCCTAAAGAGTATTACCTTTTGCTTGCTTATATTACTAAAACACAGGAGTTTAGAATATAAGAATATCAGAGATGCTATATGGAAACTAAAACTTAAACTTGGATAGCAAAAACATACTTACAACAGGTAATACAAATCTCTTGGCACTTATGTGTCGTACAAAACTTGAACAAAAGAAACACAAACATAAACTAACTCCCAGATATTGGGAGGTCTAAAACTATAAACTCTTCCTCTTGTGGTAATTCCAAGTTCTATGCTTCAAGATACTACCAAGAGGACTTCACCTACTCAACCTATAAAAACATGAAACATAAAAAGGATGAGACATATTGTCTCAGTGAGTGCTCTAAAGACTCTAGGCTGACCCTCTATTCTAGAGATTCTTTTCTTATACTTTTGTGGTTTTACCTCTTACTAAAACCCTCAATCTCATAATCTATGTCCAACTTAGGGCTTGCTGATCTTTAGTGGGCTTGAGCCCTGATTCTTTTAACCCACACTGTCTCTTACACTAAACAACTATCTTCCCATCACTTAAATGAGGACTTCATACTCAGGATTATATTCTCTAGTCCTGTTATCTTCCATAATAATGAGTGAGGATTGACTTTTCCTTTCTTTACCTTTCTCTTTTCTTGCCCTTTTTGGGACTTATACATAAACTATGTCCTCACTAAGCACATAGGTTCCCTAGTTTATACTTAACTAGATTCACCTATGACTAGGCACACACATCATCATATACCCCACAAGGCAACATACATGCCTCACAAAGGCTTTCACATCAATCATATCCTAGTTCTATTTCAATTCTGTGTAGTTCTCTTTATCTTTATTATTAAGTTTCACTTGCATACTGTCTTTTCCTTTGGTTGAGCTCTAGCCATCAAGAGGCGTCCCTCTTGCTCGACCTCTTACTACCACCGGTCCAAATGGTTGAACCACTTCCGTTATCAAAGCAGTTCCCTCAACATTCTTCCCTTACCGAAGAATGACTATGTCTTTCTCTTACTGAAGGACCCATCCTTCCTTTACCAAAGGACCCATCCTTCCCTTACCGAAGGATGTTATTTTTCCCCTTACATCTAAAGGATGACGGTCCCTTCCCTTAACCCAAGAGGCCTCCTAGCCCTTTTTTTTTCTTTTACAACTCATCTTAGAGTTGCATAAAACCTCATCTCTCCTTGGTAATCTTGGAATCCTCACTACGGTTTGCACATCGTAGTATGCTGAGGGTGTGACTTTGACATGACCAAAACTGGGGAGGTCCTAACATTACTAAGGAGGTACTTTTCTTGAAAAGCGTAGCTTTCCTTTTAAAATATCTTTCTATGAAAACATAGGCTTTTCTCAAAAATGTGTTCCTTTCTTAAAATCTTTCCTTTCATGAAAACCTTAGGGGAAAATGCCTACCTTTTGCTAAGGAGGCATTTGATGGTGTCTTAAGTATCTTAAATGTCTTATTACATTGGATTTATTGTTGCATACAAACTATCTCAGGCAAATGCAACTATCACATGAATGCAATATAACACAGCTACGTAAGAAATCAACATCAAAACAAGAGGCAAACATTCAAGAGCAAGCATAGAAAACAAGGGTGCAATTATACTATTTCTAGACTCAACCCTCGCTTAGCTAAAATCCTAATTTTTACTCAACAACAGCCTTGTTGTCTAGCGGCATAATATTGCCGCCCAGCGACATATTACTAGAGTCCCATTTTGGGCTCTGGCTGAATACCACCCGGTGGGATTTTTTGTCACCTAGCAACAGCCCTGTCGCCCGACGGGAATAAACTATCGCCCAGCAGCCCTGTCACCCAGTGGAACAATTCTGTTGCTCGACGATGAGTTACCAGAATCCCCTTATTAGCTTTGGTTGAACGTCGCCCAGCAACGTATATTGGCGCCCAACGACAACCTCGATGTGAAAATGGGTATATGAGCTGCGATTTTCAATCCCTTGGGTATTAATTGTCATACAACCATTCCAAAGCAATATAATGAACTCATAAACATTATTTAACCATAAAACCTATCATAAAAACTCATCAATCAAACAAATCATCCAAAAACCTCAAATTTCTATTATAGGGTTCAAGAACCCTTAAACCTTTAATCCATCAATCCTAACTCCAAATCAAGTGAGATAATGGAAAGAAGATGAATTAGAAGCACTCACATATGCTTTTAGAAGTGATTGGATGGTTGGATCCACTCCTTCCTTCTTCTCCTCTTCTTCTTCTTTTCTCCTTTTCTCTCTTTTTTTCTCTTTTCTTTCAGTTTCTCTCTCTAACTCTCCGTTCCTTTTCCTATATAAACCGTGTGTGGGTGGGTGGGCTTGGTGGGCTTTTGGCCCACCCTAGGCCTTAGCTCTCCATCTAGGTCCTATTTTCCTATTTTTGTAATATTCTAATATAAGGATAACTATTACTATTGTTGCCTATGAGAAATCTTAACCATAAATATATTCTTATTTCTATTACCCAAAATTGGGGATGTTACAGCTTGCCTCTGCGGAGATCACTTAGGAGAAAAAAGACAAGATGAGATTAGTTCATCTGTAGCTTTTCAACTTAAGTATGTTAAAGGTTGTAATTTTCAAGGACAACAATTTTTGTATGGAGGGAATTTAACATCCTCAAAATAGGCCACCAATAATATGAATAAAGTATAATAAAATAAAGACCTTCTTATATTAATTTCTTAAGGACTCTGTATAATATAGGATTGTACTCCGTTTTATGATATAGTGGGCCAGAGTTAGATTAGAGAACACTGTGACCCTTAAGGCCTAATAAGGGTCAGTATCCTTCTAAAGTCAACACCACCCCACGTATTCACACACTTACAACATCACTTAGAGAAGAGAAGGAAGAAGAGAAAAGAAAAAGGAGGGAGACCAAGGGACACACAAACACACATTCTATCATTCTTGAGGCTTTTGGTGAATGTTACTTGTCCAACTCTTCCCCTTATCTTCCATGGTCTATGTCTCATTGATGGATTGGGGAAGGTGGGTCTTTGAACCTAACTTACTCATTTGGGGAATTTATGGAGTTTTGTGTGATTCATGAGCAAATGTTGATGTTTATGTTGAATATATGATGAGGGAAACATTTTAGGGGCCATTTATGGCATGTTAAGGTGGTGGGTGGCCATTAATGGCTTGAAGTGAACTGGCATCGTGAAATTTGTGATCTACAAAATCCTCCTTTTTGCTAAGCGAGCAATGCCATCGTTAAGCAAACTAGATCTTTTCACAAGGTTTGGGTTTTGGTAGGAAACCACTGAGCAAGTGTAGGCTTCGCTTAGCAAAATCTAGGTACAAAGAGGGAGCCTTTCCTCCACTTGGTGAGATTAAGTTTGGCTAAGCTAGGGAACTTCCAAGAGACACCCCTGCAAGTCTCATAGGAGTCCACTAAGCGAGCATAAGCATTGCTAAGCGAAAGTGTAATTCGATAGAGGGTATATTTCCTTTGTCTAGTAAACCATGTTCCCACTAAGCAAAAAGGGGGGCTACAGAGAGTCTATCTAGAGGTTTCATGTAGGTTTGCTGAGCGAAGACCTTCTTTACTTAGCAAAAAGAGGGTCTAGAGACCAAGTCTGGAGCCCTTACACACTAATCGCTAAGCAACCCTTGGGTTAGCTAAGCTACAAGGTCCTGCTCGTTAAGCAAGGGCGAGAAACCCCTGAAATAACATGTTAATTTTATCTTTTATAATTCTACAGCCATCATGTTCCATTCAATAGATATATGCCTAATAAAATAGTGTGTATAAGTAGGTGTTGAAAGTAAATAATATTATAATTAAAGAAAGATACGAAGAAGCTGAGGTATCCTCTTTGGGTGAATGGATTGATTCCCTCACTTTTCATTCTCCAAAGGTTAGTGGCTAGACCCCTCGTGCTAGAGGGGTATATAAATACGACATCACGGCATAAGGATAAGGGGGATGCTCCTTGAAAGTTTAAGCTAAATACTTTGTCACAGGACAGAAAAGAGTAAAGATGAAAGCTATGCATGTTAAATGAATGTTATACAAAGTTTATGTTCTGAGGTTGAATATAGATATATATAATATTTTATATGATTGATGCACTCATGAGGTTCATATACATTGTTACATGTGTTTAGCACTTACTAAGACATTGTCTCATTAGTTTTGTTTCATATTCTAGACTAACAGGTATGGAGAAGAGTTGGATGGCCTTGAGAACATCATGTTTTGTTATTAATGTATTAATAGGCTAGAGATTATTTCTTTTGGAAAAACAGTACTCTTATTATTTTGTACAGGGCACCCATGTATAAGGATAACCCTTATGAGATGTATATGATAGCATTACTTAGGAATGGTGTGTGACTTTGTCCACAGCATTCTTGAGTAATGTAATCATATATGTTGTTATTATCTACACTTTAACGATTAAAATGTAAAGCTTAAGGTAATACCCTTTAGGGTGTTATAGACCTATTCCTACAAATTTATGCCAACAATTTTTATAATAAATTAAGCTTTTGTGGTAAACTTTAGTATAAATTAAGGTTTCAAAAAGAGATAAAGTTTCTCTAGATACTCCCATTTGTTGGTATGACTTGAATGCACACTCCTGTGAAAGCCATATCAGCCACAACAATATTTGGATTGGGTATTGGAACAACACAACAAAGTCAAAAAAGGAATCGTAGACAAGAATTAATGGCTACCTTGCTTTATTTTAATAAACAATTCCATTAACTCATGTCTATGATTCCTTTTTTGACTCTGTTATGTTGTTCTAGCAACCAATTCAAATACAATTGTAACTGATATAACTTTCAACAGGATGTACATTCAAGTCATTCCAATAAATCTGAGTGTCTTGCGCAACTTTCTTTCCAATTTCTATTTTAAAGCTTTGTACTAATGTTTACCATCAAATCTAAATTTATTATAAAAATTGTGGCTTAAATTTGTAGGAATAGGTGGATGTCCCAAAGACTCTTTAGATAATTTCAAGAATGAAATATCACCAAAAGTATGGTTCGTGGATCCTACTGAAATTTATTTTGCAATAATTTTTACTCAGTTTTTTTGGTGGAGGTTAGTTCACCCGACACCTGAAAATCTTCTAAATTTTTACTTCTTACCTAATAAGGCATGGCTACAATTGTTGTACATTGGGGGTTGTGTTTTTTCAATGAAAGTTTAGAACTTAATGCTCGAAGAAGTTGAATATAGCTCTACTTTTTTTGACATTGACATCCACTTTCCTTATATTACTTGAGTTACACATGTTGTCACAACATGTAAAATTTTTTAGAAGATGAACAAGCAATTGCGAATAGAATGGTACTTAATAATCTTTCTCATCCTTTTCTATAATTGCACTTTTGATCCTCTTATTATTGTTATTTTTCAAATCTGGATCCCTCATTTTATTTTTCACAAATTTGGTCCCCCCCTATTTTTTGCTATGCAATGTTAGTTTATGCGTTAACTTAACATCCAATATTTAAGAAAAATGTTGACATGAAAGCCAAATGATGACATTGATGTGCTGGCGTGAATGTGTAATAGAGTGTCACATTAGTATTTTCATTAAATATCGGATGTCAATTTAATAGATAAATAAAATTGCATATTTAAAATGGTGTGAGGACCAAATTTGCAAAAAAAAGGGGGGGGAATGAAATTCGACAAATGACAATGGTAGAGAGATCAAAAGTGTAACTAAGCCTAACTTTATTGAACTAATCCCACATAATTATTTTTGGATTCAGAAATTACTTGTAAAGTTTGTGAAGGATACACTTCTTATATATCGTCCACATGAGACTGTTATTCACGACGAAAAAGGGAATACCTTCATATGTGATGTTGAATGGTGTTTATGGCCAACTAATGCTTTTTTGATTGGCGAACGGAACATATACACCCATGTGAATCATTTGAGAAATGCATGGGGATGTATAATGTTTATTTATGTGTATTATAGGTATTGTGTTAATGATATATTTTTGTTAACATTCATAGGAGAATATATTGAAATTACTGTTAAAAATAATTTGATGTCAAATTGGAGACCTCAACATTGTGTATGTTATAGATAATGTTTGATTTTGTTGTATTTGGAAACGAAACAAACAAGTTCAAAGTATAAATCATAATAAAATATAAATTTTATAATAATTCATACACTAATGTACTTTGTGCAAAATGTTTATCCTCTTGTGTTATGTTTTATACATATTTTTTAATACTAGTCAATTTACATATAGATTTTAACATGTAAAAATAAGAAAACAATAATGATTTTTTCTACAATTTTTAAGAATTTAAATTTTAAATATCATGTGAAAAATTAAGACAATTTTTTAATTAATTTTAGTTTCTATCATTTAATTAGACATAAATTAATTACTTAAGAGTAAATTCAAATTTGATTAGTTAAAAAAGAAATTCATTTTAAATAAATATTACACGGATTAAATTTTTTTTGTTATGTAATTAAATAAAGAGAAATACTAGCAACATTCTCTCTAATACTCTCTTTCTAATACTATCTCTACTATTGGTTGAAATTTGTTGAAAATTACAAATTTTGGCGAGTCTCATTTTTCATTTAATGAGTCTCTCCCCTAATTCAGAAGTGAGACCCACCAAAATTTTTTATTTCCTATAAATTTCAGCAAATAATAGAGAAAATGTTAGCAAAAGAGTGTTAGAGAGTATTGCTACCACTTCTACTAAATTAATATTAATTGGCTGAAAGAAAATTTAATTTTGAATTGATAGAAATCTTTAATAAAAAAGTTTATCCTTGTGAATTAAGTTTAAATATTCCTACTTGCTTTCGTAAAAGAATGTTCATCCTCATGTGCTATATTTTATATATAATTTCTGTTTTAATAAATTTACATATGCATATCAATGTATAAAAGGACATTAAAATTTGTTGAGGTAAAGTAATATCTTCAATCATTTATTTAAGTGAGAAGATAATAAATAAGAATTGAATAATGATTTGCTTAAAAATTGATTTTAAACATTAATTTTGCACAAAGAAGATAATAATAATTACATTCATTTAATTTGATTTTTGTTATGTAATTAAATATATATTAATTAGGTATAAGAAATTTTTATTTTGATTGGACAAAAAATCTACAGTAAAAATGTTCATCCCTCTGAATTAAGTATAAATTTCCCTACCTGCTTTCACATAACAAAATGTTCATCTCCATATGTTATATTTTATGGACAATTTCTATTTTAATAAATTTAATTAAAATTTTTTGAAGTAAAAGAAAATCTTGAATAATATCTTTTTAGAACTTTGAATAATTTATTTAAGTGAGACGATAATAAATAAGAATTGAATAAATGATACATATAAACATTTTTTCAATTAATCATTTTATGAAATTTAATTACAATAAATACATACAGAAATAACGTAGCTATTCTGAGTATTCGATTTTGAAGTAGATTACAAAAAATTGAACAATCAATTTTGAACGTACATAACGTCAACCAAATTTACATGCACATCAAACCTAAATGCTGGCAGATCTTTTATTGGTTTTAAGTAAAAAATTTTAAAACAATTTAATTGATTTAATTTACGAAGATTTTGTGAAAAAAAAATTGAAAGTTTTATATAGAAGAAAAACAATAAAGGGACCAAAGATAGCTAAAAAAATTAGAGAACTAAAATTACAGATAAACTAAATTATAGGAGATCTAAAGTGCAATTAATTCTTTTTTATAATTACTACTTAAAATGATCACTGAATCCAATTATTTTATCCTCACTCTTCATCAACTTATGATATTTTTTTTGGCCAAATACATGGGTTTAATTTGTTTCTTTTTTTCTTGTGTGTCCAGTAACTATATGTAAAAAATTAGGTAAAATTTTTTTTAAATTTGTTTGGATAAAAATCTTCAGTAAATTAGTTGAGTGAGAAAAAAATAAGTATATTCATACCGAAATTATTAAAACAATAAATTAGAGAAATGAATTATGCTAGAGGCCTCTTTTATATTATCTACCTTTTTATTTTATTTTTTGCCTCACCGTATATCTTTTTCTTTTACATTAATATAACTAAGATTTGAGATTTTAAGGCTTTAAATTCATTGATTTCTAGTATTTATCATTTTGATAACCAACTCTAATAAATTGTTAGGTGTAATCCTAGGCATTGTTTATATTTTTGCTCTAACACACCCTTGGTGAAAGGTCTTTGGGTTGATGCTTGGACAAAGCTTAGGCACTCTCTATACATTTAGGCTGACTGCAGAATCTTATTTTAATTATGAAAAATAGGGTGGCAAGGTTCAAACCCTTAATCATTGGTTCATAGATAGACTTTGATACTATTTCAATGGGCAACTCTCCTAAAATCTTAATTTTTTAGGGTAGGTCCAAGGATATATAATTAATATCTCTGTATCAATTTAAATCTTTGCCTGAACCTGATTTTAAGTCACACATCATTAAACTTCAAAAACAATGTTTTGTCCTTCTCAAGGCAACCCTATAACCCATCGAAGTGCAATTCTCAAACATCATTTATCTCATTTAGTAACCTAGCAAATGGAAATTCGTGGAGACCTAGGTTGGGATTAGAGTTAACTAGTATTCATTTGATTCCATGAAAATAAAACCTCTTTAATAAAATTTGGTAAAAACCAGAGTAAATCTTTTGCTTTTAAAATTAAACCTAGGTAAGCATTTTGTAAAACATGGAACCTATAACAGCAAAACACCACGCAATACCCTCGTATAGGGAAAATAAAAGAAATTGGTCACTAAGAGCGGCCGCGTCCACAGGTACTTGATAGATAATTCATATAAAATTACATTTCAAATATAAATCAGCCTGAACTAGTAAGCGAGCACTTTTCTTTAAACCTAATAGTAATTGTTTACGGGGCATTGGGTTTGGGAAAACATAAAACATAATTATTAGGAATAATGGTTCCATGCATGTATCAAAATAATGACAAGTATATAGGTTTACAGCCTAATAACATATGTCATAAAATAAATACAAAACCCCCAAATGAAATTAATAAACTCCAATCCCCAACTACACAAACTCACTCACAAGACCCATGAACATTGTAGACTCTCCCTAAGACTAGCCCTATTGGCTAGGGGTATAACACCCTGCCTAACATGGTACGACTGACTAGGGTCATTACCATCTTGGGAGTCAGTAGGAGAATCCCCATCTTCCCTATTACCATCCCTATCAACAACCGCTTAGGTTGCTAACTCTACGATGTCCTGTGGGGTTCTTAAGGACCTAACAATCCAAGAGAAGGTAGTCATGTGTTATAGCACTACCTTCCTAGCAATCATGCGAGTCCTACTACCCACTGGCCTAATGGCAGGAGGGCCCTGCTTACCATCCTAACAATGGTCTCTCCTTTGTTTCTCAGCAGAAACCACGGGGACTACCGTAACTCTCCTTTGCTCCCAAGCCAATAACTTTCTCGAGGCAGAAGTTGCCAAGGCAATGGAGGAAGAAAGAGTGGGAGCCTTTAATTGATAAGCCTAACGATCTACCAGCATGGACAAGTACACATCCTGCATTACTACATAGCCTAACTGGGATCTACACTATTTGACTAAGATAACAAATAGAGACAACATAATAGGGGAGCACACATGCTCAAGGGTATGCCACTCATTAGCAAGTACCCATATAAATACATCATCATAACAAACATAAGGGGTATGCCACCTCACTAGCAGTGACCCACATAGATACATATAGAATCATAACAAACTCAAGGTATGCCACCTCATTAGTAATGACCACTCACAATTATACATATGTAATAGAACCTGGGTTGCACTAAGACTACAACAACTCAACAAGGACCAAGAAGGACATATGCTAGCACAACATAACACTCCACATTATTCATCCATCACCATCAACGTGTATAGTAAACACATCATAGTCATAGTGCATATCATGTATATTCATCATCACATAAACATAAAATAATCACATATAAACAAATAATATCATAAGCATAATCACAATTACTTAAACCTTGTAAACTGGGCAATTAGATATATGCAATGCACGTCTGCTAGTCTATCATCTCTATTATTTCATTAGTGCTCATGATGCATACAGGTACCTGTAACCTCATAATCTAGTGCCATACACCCTGTACCAAGCATTTTACACTTGGTACGAAACATTTTCACCCTATAGGTGTTCCTCAAATTCGTTTCAACTTATTATGAGATTACCTCAATAAAAGTCCTTATAGGACAACCATGTGAGTACGAGGCATTTTGCCCTTATTGGCTTTAGGAATCCATATAGGATTCATGCTCCCCAAGGGATAGCAACCTTGTGCATATCATAATGCATGATGAATGTTGTTACATCTTTCCCTTTATTAATATGGTGATGAGAGGAGCGAAAATGGATTTTTAAAGAAAAAAACCCATAAATTCCTCAAAACTTTATTTCCTTAACCTTAAACTCCTACTCATTTTAAAACAGTTCCTTCTTAAAAATGTCTTAGAAGCCGTCAATAACTCACTTGGTCGCCATAGGTGACTCAAGGAAAACTCATACTCAAAATTCCTTCAAAGAATCATTTATAAAACTCAAGGCATTAGGAAGTACAATGGACGCCAAACTTAGTGCAAAAATCTAGGTATCAACCTCATTAGTCCCATGCTCTAATACAATTCCAAGACCCATGAGCTTTAAAGAAACCATTAGAAATAAGTATTTTCAAAATAAATAGTTGGGTGAGGAAAGCATTTAAATATAACTCGTCTCATCAAATATAACCATCATAAAAAGAGCTTTCTCACGCAAAATTCTCCAATTAAAACTCAAATGTCAAAAATATAGCCAAAGTTGGCATTCTGCATATTAAAAACCCACTTTGATCTAAACCTCATAAAATATACCATCTCCCCCATCATCCATGGGTGTTTCTCATCATTATTCTCATATTATGTCATTGGATCAAACAAACGACCTACACGTAATACAATGTCTCTCATCATTATTCTTATATTATGCCGTTGGATGAAACCAATTTAGTGGTTATAGCGATATATAAATATATTAAAAGCTTAAATTATGAGAACATAATTTCTAATAGCCTTATAATAACTTATATAATATAAAGGATTTATTTAAAAAAGTCTCTCGTGTTTAAAATTCATGATTTAAATTATTATAGCAACATGTATATATATATATATATATATATATATATATATAATTTGAGAAATTACAATTCAATTTAACCGTTATAATTTAAAAACATGAACACAACTCATTTTTCATAAGATAATTGTTATAGCAAATATAACTCACGGTAGTAATGTTTTAATTCAATAAACTCTCCATAATTAAAATAATACTTCTCAACGCTTTATTGAAACTTCAATTAAGTTATCTTAATTAAAAAGCGCAAATATAACATATATATGATAATATAATTGTTATAATAAATTATACTGATTGCAATTAAACTTTAATTTGGCAAAACACCTCATAATTAAATATTATCTCTTTAAAATATCTAGCCACGTGTTTATTTATAAAACTTAGCTTTAGATAGCTTAAAATTCAAAATAATATACTCCTCAAAATACAAATATTTAGATATATATAAACAGCTTTGCTGAAGCATACATGAGCAGGCAACTACATGAGCTAGTAATAATATAAGCCTTTATGGCAACGAGTACTTGCCCCTCATCAAGATGCAAGGCACTTAGCTGGGGTTTATTTCTTAGAGTTAAAACTAAGGATGTTATAGTCAGGCCAATAAAATGTGGCCCATGAGAAATTCGGGCCGACCCAACCTACTCTACACACCAAGCCAAACTGGGCCAAGCCAAACTAGGCCATTTGACAGCTCTAATGTAAGCTAGTCCATATACTGGGCTTGTAACCTGATGGAGCTTCTGTAACGACCCTCCTCTATCATCATAGTACTACAAACAACACCCGAATATATATATATATATATATATATGTATAAAGATACTTAATGATAACCAATCCACATATAACTCTAACATATACAAGATATGAAATAATATTGTATACAAGCCCAAATGTGTATATATATACAACATAACAGGGGAGAAACACAACACAAAACTCCCTATAGCTGATTAGCTATACAACATGTACATCAAATATCCAAAAAGAAAAGAAAAGAGAGCTTCCAGAAAAGCTTTACCTAAAAAGGGTCACCAAACTCTCCATCTGAGACCTTCTCCATCAGCTCTAAGAAGTAGGATCTACGAATGCCTCTCCCTCTGCTCCCATGCCAAAATGACGTGATCATCACAGTCATAGCAACACAACAACAACAACAGGACACCCAACCAACCACAAAAACAAGGCAAGGGTAAGCTTACGAAACAAAAATCAACATATAATGTTTAATCCAACATAATCAAAATCATCAACCACACCAATATGGATACCAAATTTGTATAGAAATAGATTTACATACATTTCAGTATATCACACATAACATCACACATTGTGCTGTCAACCCCATATGTTAATGTATGAATGACATGACTCGAGATATTTTCTACATTTTGGGTGATCAGCCAGGTCTTATCCCCTACCATGGCCATACACCATTCAGGGATTGCCAAAACTCTAATCAGTTGGATAAGCTTATGGTTGTCAGGATAAGTGTATGTGGGTGGTGGTATACCGCAACACAAGGCCTGCACTGCCTTGGTCCCACCGTGGGATTACCCATCCACTTATCCCCTAGGCCCATCTTTTAGACCCCACTTCTTATCCAGGCACTAAGTTGGAGCGCCGGCTGAGCCACAACTCCGTTCACCCCCAACTTCCATGCCTACCCGCACCACGGCTTGAGGCCCATACAACCTCAGCCAACAACATACGCATGCCAATGCATGTATCGCCACAACAATCAACTCTACCAAACAATCATCATATCATGTATATATGTGTCAACATATCACCACAACTATCAACTCAACCACAACAGTCATCATATTATACATATATGTGTCAACATATCACCACGTGGCCTACTCAGCACCACCTATGGTCCAACAATCAGATCAACCCCAAATCAACCCCATGCACGCCCGAACTGGCCTCTTGCATGGTCAACAAGAAAATATCCAAGCAACACATACTTTTTGAAAATTCTTACACAACAAAACAAAATTTCACTCTCGCTCAGCGATCTATATGCTCACTCAACGAGTACCTTCATGCGGAGTGCACATTCTCCCTTCAAAGGTTCTTACTCAACGAGTATAAGTCCCACTCAGCAAGATCAATTCCAGAGAGCAAACAAGTATCAGGTATAATTCTCGCTCAACGACAACAAGGGTCGCTCAGTGAGTCCAACTCACTTCCTTACCCCTCGCTCGACGAACATGGATGTCGCTTAACGAATCCAACTCTAGAGAATAGCCAAGTCCCTGGGATTATTCTCGCTCAGCAAGCCATATGCAAACAATCTAGACACTAGGGATGACAATGGGTAGGATACTATAGTACCCATCTCCACATCCGTGTTTGAAAAAAATCCCCGTACTCGCCCTCATACCTACGCGGGTAGCAACTTAATCCCTATCTCTATACCCGCTGGGTACCTATATATCCATACCCGCACCGCTACCCGCATTTTACTTAAGTGTAGAGCCATGGAAAAAAATTTGAGGCCTCAGGTGAAATTTATATTCAAAATTTAATTTAATACAGTTTGACAAATCTCATTTTATTTTTGTATCAATTATGAAAGTATTGATCAAATTTTTATAATTAAGTTTTTTTTAATATTTCACTTCAATATATGAAGGAAAATTCATTTAATCCATCCTTTAATATAGTTAATAACAAATAAAATTTGAATAATTTTACTTTTAAAAAACCTACATTTAACAATAAGAATAATTACAAGTATTTCAATAATATTTTGGAAGCAATACATACATTTGAAAAAGAATATAATCTTTTGATATAATTTATTTTTAATGGAGTATAAATTATTTTTGAAATTTAATTCATATACAATTGTAGTGCAAAACTTTTTTACACAGACGTCTAATAAAATTTAATTATTTCATCATATTATCCCATTCATTAATATGATGCAGCAATATGGTAAATTTCTAGCTTGCATATATGTAAAAAAAAAAAGGGTTTTACACTAACAATGCATATAAATTAAACTCTTATTTTTGTTTATATTTCTTGCAATGTCTTTTTTTTTTTTAATGAATCAAAATTTTTAATATTGTAATACTCACAAGAACTTATTTTTTTAATATATTATATGAGATATTTTAATATATATATATATATATATATATATATAGGGGGGGAGGGTTGGGTACTATAGTACCCATACCCACACCCATTCCCATTAAATTTTGTGAGTAAATCCCCGCCCCACCCCCATCCCCATCCCCATTGAGCGAGTATTTACCCTACCCATTGCGGATACTTTTGCGGGCACCCATAGGGTCTCGGTAGAATTGCCATCCCAACTAGACACCCACCATTCGCTCAACGAGTATTAGACTCGCTCAACAAACCACATTCTGGAAAATTTCTAGAATTCAGATGATCACTCGCTCAGCAAACATATGTTTCGCTCAGCGAGACACTTACAACTTATCACACAATTCCTCAACAATCATAAGTAAAAACCCCAAAAACTAGTTTAGAAAACCATTTAAACATCCAATTAACTTAAACTATACATTAGACATTCATTGGAATCAATAAAATCATCAACAACCAACAAGAATAATAGGAAAGGAGAGAAAACTCTGTTTTCCTCTCGCTCAGCAAGCATTTTCGTCGCTGAGTGAGATTTCCATCGCGAAATCTGTTGCTAAGCGAAAATTTCAGTCGCTAAGCAAAAGCTCAAATTCCAGCGACCTCAAAATCAATTGCTAAGTTAACTTTTCCTTCACTGAGCGAGAGCTTATATCGCTGGGAGCGATTTTCATTTGTTTTCTTCGTAAATCCAACACCAAAACCAAATTTTGATCAAATCAATCAACAACAACCATTACAAAACAATCTTAAACATTTCTAATACTTTTCTAACCGATTATATATCAATTTAATTCACAAATCATCAACAAGTCCCAATTTCCCTTTTCAAAACCCATTTTTCTAAAAACCAACTACATAACCAATTTTTATCCAAATTCAACCAATTCCAAAGCATTTAATCAACATATCAACAACTACAAACACGAAAACAAGCAAGAGTAAGCTTCCCTTACCTCTAAACACTTCCAAATCCTGATTAGGTTCCTTGAGAATCCGTTGTTCTTGAGCCAAATCTCCTAAAAAAATGTTCCTTTTTTCGCCACAACCACTCAACTAAGTTCAAACCTCATTTATACCCCCACAAACACGATAATTTCTAGAGAGATAGAGAGAGAAAGAAATGGGAGAATAGGGAACTCTCTCCCCCCCCCCCCCCCCCCCTCTTCTCCTCCTTTTGTACTCGAGCTCCCAGAGCTCTCATACAAACTTTTGGCCAACTGAGGCCTATGACTCCCCAAACCATTTCTCTCATGTTAAAACTAATTTAACTTAACTGTTTTTCTCTTAAAACACATAATCACTCCGACAACACACCCAAATTGGCTCATGTATACGTCTCAAGTTTCCTAAATTCAAATTCAAATTTCAAACAAACGACATACAACAACATCGCATGCAACATACCACATACCAACAATTTATTTTTTTCTTTTAATCACCTAGATTACATGTCTAAGTTCCACTTTTAGTTATCCAAAACACTTAATCGTGCATTTAGGATAAACAAGACGTTACAGCTTCTGATGGGCATTTTGTGTTTGTGAAAATGTTTCATTAATAAGTGCTTGAATTATGTTTTTCAACAAGCAAAGAATGATATTCAATATCATTAACTATGATTTTTAATTTATCATGATTTTTCCAATTAATTTAGTGAAATACACAATGTATTTATTTAAAATTATTTTTAATTATCTTCTTAGCCTAAATTCAATTTTAATTACCATTTTCATAATTTAAAGTTTAGCATTTTATAAAATTCACATCAAATTTTGATCTTTATCAAGTTACGTTTTTACTATTTTTCTTCTATCTCTAAGATAAGCTACCTTTTTATATTATTTTAATATGTCATTTTTAATATTTTAATTTTTAAAATTATTCTAATTTCAATTTGATTCATGAAAACCAAATCTATTAGTAAATAATATTTTGACTTAAATCAAATCAAATTCTAATTAAAATGGTTCATACCCAAAATATCACAATTAAATTATAAAGATTATAAAAAGAAAGTAATAAATTAAACAATTAAAAATAATGAATAAATTATAATTAAATCATCCAAATTTTTAAATTTATATTTATCACTTTTTATCTAATTTAAAATAAATTTTAGATTTAAATCTATATTAGCATAAATAATACAAAATTTTAAAAATAACATTAATATTAAATTAAATTTTGGCTAAATCACTCAAATGTATAATATCATAGTGTGTGCGTGCGCGTGTGTGTGTGTGTATGTGCATGCATATACACCTGTACGTGTGAGAGAGAGTGAGGATCAAGTTACTCTAAGAGTAACTCTTGGTAAAGTTACTTCACTTAATAACTTTTGATATATATTAAATTTTAATGATCCAACCATTGAATATTTTGACATTATGTCAAGGATCATGCATACCAAATTTTAGGTAGATCAAACATTTATAGTTACTTAATCTTACCATCAACATTTACTCATAATTTAGAAAAGTATATTATACATTAGTTTAATCTTATTTAATGAAGTATCAAATACTTTTTAAATTTTAAAAAAAAATTGTAGACTTGATCTGCTCAATAAAATATTTTAATTCAATGGTTGGATTGTTGAAATTTATTATTATTAAGTGAAGTAACACACACACACACAAACACACACACACACACAGACAACTTTTATATCTATTAAAAAGAAAAGTGATATATGACCATGTGGTTTTATATTCAATGTATTCAAATTGATATAAAGTTTATACGCATAAAGTAATACATTGATAAATTTGAAATAACAAATAAAGTATAAGTAAATCATCTAAATTTTTATAGCAAATATTTAATATTTTCAATCAAATACAAATTTATTAATGGAAATTATATCACATCTCAACATGAAATTAAAATATTTTCCATGCAAAATAATTTATATTTTATTATTTTTTGAATAATTTAAATTTAAACATTTTATAATCATCACGTTAAATTTTGACCTTTATCAAGTTACATTATTATTGTCACTATTATCAATCATGTAGTTCATAAATGTTTTATTGACATAATTAATTCAAATTTAAATTGAATTAAATTTAAATTATTTTAAAAATTATACAAAAAATATCACTCCATCCATAAATACTCACAAAACCTTACTCAATTCTTTTATCTCTTCATCATCAGTTAGAAAGGTGACTTACCTTCTTCTTTTTAAAAGATAATAAAGATTTAAATTAATGCCCAAAGTCATCTTAATACAAATTGAATTTAGACAAATGTTACTTGGTAGCACCTAAATTTTTTTCTCCTGTAGAAATATAAATGATTTTTTCCATTTTAATACATATAAATGGATAATTATATTAATTAAAATAATTATAATCAATATCATTTTCATGATTTGAATATTCAAATTGATATTACTATTGGACTGTGTATATGAAATTATTTGAATAACAAAATCATACAAACTTGATCACAATAACTTTCCTGGCTTAACTATTTTCATATCAAATGTTTCTCTAATTGAAAATCAATTATCATGTTAATAGCCATGAATGGTTAAAATGTCCTTTTTAATTAGCCCATTTTTTATTTAAAATTAATTATCTCTTAGAATAAAGGTTCTTAGTGAGAGCCATTTTAGAACTCTTTCTATTTGGTTATTATGAAAACCTAAGGTTGTTAGTGATAATTATTTTGGATCTCCTTTCTGTTTGGTTATTGCAAAAGCCTTATTCATTTAAAATATTTTTTCATTAAATAAAAATAATGATTAAATTTATTAGTGATATCCATTTTGGATCTCCTTCCTATTTGTTTATTACAAAAATCTTAGGTTATTACTTGTTAGCGATAATCATTTTGGATATTTTCCCTATAACATCCCAAAATAGGATAATATCAACTACATTGATATTATATAGATAAATGTAATTTTATATTAGTTTCATAAATGCTCTGTATTAAGATTTATAAGTGGGTTAGAGTTAGGATGAGTGGAAATACACACAAGGTCCATTAAGGGCCCACACCCTTCTAAACACCCAAAAAGTCCTCCCCTATAATGTAATGTTTTTCTTAACATATGATTCAGTATTTTGATAATTAAAAAGTAGAAATTAGATATGTAATCTAAGTAATTAAAATAAATAAATAAATTGTTATTATGTATGATTTGTTGTGTGTGGTGAAGGTTGTGTTGTTTATTTGAAATTCCAGTTTAAATTTAGGAAACTTAAGATATATGCTTCAGCCAATTTGGGTGTGTTGTTGGAGTGATTTTGGGTTTTTGAGGGAAAACAGTTAAGTCAGACTAGTTATGAGATATGGGGAGTGGCTTGATGAGTCATGAGCCTCAGTTAGCCTAAAGTTTGTTTAAGAGCTCTACAATGGTCAATGGATAAAAGGGGAAAGGAGGGAGAGTTTCTCTCATTTCTCCCATATCACTTCTCTTCATCTCTCTCTATCTCTCTCTAAATCTCTCGAGTTGGTTAAGGTTGTTGAAGGATTCCAAGCTCAATTCAGTAAGTTGGTAAGAGAAGGATTGATTCTTGGAAGGTTTTGGCTCAAGACACCAAATTCTCAAGGAACCTAAATTCAAATTTGGGAACCTTTAGAGGTAAAGGAAGCTTACTTGAGTTACAATCTTGTTGGTTGAGTGTGATTGTTACATTGAATTGTATTGAAAATTGATTGGTTTGGAATTTTGTGTTAAAATGGGTTTTGCTTGAGTTTGGATGATTTATTGGTGATTATTGTTTTATTTGCAAAACTCTGCTTGATATATTGATTTTGGATGTTGTGTGAATCTGTTGAATCTTGGTTGAGTTAGATTAGAGTAAGGATAAGAGAAAAGGTTAGATTTTGGGTTTTTGTTCGAAGATAGTCGCTAAGCAACTCAAGGACTCACTGAGCGAGAGCGCCCTGGAACTAAGGTGAGGCTGTCGGGTTGAAGATTCGCTGAGCGACCCTTGTTGTTGTTAAGCGAGTGCTCTTGAGGCAAGATCAATAAGTGACAAAAAGTGGAAATTCGCTGAGCGAGTGATCATAAGAATTTTGGAAATTTTCCAGAAAATAGTTTGCTGAGCAAGTAGAATACTTACTAGAGGAGGGGTGAGTGTTCCAGAGTGCTAGGAAGGAGTTCGCTAAGCGAAACCTGTTCTCATTAAGTGAATTGGAGACCTAGAGGGTTATTCCTCTCTGTTGTAGACATCTCACTGAGTGAAAAATATGTTCGCTGGGCGTGGATCATACCTAAGACTTGACTGCTCTCTGAAGTGGTTACTCTCTGAGTGACATTCATGCTTGCTAAGCGAAGGATGAGAGGAAAGCTTGGATTCGCTAAGCGACACCTATTGTCGCTGAGCGAGAACCCTAGGTACAAAGAAGGGAGTCATCTCTAGAGTTGAGTTCGCTAAGTGGGACTTATACTCACTGAGCGAGAACCTTCGAGAGGGAAAGTGTGCTCTTTGTATAGAAGGTATTCACTAAGCGAGCATATGGATCGTTGAGTGAACATGTTGTTCTGTTGAGTTGTGTGAGAATTTGTAAGAAAGTGGTAGTTGAATGGAAGGTTGCTCAAGGAGAACCTCCACTAGTTGTAGTGTGTTGTGGTGATAAGATATCTTACAGAGGCTATTGGTTGCTTAGATAGGACCTCACCTAAAAAGTGTGAGATTTCTCACGAGGTATGTGTTGCTTAGATAGAGCCTTACCTGCTGACCATGCAAGAGGTTAGATTGGGCCTACATAAGATTGGTAGTGAGATATGTGACCACAAGTGGTGCTAAGTAGGCCACGTGGTGTTATGTTACTATATATACACCACTACAAAAAAGGCTTTTTAGAGTAGGATTTTAACTCAGTTGTTAATAAATCGAGTTAAAACCAAGACACAGTGGCAGTTTTGCAATTTTAATGAAGTTTTTTAAATCGGTTCACACATAACTGAGCTAAAAAGTTAATTTAAAAAAAATTATTCACTTTTTAAACTAGTTCTCCACTAACCGGTTTAAAATGGAAGGTGCAAATTTTTGTGAGGACTTTTTAAACCAGTTCTTGATTGAACAAATTTAAAAAGTGCTTTTTAAATCGGTTCAATCATAACTAGTTTAAAAAGTCATTATTGTAGAAAACATTTTTTAAAGAATGAATTTAACTCAGTTCAAAAAGAACCAGTTTAGAATAAGAACGTGATGACATTTTTGAAATATAAACAACCAGTTTTAACTCAGTGGTTGCTTATACATTTTGCGCACATGCGCGCCTTCATTTCTGCCTATCCAAACATCTTTTACTTGAAGTCCTCCTTCCTCACACATATCCTTTGGCCATTTTGGAAGCACCTCCACTATTTTCTACCCCATTTTCGAAGCAGCTCCACTTTTTTCTACCCCATTCGAAGCTCCTCGCACAAAGAACCTCCATTGTTCGAAGCTTGTCCTTCCTTTTCCATATCCCTTTCCTTGTTTGTATCTCTCAAACTCTCTCCAAGCTCGTAACTGTGCAATAAGGTTGCCATTGTCATTGTTGGAGCTCGCACACTCGTGGAAGCAAAAGCTAACTTCGTGTACTCTATGAGCAGCTCAAAGCACACTCTTGGGTTAGTGATTTTTGATTTAATTCATTATTGGTTGTTCGAAGCTCGTCCTTCCTCATCCATATCCCTTGCCTTGTTTGTAGCTCTCAAACTCTCTCCAAGCTTGTAACTCGCGCAATAAGGCTATCATTATCGTTGTTGAGGCTCGCGCACTAGTGGAAGGGAAAGCTAACTTCGTGTACTCTATGAGCAGCTCAAAGCACACTCGTGGGTCAGTGATTTTTTATTTAGTTCATTATGATTTGTTTTGGATTGTGTCTATTGTGATTTTTTTATTTTTTATTTTGAGATAACAATGTGATTTTGCCCTTGGAGCAAGTGTATGGACATGGTTATTAATTTTTATGTAAATTTAAAATTACACTTTTTAAATCAGTTCCCAATTGAACCGAGTTAAAAAGTATTTTTTAAATCGGTTCAACTTACAATTTAAAATGATAATACTTTCTATATTGCCTGTATCTAAATCGGTTGTAAAACCGATTTAAAAAGCCTTTTTAACCAATTTAAAAAGTGTTTTTCACAGTAGTGATATGTGTGTGTGTGTGTGTGTGTGTAGATCCTTATCCGTAGGGTGCTCTCTGACTGGTCCTCAACATCGCTGGACATTTCCATTATCTTTAATAATCGCGACCAACATACATGGAAGAAAAACAATGGAGTGGAATGATTTGTTCTAAAATCACTTTCATATGTATGGTAGAAATTTCACCATAAAATACAGATAAAACACAATTGACAATAGAAGGGAACCTAAAGTTTATTCTAAATTATGCTACCCTTGAATTGGTATGGATCCATACTTCTCAATAGTGAGTAATAGTTCTTAATAGAACCAAAAAGTAACTAGGAGTACATATATCTCTCTCAATAACATCAAATGGTACAATTCTCATCATCATTGAGGAACAAAACAATAGTTCAAGACAACACAATCCACATAGAGGTATACTCTCACACCAACCTTGGTGATGCTAAGTAAGTGTTAGGGTTATCAAGTTGGTTAAGTGATTATCCTGACTCAAGAGCACAATGTTGGCCATTAGGATGCTCATCACTCAATATCATACCCTCTAGATCTTGTGTAACACCCCTACTTTTATATATTAAATTATTATATATGTTTAAAAATTGTTTTTAAGTCATCAATGTATTTAGAACAATTAATAATAATTTTATAAATTTTTCTAGAATTTATTGAGATAATTTTTGTAAAATGACAAAAATACCCCTGATTGACTGTTGGAACCAACCAAAGACTTTTTGACCTCAAAATATTTTGAAAATTTTATATTAAGTATCTCTCATTATAAAAACTTTATTTTGAAAGAAAAGTAGTGAAAAATATAACAATCCTATTTCAATTCTTCCACTATTTTTTTAATATTTTGCAATGCAATTCTGAAAAATTGGAAAGGAATTTTAAAATTCTGACTCCCACCATTTTGCTCAAAATTTCAAGAGCTATTTAATTGTAATTTTTAATAATTTTTCCGAGCGAGAGCCTGGAGAAATTAGAAAATGACGATTTTGTCCCTATTTCTCAATATTAAGGGCTGACATGAGAAAAAGATTCAATTGACATTAAAATGTCAATTTGAGCTTGGAATTATGTCATATATATTAAAATATAATTTTAAAATTTTTTGGAATTCCTGTGTAAAATGACCAAAATGCCCCTAGATATCTAATAATTCAGCCAGTATTAGTTTGACATCCAAAAAGGGTGAAAATGGTAATTTTAGTTTATTTATGGGTAAAATATTTAATTTTATAATTTTATAAAAATTTTGGTATTTATTGAATTAAAATGGATTTTCTATGAATTTTCTAGCTTAAAAATACAAAATAAATACATATAATTTGAAATAAATTAATAAAAATTAAAATTAATTATTGGAATTTTATTTTTGATGAAAAATAATGTATTTGTCCAGTTGTACATTTAATTTCATTTTTTTATATTAAAAGCTAATTTTTCAAGTTTAGGCATTTTTATCGATACCAGTTAATTCACCTATAGATCAAAATTGGCACATGGGAGCTTGGGACAGTTGGTAGAGCACATCCCCAAGCCTAGGAGAGGTGATTCAACACCCTAAATGGTGTATGTGTCCCTAAGTGTGCATATTTGTCCCTAAATTTAAATTAAAAACAAATTTAAAACTTGATTTATTGCATAATTGCTTATGTCATTAGTGGACACCTAAGACCCTTTTCCCTTCTATAAATAGCCCCTTCCTCCTTCAAATTTTCAGTACCTCCTCTTCCTCTCCAAGCTAGAGAGCTTCTTTTTCTAAAGTTTTCTCTCTCTAAAATATTTTTATCTAGTTTTTATGTTAAAATTTTACTAGTTTTCAACTAGTAGAATTTCTCCTCCTAGAAGCTTTGTGTAACACCCTTAACTGTCAACATTTTTTTAACTCAAATTCAAGCTCTAATAGCTTGGTAGTAGAAATTAAGGTAGATTTTTTTTTAAAATCCTTTAAAACCGAAATTGTAGCATAATATAAAATATGAAATCTTTTTCCATGTAAAATGAAATAAGAGTTTTACTACCGAACCATTAATAAAATACTATGATAACAAATACCAATAAAAATGAAATACAATTTAAAACTCTACAAAAATGCAGCTACATATTCTTGACACGAAAAGAGTTTACATTACATTGTAATGACATTATAACACGGTCTACTACACAACTGAATACTCCTTCATATTATAGTATTACCATTCTAATCCCAAGGGAATACCAGTTTTCACACCACACCAGATTATTTCGACATCTAGTATTATAGAATCAAACCATGAACTCGTCGTTCCATAAAAATAGGTCTTTTACATCTTCAACTACCCTTCTGCCACGCCACTCTGATACCATCTTAGTTGGGGGTTGTAAGCTTTATAATCCATGTAGTGCCTCAAGCCAGTGTGACTCTTTTGTCAATACCACGCATTCCTAAGCCATGTACCTACTTACGTATAAATCAAAAGGCAATTATTTTCGTTCCAAACATCCGCAGATGAAGGAAGGGATGAATTAATCAGGAGCAAGAACCAGACAATTTGAAACCAAGAAATCAAATAAACTCAGAGACCCACCCAAACCATAGTTCATATCACAAAATTAGTATGACAGACATTAATAGAGCCATATCATACAATAAATTACAAAACCATGTATTAAACATTACAGCATTTAGTAAAGAGCACATTCACAATTCATAATAAATTATCACACCATATGTAAATATCATAGTCATTACGCACACATAATGCATCTCATTCCCATGCTACACACAAACAAAGATTTGATGTATGACCTATCGTCTTTCTTTTCAATCCATCAATCATTTCTATCAAGTTACTCAATAAATCCAAATGGTATAGCACTACAAGTCCGTCTGTACTACTACCATCCAATTGATGCGTCCCATACCACACCAATTCGAGGTTTTATTGAGACGCTCATTAATGCAATGCATGTGGGCCCATAATCTACTACGTGTTCATCAATATCCATGAGAAGTGACTGGGAGTACATATACCTCTCTCACACCAAGGTACAATCCTCCTCATCATCGAGGGAATGAGCAATCTTTCAGCTCAGGACATTCATAGTCCAAACAGAGGTATACTCTCACACCAATCCTGGAACGCTAAGCAGTTGTCGGGGTTATCAAGCGTGGTCAGGCAAATATCCCAGCTCAAGGGCACTACTCTAGCCATTGGAACCTTCACCGCTCAATACCTTACCCCCAAGACCTCACAAGTGGGTCCCTGCCTTTCATTTCTCAACGTACCAAACTGTGGCTTCCCCATCCATAACACATGCCATCAGTGCATGGTTCACAACATCAATATATATGCGTATGATATATGAACATCCACAAGAATAATATATTCAATTATAAACATTCATACTTTTCTATAAAATTTAACAAAAACCTCCTCTATTTTCATACATTCCATCACATCTCTCATTAGGCATGGACAATAAATCAACAAAGGGAAATCATGACCAACATATCCATTCCACAATTTCATTCATGTTATTAAAATTGTCATCACAATCAATTGGCCATTTATAGGTATCATTCACATCACATCTTTCATCAATTCAATTGCATTTCATTTTTAATGCCACCATCACAGACTAAATCAATCATTCAGTCAATTCGATTCACTCAAATATACTTTCGTTGATCATTAACCATTCATGCTATTAATTGCCAATTAACAAAAGGATCTCATTTCTTGGTTCAAGAACTCACATCTCATTAACAAACCAATGCTTATTATAATTAAAAGATACTAATTAATCTACACTTGTTCTATCCCAAATTATCTTTTGATTACCAATTTGATGATTCAAATTATCTACCCATACTATAAAACACAAAGCTAAGCTTTAGGAATATCAATTACATCATAGGCAATTTTTTTGTTTTCTATTATATTGTGATACCCTGTTTTTGTTGATTGTTTTGGCATAGCAAATGAATTTTTATTCCAACCATATTTTGCAGTCTTAACCTTCAATATGTTTAGTTTCTAAATATAATTTTTCCTAATTTTTATAAAATCATTTAAGTGTCCAATTGATCACTTTTTCGTGGCTGGTTGCTGTCAGAATTTGACAGAACAGCAGTCAATCAAAAATTCTCCAAATATTCATCACATGGAATTAGAGCACGAAATTTTACAGGGATATTCTAAACATACATAGGCATCTCTCTACCAAAAATCATACAAAAATTCCAACCACACAGGAATTTATACACGAAAAATAGAGATTGTTCTACTGCAGTAAAATTCAGCAACTTGTAATTTAATCTTTAAGCATTGTAATCAAGCAATTGACATATATTTCAAGCAATTCTATCATCAAGAACATCATAGAAGGCCCAACTAAGCTCTATGTGGCCAATCATGCAAGCACATCACAGTTAAAATCCTCAAGGGTCATGCAAATGAAATTGATAACACATAATTTATCAAAACCACCATCTAGGCCATTATCATTCTGGAAATCAAATTAATCTAGTTTCTACCCCCTTACCCATAGTGACCTGCAACTGTCCACAAGAGGGAAGGAGAGGGCTTTGCAAATTCATGCTCTAATCAAGTTCCTAATTGCACAATCAAGACCAAATAAGCTTCAATTAGTGTTCTATAACAAAAGCCCCTTGAGAATTTGAAGAAATTTCAAGAGGAGACAAAGAGGAATTGGTGGAGGGTGGTGGCGGTGTGTGGGCTGCGTGAAAGGAGTAGAAAAAGGAAGAATAGGAGCTTCCACTCACCTTGGCTTGTTCACAAGTAGAAGTGGAGAACCTTGGAAGCTTTGGGTCTTGAGAGATTTTGAGAGAAATTGAGAGGGTTTGGAGAGGAAGAAGAGAAAATGAAGTGTGTTGGTGGTGACGAGGTGAGGGTCGTGAGTTTTTGGAGCCAAGGGTAAGGAAAATCTAATTTTTCACCACTAAATATTGACACATGTCACTAAAGTGTCCAATTATTAAAAATTTTATTGCATTCTTTTTAATTTCAACACAACGAACTTACTAGGAATTGTGATTAATGAAATTAGACTTAATCTAGTCCTTCTCTAGTCACACATATGAGGTTTATCTACAAATAAAGCTAAAAACTATCGATTTGTTTTATAAGTGATTTTATAAGTTATTTATGAACTTATTTTTAGAAAATTGCTACACAGGTTTCAATTTATGTTTTCCTTGTTCAAGTAAGGTCTAGACACACTAAGAAACCTCCTATAATTTTTTTGTAATTTTAAAGTTCATTTAGTGTTTCTAATTATGCTCTATATGTGCCTGTGAACACTTTTTACTCATATATGCTAAATTATAAAAATTCTCGAAAATTTTCTAAAAATTCATGATAAATTTCTAATCATTTTTCTAAGCTTAAAATTTATTTTTCTTAAATTTCTTGACCATTATATGATTTATCTCTTAATTATCTTTCTTTATTCTAATTTATTAATTGCAATAAATCTAATTTTATTTATAGAATTACCAAAAATTATTTTTATTTCTTAGATACCTTTCTAATATTATTCTAAGGCTAGAATATATTTTTCTCAACTTTAGAAATGTCTCTGCTAATTATTTAGACATTTCTATATAATTCCAATTATTACCTTTATTATTATTATTATTATTAAGTCTAGATATTATTTATTCATTGAAGCTAAATCAAAGCTTTCAAAATTTATAAATTTCTATCTATACTTTTGATTAATATCACAAAATAATTAAACAAATAAAAATTATTAGATAATTATTTAAGTAATATTTTGAGGATGTTACACTTTGCACCAACAATTCCATCCTCTTCATCAACTATCTTAGAGGTAATGGGGGAAGTGGGGTTGGTTCTAAATTATTATTACTTTGCATGTTGGTAGGAAGGGTTTTCCCTAAACCCGTTTAGGCTTAAATTTTATTATTGTTATTATTGTTTAATGTTAAACTTTAATTTTTGCAAAGTTGTTACTCTGCCCCAATTTAGATTATTAAATCATAATTACTAAATTGTTACTTTGCTCAAATTTAAATTATTAAATTTTACTTGCTAAGTTGTTACTCTGTTCAATTTTAAAAAATTAAAATGCATTTACTAAGCTGTTATTTTGCTCAAATTTAGAAAATTAAAATGTATTTATTTAGTTGTTATTCTGCCAAAATTTTAGTAATTAAATTATAATTACTATGTCATTATTCTTCTAAAATTTTATATGATTACTTAATTGTTATTCTGTTAAAATTTTGGTATAGTGCAATTTCTGTAAAATAAGGCAAAAATGTTGATTGTACTGATGCTCAAATTAATTAAAACCAGGGAAACTTCTGTTTGAGAAGTTAGGAATTGATAGTTTAGTGAGTAATGTAAATCAAGTGATATGTGGTGGCATGGCACCCTGCTAGGAAAACTACAGTTTGGTACACTGAGGAATGAAAGGCAGGGATCCACTTACGGAAGTCTTGGGAGTAGGCATCGAGTGGTGAAGGTCCCAATGGCCAAGGTAGCGCCCTTGAGCCAAGATATTCGCCTAACCAAACTCAATAACCCCGCACTATGCCAAAAATGTTAATATACGGCACTTTTTTTGCATATAGATGGCGCTTTTTAAGCATCATCTATTTAGACGCTGTATATTTATAGATGGCGCTTTTCAAAAAGCATAGTATATGTGCTTGTAAATAGACAGCGCTTATTCAAGAAAGCGCCATATATTCAGCTGTAAATAGATGGCGCTTTTTCAAAAAAGCGCCATCTATGTCCCCTTTTTTTTAACCTGTTTCATTCATTCTCATTTTTTCCAAAACCTATACAAACAGAAACAATCCAAGAACTATACATGAATCTACCAAAATGCATTAAATGATCTTACCAAATGTGATTCTATTATATAACAAATACAAAATATATATACTTGAACTATATTTACAATCTAAACATAACACTAGCTACTTGAAATATTTACCGTTAAATTAACTACTAAGTTTAGCTACTCTACAAAAGGCTACCAAGTTAAACTATTTACAATCTAAACATAGCATATAATCTAAACATGACATTGGCTACTTGAACTATTTACAATTATCATAACTAATAAGTTTAATTAACTACTTTAGAGCTATTTGCTGCACACGTACTCATACAATGCAAGACAAAAATATGATGCCATCCAGCTATTGCTACATATTCCTACATTGCAAGACAAAAAGTAACCAATAAGTTTAACACTTAATTGCACAAAAATAATACTTTGAAAGTGATTCTGCTGTCATAGAAATAGAAACAAGGCAACAAGCTTATAATGATACTAATCATGCTCTTTTGTGACTATCTACATCCAAATCCTTCCGAACTTTTTTCTATATTGTCTTTAATGTTTGGGCATCCATTGTTAACTTATTGAACATGATTTAAGCATAAAAACAGTGTTAATTATGCAAGAACAGAGAGGCTGTACTGCAACCCGAAATTACTATTCATATGGTAAGTTCAAGTGGCATAACTCACTCAAATGGTGTCCAGAGCTTACCAAATTTTGTAGGAATCATATACAAACCATAATGCATCAATTAAACAACTTTTGACTCAATAAAAACATGATTTTCCAGTCCTCAAACGCTGCTGGTCTGCACTGCAGAATTGTGCAGAATTATGCAGAAAAATGTTCTCAAATTCACATAGTTATACATGGTTTGACTCCATACAAGTAGGGTAATGACTTGGCAACTTTTGTAACATTAAATTGCAGCCAAAAGCAAGTTAATTTCATGAATTTATGCATGATTTCAAGTCTGAAACAGTCACCACGAAATTGACAGAGTCATGGTTGTTGAATTGCCAAATTCAAACAATGACAATACCCTAATGCACAAACAAGTTTGGGCTTCCATTGTTCATCATTTAGGGCATAAAATAGGAGCAATTTAAGATCATGAATCAGTTTCAATTCACAAAAATAAGGGGTGTAGTCACTAATTTGATCCAGTAAGGGGTTTCCATAGCAAAAACAACATAATATGTACAAATATGGCTTTCGCACACTTCCAAATTCAAAGAGACCAAGGGAGTCTCTACACACAGAGCAAGAAAACTATGACAAAATGGGAAGCACAACAACAATAATAGTGATGAGAACTAAGCACGAGAACTGTGACAAGATGGGGAGCACGAGAATGGTACCAGTGACGACAGCAGAGCACGCGAACAGTGAGGACAATAGAGCACAAGAATTGTGCGTGAACAGTGAGGACAACAGAGCACAAGAACAAAGACAACCACAGCGTGCAGTAACGACGAGAAGGGTACGCACGACGCCGGTCACAGCAGCAGCAGCAACGTGAGATGCTAACCACAGTAGCAACAGCGAACGAATGTGCAGAGGAGCAAGCATCGATGAAGATGCAAGGAAAAACTGAGAGCGCACAAGTTCTAAAGTCACTGGAGTAGTGAACGAGCCTGTAGAGGCAACGAATGGGGAGAAAAATAAGTCAAATATTTAATTTTAAAAAAAAATCGCTATATACGGTGCTTTTTCAAATAAGCACCGTATATAGTGTTAGATAGAGTGTGCTTATTTGAAAAAGCGTCATAAATTTAAAAATTTTGCAAAGGATATACGGCGCTTATTTAAAGAAGCGCCATATATGTTCATCAATAGAGTGCGCCTGTTTAAACAAGTGTTGTATATTTGCTTTGCATTTTTTATGTTTTTTAAATCGACACATATACAGCGCTTATTTAAAGAAGCGTCGTATATGTTCATGAATAGAGTGCGCCTGTCTAAACAAGTGCCATATATTTGCTCCGCATTTTTTTTTAGCGCGCCTATATTCGTAAGCGCAGTATAAACGGCGCTGTATATTCACATTTTTGGCGTAGTGCCGACAACTACTCAACATTTCAGGATTGGTTTGAGAGTATACCTCTATAAATAGATATCCTGACTTTTATTTTCCTCAATGATAATGAGAACTATACCATGTGATGGTCTTGAGAGAGGTATATGTACTCTCAGTCACTTTCCAGGTTCTATTGAGAACTATTACCCACTAATGGGAAGTATGGATCCACACCAAGTCAAGGGTAGTCTGATACAACTTAGAATGAACCTTAGGATCCCTTTTGTTGTCAGTTGTGTTTTATCTTTATTTTATGGTAGATTTCTTACCATACATGTAAAAGTGATTTTAGAACAAAACACCTCACTCCATTATTTTCTTCTGTGTATGATTGATCGTGATTATTGAAGATGACATTAACGCCTCGTGATGCTAAGCACGAGTTAGAGGACATCTCCACGAGGGAAGACCTGAAGACCTATAATATTTTTTTCTTTTTGTATGAGGGATAGGGTAGATGAACACTGCTCTGTATAGAATCTTTTTTATGTACACATTTGGTTAGATAGTGTCTATCTTTTGATGTATTGTTTTAGTTTTCAGTATTATCAAACCATGATGTATAGTTTTGTGATATATATGTATATACAGTCTTATCTTTCATCTTTTACTACCATTTTCAAATTCTGTTAAGTTTGGAATTTTTTTTTAAAGTGGAAAAATACACGCATTTTCATTTACTTAAGCTTAATAACTAAATTAATATAAATTGTATTTAATATGAATGGGTGTTACACCTTGACAATGTTTCCTGCCTTTATCCCGCAATGTACCAAACTATAGCTTCCCTAGCAAGGTGTCATGCCACAACATGTCACTTGCTTTATATTAATCACTTAATTTGAGCATCAGTACAATTAACATTTCTGTCTTATACTGCAAAAATACCATAATAACAATTTAGATAATTCATAAATCACAATTTCATTACCAAAAATTTCAACAGAATAATAAATCAATAATTATAATTTAATTACAAAAATTTTAGCAAAATAACAACTTAATAATTATAATTTTATTACTAAAATTTTAGCAAAATAACAACTTAATAATTATAATTTTATTACTAAAATTTTAGCAAAATAACAATTTAGTAAGTATAATTTAATTATTTAAATTTAAGCAGAATAACAATTTAGTAAGTATAACTTAATTATCTAAAATTGAGCAAAGTAACAACTTAACATTTATAAATTAATAATCTAAATTTGAGCAGAGTAACAACTTAACATTTATAAATTAATAATCTAAATTTGAACAAAGTAACAACTTAAAAATTAAAATTTAGCATCAAACATAGTAATGCAATGAGAATAATAATTAAACTTATGCCTAAATAGGTTTAGGGGAAAACCCTTCCTACCAACATGCAAAGTGACTAAAATTTAGAGCTAACCCCACTCTCCCCATTAGCTCAAGGGTGGTTGTTGAAGAGGAACAAAGTTGATGGTGATGTTGGTGCAAAGCTCCTAAGAAGGGAAATTTACTAGTTTATGAAAACTAGTAAAAAATTTAGCATAAAAATAAGGTAAAAAAATTTAGAGAGAGAAACTACTATAGAAATTTTCAACCAACTTTGGAGGTGTGAGGATGATGAAAGTTTTGTCCAAAATGGTAGCTATTTATAGAGAATAGGAGGTGTGAATAGGAGGTGAAAAGGTGTCCCCTAATTGCATCATGCATTATGTCATAAATCATGGTTTTTTAGTTATTTTTAATTTGATTTAGGGACACATATTCAAAATAGGAGGTGAATCACCCCCTCCTAGGGTTGGACGTGTGGCATAATGAACTGTCCCACTTTATCGGTGTCAATTTAATCTAAAGTTAAATCTACTAATACTGATAAAATTGTTTAAACTTGAATAAATTAGCTTTTAATATCAAAATGATGAAATTAAATGTAAAACTAAACATATATATTATTTTTCATCAAAAATTAATTTCTAAAAATTAACTTTAATTTTCATTAATTTATTTCAAATTTTATTTATTTATTTTGTATTTTTTGAGCTAGAAAACTCATATTAAATCTATTTTAATTCAATAAATACCAAAATTTTTATAAAAAACCTAAAATTAAATATTTTACATAACAATGAACTAAGAATATTGTTTTTATCATTTCTAGATGTTAAACCAATATTAGTTTGGCTTATCAAACACCTAGGGTCATTTTGGTCATTTTACACCAGAATTTCATAATTATATTTTAATGCATATTGTATCACCCTTAATTGTCAACCTTTCTGTAACTCAAATTCGAGCTCTAATAGCTCAATAGTAGAACTTATGGTAGATTTTTTTTTAAAATCCTTTAAAAACCAAAATTGTAGCATAATATAAAATGTGAAATCTTTTTCCATGTAAAATGAAACAAGAGTTTTACTACCAAACCATTACTAAAATACTATGATAACAAATACCAATAAAAATGAAATGCAATTTAAAACTCTAAAAAAATGTAGCTACATATTCTTGACATGAAAAGGGTTTACATTACATTCTAATAACAGTATAGCATAGTTTACTACACAACTAGATACTTTTTCATATTAGAGCATTACCATTCTAATCATAAGGGAATACTAGTTCTAACACCACACCAGATTATTTTGACATCTGGTATTATAGAATCAAACCATGAACTCATCGTTCCACATGAATGGGTCTTTTACATCTTTAACCACGCTTCCGTCACGCCACTCTGATACCATCTTGGTTAAAGGTTGTAACCACGCATTGCTAACCCGTGTACCTATTCACCAACAAACCAAAAAGTAATCCATTCCGTATTTCCGTTCCAAACATCCACAGATGAAGGAAGGGATGGATTAATTAAGGGCAAGAACTAAACAATTTGAAACCAAGGAATCAAATCAACCCACCCAAACCACAGTTCATATCACACAACTAATATGATAAACATTAACATAGTTGTATCATTAATAAACTATAAAATCATGTATCAAACATTATAACATTCAATAGAGAGCACATTCACAACTCATAACGCATTATCACAACATATGTAATTATTACAGTCATTTCATACACATAATGCATCACATTCCCATGCTGCACACAAACAAATATTTGATGCATGACCTATCATTTTTCTTTTCAATCTATCAAATTTTTCTATCAAGTTACTCAATAAATCTAAATGGTAGCACTACAAGTCCGTCTGTGCTACTACCTTCTGAAATTGATGCGTCCTATACCACACCAATTCTGGGGTTTTATTAAGACACTCGTTAGTGCAATGCATGTGGGCCCATATCCATTTAGTGTTCATCAACATCCATGGGAAGTGATTGGGAGTACATATACCTCTCTCACACTAAGGTACAATCCTCCTCATCATCGAGGGAACGAGCAATCTTTCAGCTAAGGACGTTCATAGTCCAAACAGAGGTATACTCTCACACCAATCCTAGAATGCTGAGCAGTTGTCGGGGTTATCAAACTTAGTTAGGCGAATATCTTAGCTCAAGGGCGCTATCCTAGCCATTAGGACCTTCATCGCTCGATACCTTAGCCCCAAGACCTCCGCAAATGGGTCCCTACCTTTCATTCCTCAATGTACCAAACTGTGGCTTCCCCGTCCAGAACATGTGCCATCAGTGCATGATTCACAACACCAATACGTATGCATATGATGTATGAACATCCACAAGGACCATATATTCAATTATAAACATTCATACTTTTCTATAAAATTTAGCAAAAACCTTCTCTGTTTTGGTACATTCCATCACACTTCTCATTAGGCATGGACAATAAATCAACAAAGGGAAACCATGGCCAACATATTCATTCCACAAATTTCATCCATTTCATTAAAATTGTCATCACAATCAATTGGCCATTTATAGGTATCATTCACATCACATCTTTCATCAATTTAATTGCATTCATTTTTAATGCCACTATCACAAACTAAATCAATCATTTAGTCAATTCGATTTACTCAAGCATATTTTCATTGATCACTAACCACTCATGTTATTAATTGTCAATTAATAAAAGGATCTCATTTCTTGGTTCAAGAACTAATGTCTCATTAACAAACCAATGCTTATTATAATTAAAAGACACTAATTAATCTACACTTGTTCTATCCCATATCATCTTTTGATTACCAATTTGATGATTCTAATTATCTACCTATACTATAAAACACAAAGTTAAGCTTTAGGAATATCAATTACATCATAGGCATTTTTCTGTTTTCTATCATATTGTGATACCCTATTTTTTTGTTGATCGTTTTGGCATAGCAAATGAATTTTTTTTTTTCCAATCATCTTTTGTAGTCTTAACCTTCAATATGTCTAGTTTCTATATACAATTTTTTCTAATTTTTATAAAATCATGTCAAGGTCCAATTGATCACCTTTTTCGTGGCTGGTTACTATTAGAATTTGACAAAACAGTAGTCAATCAAAAATTCTCCAAATATTCATCATATGGAATTAGATTACGAAATTTTACAGAGATATTCTAGACATACAGAGGCATCTCTCTACCAAAAATCATGCAAAAATTCCAACCGTATAGGGAATTATACACGAAAAATAGAGGCTCTTCTACTGCAGTAAAAATTCAGCAACTTGTAATTTAATCTTTAAGCATTTTAATCAAGCAATTGACATATAATTCAAGCAATTCCATTATCAAAAACATCATACAAGGCCCAACTAAGCTCTATGTGGCCAATCATGCAAGCACATCACAATTAGAATCCTCAAGAGTCATACAAATGAAATTGACAACACACAATTTAACAAAACCACCATCTAGGCCATTATCATTCTTGAAATCAAATTGGTCTAGTTTCTACCCCCTTACCCATTGATGAATGTGGCTGCCATGAGATGAGGGGGAGAGGGTTTTGCTCATCCATACTCCAATTAGGCTCCAACCTTCATGAACAAAACAAATCAATCACTAATTTGAGTTCTAGACCAAAAGCCCTATGAATAATTGATGGAATTTCAAAAGGATACTAAGAGAAATTCGGGGATGATAGCGGGTGACGATGATGGCTATGTGATGTAGAAAAGGAGAAAGGAAGAAAATGAGCTCTCATACCTTGGATTGGTCACAAATAATGTTGTAAGACCTTGGATCTTGAGGAATTTTGAGAGGAATGGAGAGCAATGGGAGGAGAAGGGAAAAATTGAAGATGAGGGTTTGGGAAAGGAAGGTGGTCGAAGTTTATAGAAGGTAGGGGAGAAATACCAAGTCTTGAACCATTACGTGTTGACACATGTCACTAAAATGTCGGGTGTTCATTTTAATTTCAATTCAACAGGCTTACAAGGAATGGTGATTAATGAAATTAGACTTAATCTAGTTCTTCTCTGGTCACACATATGAGGTTTATCTACAAACAAAGCTAAAAACAATCAATTTGTTTTATAAGTGATTTTATGAGCTATTTTTGAACTTATTTTTAGAAAACTGTTATAGAGATCTCATTTTGAGTTTCCCTTGTTCAGGTAAGGTTTAGACACACAAAGGAATCTCCTGTATTTTTTTGTAATCTTTAAAGCTCATGTAATATTTCTAACTATGCTCTATAAGTGTTTGTGAATACTTTTTACTCATATATGCTAAATTATAAAAATTTTCGAAAAAATTCTAAAAATTTATGATAAATTTCTAATCATTTTTCTAAGCTTAAAAATTATTTTTCTTAAAATTTTTTCCCATTATATGATTTATCTCTTGATTATCTTTCTTTATTCTAATTTATTAATTGCAATAAATCTAATTTTATTTATAAAATTACCAAAAATTATTTTTATTTCTTAGATACCTTTCTAATATTATTCTAAGGCTAGAATATATTTTTTTCAACTTTAGAAATGTCTCTGCCAATTATTTAGACATTTCTATATAATTCCAATTATTACCTTTATTATTATTATTATTATTATTATTATTATTATTATTATTATTATTATTATTATTATTATTAAGTCTAGATATTATTTATTCATTGAATCTAAATCAAAGCTTTCAAAATTTATAAATTTCTATCTAGACTTTTGATTAATGTCACAAGACAATTAAACAAATGAAAATTATTAAATAATTATTTAAGTAATATTTTGAGGATGTTACACATATAACATGGTTCTAAGCTCAAATTGATATTTTAATGTCAATTAAGTCTTTTTTTATGTCAGCCTTTAATGTTGAGAAATAAGGAAAAAATTGTCATTTTATAATTTCTCTAGGCTCTGCCTTAGAAATTTATTAAAAACCAAGATTAGATAGTTCTCAACATTCTGAATTCAACCGCAAGAAGTAGAATTTTGAGATTCCTTCCCGATCTTTCAGAAATAAATACAAAATAAATAGAAAAATAGTTCAAATAAGTAAAAGTGAGGGTATTACAACCCACAAACTCATTCACTCATAAGGCTATTAGTGAGTGCTTCTATTCCATCTCTTTTCCCTTACCCTTCCTGATTTTGAATTAAAGTTGATAGGTTGGGGGAGTTGGGTTCTTGAACCCTAGCTTGGATAATTGGAGATTCATGGCATTTTATGCAAGTGGTGGTTGGATATTGATGAATATGTTGAATACAAGTTGAAGGAAGCTTGTTTAGGGCCATTTATGGTGTTTCAAGTCGATGGGTGGCCATTAATGGCCTACTGCATTCTGTTCTCGTGAAATTTGTGATCTTCAAAGTTGCCTCCCTTGCTTAACGAGCTCGACTCTTGCTGAACGAACTAGATCCTTCTATAGAGCCTGTGGTTCAAAGATGGAATCGTTGAGCAAGAATGGATCTCAGTAAGCAAAAACTCAGAGAGGGTACATTTCTTTCACTCAACAAGACAAGCTATATAGTTGAGCAAAAGGGGGACTCTAAAGAGCAATCCCGATGGTCTTGTGCTAATTAGCTAAGCTAAAGCTACCTTCGCATAACGAGGAAAGAGTCTAGAGAATAGGTCTGGAACCCCTACACCTTACTCATTGAACGACCTTTGGGCGTGCTAAGCAATAGGGTCTGACTCACTAAGCGTGGCCCCACCTTTGTTAAGCAAGGCCACGCCTTCCCTGAGCAAGAGACCCCTCGAACAACATGTATCTTCTTTCCATCTCCATTTCACTATTCATTGTATTTTCCCAATAGATATTGCACATATTTGGAAGGTAATGAAAGAAAGGCATGAAAAAGATTGAGATGCCCTTTTTAGGTGAATGGGTGGGGTTCCTTCACTTCCCATTTTCCAAAGGTTAGTGGCTAGACTAAAATATCAAGAGACACATAAGAAGGGGGGTTGAATTGTGCATTTAAAAAAAAATTCAATATAAAACAAGTTCGAAAACATTTTTAAGCTGAGGGATAGAGAAGACAAGCACACACAAAATTTTATACTGGTTCACTCAACCTTGAGCTACGTCCAGTCCCTTCACCCAGAAGGTATATACTAACCAACCTTGGTTACAAGTATTCTTCACGGCCTCTTCAGGCTTTACAATGCAATCACCCCATATTGCTTTACCAACCCAAGTATTCTTTTTCACTAACCCTCTCCAGGCTTTCACAACAAAAACAATTGTTTACAAATAGATTCAACTCCCAAAGTGAGGATATAGAAGATTAAGCACAATACAGTAATGTGTTAGAGATATATGAATTATCGTCCAGTGGACGCGTAAGAAAGTAATCAGTGTTTTTGTGTTTGTGCTTGATCCATTGTCGTTGTTGTTTCTTCTTCTTTCTCGGTATATATAGTCTTCAACGAAAAAGAGTCGTTGAAGAAGACTTGGCTTCAATCTTTAAGAAAGAGGTGCACATATCGAGCTTCCAAACAGATCAGAAAGGACAACTTTTGAACTTGCACTAAAATGGAAAGAACAGCTCTGTGCTGGAGGTCTGCTTTTCTGAACACTCTTCATTCGTCTTGGCAGCCTGAAGAGTTGACTTGCTTTTTCTGCCCTGTTGTGCTTTTGCACGAAAATGATTCTATTTATCATTTAATGCTTGAAATATTTGAACGTTATATATCTCAAAAAGGTAAGGTATTAGTCTCGCGATATGTATGCAAGACGTATAGCTTAGACAAATATATTAAAGAAAAACTTAGCTGTTAAGAGCTTTCGTTTGGACCCGTCTAGTATAAGTGTCTAATACTTAAGACACATAGTCCACAAATGAGACTTTTACTCCTGGACGATCATCATGTATACGCTTTGGACGTTCGATGAGATTAGCATGTTGGACGCCATGAGTTTGGACGCTGTAAAACTCATTAATTTAAAAACAGACACTTAAACTTTAATAAGTTTATTATCTTCAAAATTTGAGGGTTTAGATGCTTCAACGTCTTTGGTTCCAACATAGACCCCTCAGGTTGAAGGGATATATAAGTACATGGTCATGGCATAAGAACAAGAGGAACGCTCCTTCAATGATTGAGCTCAATACTTTGCCAAAGGATGGAAAAGAGAAAAAATTAATGTCAAGTATGCAAAAAGTTAATGTTAAGCCATTTTTCATGATTATGCAAATGTTTAAGTCAAGCTCTAAATACATGGTGCATTCATGAAATATATGTATATAGTTGCATATTTTAGCACTCACTAAGACATTGCCTCATTAGTTTAGTTCTCATGTTCCAGAATGACAAGTTCAATGGAGAAGGAATAATAGCTTTGAAAATATTGATGTTTTATGGATTCTATATCGTTAGGCTAGCTTTTGAAAAATAGTATATATATTCTTTTGTGTAGTGATCCCTTAACCATAAGGAACCCTTTTTACGATGCATGTGATTATGTTATGACTCTAGATAATGAATTTCTTGAGTAATGACATCACATATTGTGTTATCCTTATATATATGTTTTTATTATCCACACTCTAATAATTAAAATGTAAAGCTTAAGGTAATATCCCTTAGGGTGTTACATTTCCTTTTTGGTTATAGCAAACACCTTGTTCAATTAAAATATTTTCTAAGAAAATAACAAGGGAAAGGTTGTTCGTAATAACTATTTTGGATTTATTCGTGTTTGGTTATTGTAAAGACCTTATAATCCCTATATTTTCAAATTAAAAAATATATACTTAACTAAAATCAACCAACACAGCAACATTTTTCTAAAGAACTATGTGACCTTGAGTTCCTCATTGAACTGGAGGATACGTAGGAGCGAGAATCAAATTGTTAGGCCAAAATTCTTTTTTCATAATTTAGTTTTTATTCTAAATAATTTTTATTTAGGCTTGATAGTACTTTTTGTCCCCAAAGTTTTACATTTTGTAAGTTTTGCTTTTAAATTTTTTTTTGCAAATTTTGCCCCCAATTTACAAAATATCGTAAATTTTGCCCTAACATAGAAAAATCGCCACAATCAAGACATTTTATAGCAGTTTTTCCTTTAAACAGCCACAATTAAGACAATTTTGTAGCGGTTTTTCCTTAATTGTGGTGATTTTTCTACTTGGGGGCAAAATTTGTGATATCTTATAAATTGGGAGTGCAAATTTTGCGAAAAAAAATTTAGGAGTGCGAATTCGCAAGATTATGAAACGTTGGAACAAAAAGTGTAATTAAGCTATTTATTTATTAATTAAGATTTGTTTGTTTTAAAGGGGTAAATAAGTATTTTTAAAGTTATATTAATTTTGTCTATTTAATTAGAGGTAACCATCTTACTCGGATGTTGTAGGGTGCTAACACCATTTATACACGTAATTAATTAATTGAGTAACGTAAAATAACTTTGAGTGAGCAAAGATTCTATTTGGTTGGCAGAGAATTATTTGGCTTTCATATGCAAAGTTTCAACAGTTATTTGGTGAAGGCATATATGGGCTTTTAGTGGTTTTCTCATTATTGGTGATTTGGTGAACCCTTGTTTAGCTTAGAGTGAGGAACCCTATCATAGCTATTCTTGAAGTTGTTTGGTTAGGTGAGTTGAAATTATGCTCACAAGATGTTTGTCAATAGCCTTCTTTGAAGACATGTTTGAGTTGTTGTGGTTTATTAGAGTTTTCTTTAATGTAAGCTTTTGTCCATAATAGTTAAGTATTGTTGTGAGCTTTTGCAATGGATGGTTAAGCTTTGAAATCTTGTTTTGTTTATGTCTTGAGTAGTTAAGCCTCATATTTTAGCTTATGCTTTTGATGGTTAAGCTTTGGTTGCTTTTGCCTTTATAGTAGTTAAGCATTTATCATTGTCTAGCTTCTTCCTTTTAAGTGGTTAAGCATGTTTGCTTCTGTTAAGTGTTTAAGCTTTGAATTGTGAATTTTACTTAATGGTTAAACTTTTTCCTATTGGCTTTTGATGGTTCTAGTTATTTTATATCTTTTGGTTGATGTATTTTCAGCATTTTTCATCGTATTTCCGATTGTTTTGATATACTCCTATATTCTTCATCCCAAGCTAGAAGTGTTATGAACACTTTCAAGCTTGTGGGAAACTATTAGAGATACACAAAAGTTAGTTACATTAGTTAAAATGTTAATTATTCCCATTCACTTTATAAGCTTTATTGTACTCTTGTAAAATCACTTTTTCTGATTTCAATATATTTCTATTTTCAATTTTGTACACACTCTAATTATCTCTTAGGCTCAATCATGAATTCTCACATGCCAAAACTCACTTCGACATCATTAACCCGTGCATTTGTGATACGTGTGCATAGATTTTGCAATTAAAGTTTCCCATATGATTTCTTTTATTCTCAGACGAATGCCACAATGCACAAGGAGACCAAGTGGTCTACGGTGGTCAAGTTGAGATTACCCATTATAATAGTATCCATTAGTTTTTTTTTTTCCATGTCAAATGATTTTTATTTATTTTTTTGAATTATTACAGTGACATTGTTAACCTTGTTGAAATGACCCACCATTGTAGATCACTATGCATCGCTACCGAAGGCGATTTTCAATGGCGGCATTTCACTTTTTCTTTTCTTCTTCTCTCCTTCTTTTCTTCCATTCTCCTTTTCTTTGACCACAGCACGCCGCCACGGAAAGTTTCCAGTAACCTTCCCTATTCTTTCTCTCTTCGCTCTTTTTCTTTTTACTTTTTCCTACTTCTCCAAATCTGCAAATTTCACACCAAATTTGCAACAAATTTCATCACCACGGGATCAAGCAAACACAAAAGATAATTGCTATTCTACTATGTGATTCCATATTAATCACTAAAAAAAAAAAGGGGTTTCCCACAGCAAACATAAAAATGGGTTTCCCTCACTGACAATCGCACCCTTCCCTAGCTTGCAAAACCCCCCAACCTCAACCACCACAAACTACTTGTCCCCAAAACCGAACCCCCTCACCACAACCTTCCCTCATGACAGCACCCTCACCCCTTCAACTTCTTCCCCAACCACCACCACCCCGTCGCGTTCCATCGCCTCCCCCAACTCCATTCCACAAAGCAGCCTGACCCCAAACGCCACCGCCTCAACTCTTTGGTGATCCTTCAAAGCAACCTCGCACGGAAACAAAGACAAAAGTTGAGCGAGAACCACTGTAGGGTTGGGCAAGAGGAGATCCTTCGACATAATTGCGACGAGTGCAATGGCGCTCCGGCTAAAAGCGTCACTAAAGAAGGTGTCGTAATGAGAGCTCCAAGGTAATGGAGGTGCTATGTAAATACAAAAGTGGTAATTTCATACATTTATATTTTCTCTTTAAAATAATTATTAAAAAAAACTCAAACTACTAGTTCCACAAAACTCATTTATGCCAATCCCTTATTTCATGATAAATCCTATGGTTGAAAATAATTTGATCACCGTGAACGACCTAACATCGTTGTCCACTGTAGAACTCGTCTTATTCTTAATCCAATAATTTTATTATTCATTTTCTTGCTTATAGCCATATACTATACCAAAGATTTGTCTTGTCACGAATTAATTTGTTCACTTTCTTGGTATCTCTGTATGATAACGATGAAGGAGGAGATTGTTTTGTTATGTTGGCCTATTTACAAATGAATTTTAAATAGGTCTTTGTGTAATATAGGAACGCCAGTAATATATTTTTTTACATCGGTTGAAATTTACATGGGTGTTGTCGGTTAAAATGTGATAGAATATATTATTAGTATTTCTCTTGCATAATATTAGCACGTGTTGGTCTTTGTGTTCTTCACAGGGAACCGCTAGTGTAGGAGAGCAGGTACTTCCTTGTTTAAACACCGCCAGATGAAATGAAAGCCCACCACTGACAATTCATAGCAGGCTTTTAGAAATCTGAACTGCTTTCACTTTTCTTCAATGCCTCTGTCCTCGACTCACACGGGTGGCAGGAATGATGTAGTGAAAAGCTCACACAATTTGAGAAATTCAACCATGCCACATAATTTTTAAATTCTTAAGCCTTTGCCCGGTTTGGAGGAGGGGGAGGAAGGGGTGAAGAAATTATTAAAATTTGTGTAAATTTTATTTGTTTGTTATAAGAGAAATAGAGATAAAATTTTGTAGTATAAGGATGGGTCCCACTAGGACTCATTATTTTTTTCTATTCTATTTCTCACTTATTTTCATTTATTTCTTTATTTATTTTTTATTTTTATTTATTTCTCTCCTACCAAATAATCTAAAATTTTAAATTATTTCTTATCTATTTCTCATCTCTTAACTTATTTCTTACCTATTTATTTCCTATCTATTTTTTTCTTCTTTACCAAACAAAGGCTAAGTGATGAATATTATAGAAGGACATTGGGGAAAGTTGTTAAAAGGAATCTCGTGTTAAATAATATTTATAAAAATTTAGTCTTCAACCCAGTTGAATGGCATCATGTGATTCATATAGTCAATCTCACCTAGTGAAATCGATAAGGTTTTTGTATTTGCTGTTATTGATGATGATGTCTCTTAGTTTGCCTTCCTAACTTTGTCAGCATTTTTAATTGAAAGTATTTAATAATTATCCTTTAAATCCCGCTTCAATGAACAGAAGACTATGGAAGCATGCCATTCGAGCCATTGATTGGTTCATGAAAAGAACCCATGATGTTAAATGAGAATTCATCAAGGAAAGGATTATATTTAGATTTTGTAATATTTTCATTCTCATAAAATGTTAATTGCTTTTGTGATTTCTTGCTAAGCTTAAACTACAGATATACTAGTGGTTTATCATATTGGCATTAAATGAATCTGGTTAGATTGGAATATGGATCCTGACTATATCTGTATATTGATGTTGCCTGCTAGCCCCCATGTTTATGGTGCTCTGCCCTAATAATTGTGGTGGCATTATTGTCTATGGCTTAGCAAAAGATGTGTAATATTATAATATACACATATAAACAATACTTATTTAATTCTGGCAACTTCAAGTAATTTCAGTCTGCAAATTTATGATTTATCCTCACTCTGATTTATATTTGTGTATGATATTATATTTTTATCTTTGGTGGCATGTAGTGTATTAGGACTAGTAACATTTATGTAATCAACAATTTGTTTCTTATTGAAATACATGGAAAGCCACTCACTTTCCTATAGTTTTATGCAGAATATGGCATTTCATTCTTAAATCTGAACAAAATAGTTCATCTTTTACCTGAATGGCAACTTCAGCAAAAACTCTTGCAGTTGATGGTTGCACTTCAAATGGAGACTGGACTGGACAGTAGTTTTAGGCAGACAAAGAAGAAAAGCAACCAAGGTTGGAATTTTGGAAGAGAAATAAGAATCATGGGATCCAACAGATTCTCAAATTGATCCTTTAAGCGAAACAAAACTGATGCAAAGAATGGAAAAATGTATTTCTAAGATTGGGAGCTCTAAGTTTTGGAACCTCTTGGTTGTTCTGTTATATCTGTAAATGAGCACGGGAGGCAGAGTTACATAACAACCTGTTGCATGCAAATTGGAAACCAAATCTCTTAAGCAACATGGTGATATTTGGGAACAGCTTTGAAAATTGTGAGCATCATGTTTCAATTTGGAAGAACTCACCTATGCTTAACTCAATGGAGCATATTTTGGCTGTTAGGAGATTCACAAATGAATTTAGCATCAAAACTGTTTCAGATTATTACAACAATGCTTTTCATGACTCAGGTTGGCATTTTTTCAGCCCTGTCCTTGATTCAGCTTTGAAAACTGTCCTTGATAGGGGTTATATGATAGGAATAGATTCATTTGAAAAGGGTGTATTCCTGTATCAAACTATCAATATTATTTGGTTGCATTGTATGTACACCTATTTGGCTTATTATTGGTTAGAAAGTATTCAATATGTTTCCTACTTTTTTTTTTTTTTTTGGTTCCAAATATCCCGCAGAATTGTTCCTATATCGAGGTTTTGCGTTGACCTTAAGCAAAAATGTGAGCATCTTGGACCTGTCTAAAGCTTCTGATACAAGACTGACCGTACAAAATGCCATCCACAAGTTACCATTTATGGTCTGAAATTTGCTGCTTTGGCTTACCTTTTCATTTTTGGGATGAAAGATGCATCATAATTTCATTAAACCCAATCCATTTCACCAAAGAATATCTGCCTCTGGCTCTTATACCAAAAAAAAAAAAAAAAAAGAATATCTGGCTCACAACTGGCATCAACTTACAGGAAACTTTAGTCAACTTCATAATATCATTGCAACACACCAGAACCATAAGGTAGTAAAGGTTAAATCAATTACACTAATAATGATTCTAAAGCTTTTTAAGATTGATTATCCAATAAGAAATTTCGTGACCAAAAAAGAAATGAATGTCCCATATCTCTTGTCACAAGATAAGCCTCATTCCCAATATGAGACTTTGTGTATTATGTGAGTGTTACTTTGAGCCTACCTAATACTTGAGACATGGATCATGGGCAACATAATAGATACACGCCATATATTAAAATATATATATATATATATATATATATATATAATAAAGCTTAGATTAAATTCCAACCGTTGATGACATTACTCTCAGTATGCAGTTATTGATGTACCTCTGAATTCTCACTGGAAGAATTTTTTTCTTTTTCACTTTTGGCCCTTTTTTTTTTTTCCTTTGGCAGAAATTCCTTCTCATTTCAACTAAATGGGCTTGGTTTCCATCTTTTTTCATTTTACAAAGCAGGTTTTGTTTATTTTGATGTGAAAATGTTTGCAATTCAATATTTTGTTAAATAGTCAAATTAATATATTTTTAGGATATTAAGAGTTGTGACTATAACTTAATTTTTAGATATGTACTAAAATTAAAAATAAAATAAAAAACCAATTTCGAACAGTTGAGTTGACTATGTTGATTATAAAAGAGAGATTTTCATTCAAATGCTGTCGCTAGTCAAAAAATTGAATGAAATGGTTTTCTGCTAACAAAAACCTTTGCAAAAGAAAAAGAATAGAAAAAAGGCATTCAACATTCAGTTATGTGTGTTATAATTTGCGATAATAATATAAATTTTATTTTCTATTTGTATCATATTGAATTCATGTTCAATATTCAAAAATTAAGAACCCAAATAAAAATCTTGGCAGTTCATAATTTTCCGATTTACTCAATTATACCAAGATCCATTAACCTTTGTCCATGATGGAATATTAATGCTTTGATTTGTATTCCATTAAGATGAATCAATATGTGGGTGAGAGATTTGTTAAATAAAAAATGGAAAATGATCTTGTCACAGTTATATACTTTTATTAATGGAGATAGATTAATGAGACGAAAACAAGTTCTAAAAATATATGTAGGGATTCTCCCCAAATCTTTTCAAACAAGGCCTTGCAGAATAAACACATAAGAAAAAGGTCTTTTTTTTAAAAAAAAAAAAGGTCTATTTGGTCTAAGTGATATCCGGTGAGTAAGGGCAGAAATAGGTTAGGCCAAACAAGACTTTACTTAAATAAGCTTGGCCTATTTAAAAAATCTAAGGCCCAAGCCTGGCTTGATACCTATCATAGGCTCATTTTTAGGCCTAGTCTGACCTTTTTGAAAGTCTGACTTAGCCTGTTACCCTATTTAAAAACCTATTTCATATTAAAGTTTTTAAATAAATATGACGTATCCCTAAATAAATTAACCTACTAATAGGCCAATGGAGAAAAACTCCTTGTAAAAAAATATAAATTATGAAAACTAAACAAGGCATGGGATAGAGGTTGAAATAGGTAGATTAGAATTCATAAGAGTTGAGTTAACTTGCTTATTGACATAAACTTATTTTTAAGGTTTAATATGACCTTTCTGATAATTTGTTTAAAAGTTTATTTTGATATAATGCCTCTAAATAGAGCATAGATTTATCATTCAATAAGGTTGCAAGCTTGATTCTTTATGTAGGTAAAATGCTTAATATTTAAAAAGGTAAATAAACATATGACTTTAATATATTATAAAAAACTTAATATAATAATAATGCTATCAAAAGATTATTATTCATATTTACTTAAATAGACCAGTCTGTTAGGCCTAAAAGGCTTTTTGAATGGTGTAAAGTCTAGTCTTTTTAAACAAATAAGCTTTTATAAAAGCCTTAGCCTAGTCTATACATATATGTAAAGGAGACTTGAACAAATATTAACCGTGGATTGAAGCTTGAATATGATAATAGTCGTTAGATCTAATCAAATTTAACAGATAAAAATGTGTTTAATGAAGAATTTAATTGCTCCCATTAATACTATTTATTATTTTATTATACCATTTTGATAATTTTATGTTAATAATATATATTTCCAAACTAAAAGACGATAACAAAAGTTAGATATATAAATACTATAATAATAATATTTTTTCTTAAAACATAATAATAACATTAAATATTATAATATTATAAAAAGTTAGATATATTTTAAAACTAATGATTTTATAAATACGTAGTTAAATTTAAAATGATTCATAATATTTTATTTTAATTAATAATTGAGGATATAAATTAAAAAAATATATTATGTATATGCATAAGTCTATTTTATTTTTTAATTTAGTTACTTTAAAATATATTTTTGAAACAATAATAATTAAAAATAAAGATTGTATGAATAAAAGTTAAATACATAAATACTATAATAATAACATTAAATATTATATTATTAAAAAAAAGGTTATATATTTTTCAAAACCTAATGATTTTATAAATATGTAGTTAAATTTAAAACAAAACCAAAAGATGATAAAAAAAAGTTAGATATATAAATAGTATTTTAATAACATTAAATATTATAATATTATAAAAGTTAGATATATTTCAAAACTAATAATTTTGTAAATATGTAGTTAAATTTTATAAATATGTAAATATATATTAAAATTTTATAATAATAATAATAATAATAATAATAATAATAATAATAATTTATCTCTTTGATTCTATCTTTAACTATTATTTTAAATAAATAATTATGAATCATTTCAAATTTAACTAAATATTTAAAAATCCTTTTTTAATTATTATTGTTCATAAAATATATTATAAAGTAACCAATTTATATAGTTAAATTATCTAATTAATTATTTTATTTTATTCTACTTAATTCAATTGCCTAATTATAAGTTTATACATGTTATTTATATAGTTTATTATATGCTTTGATGTTTATTAATTGTTCCAAATAAATCATGATATAAAAAATAATAAATTATTTTCATAAAATAAATTAATTATAGAATAATATCTATCTATCTCTACAAGGTTTACTTTTAATAAAGAATTAAATTGATTACATTAATAATAACAATTACACAATTTTGATAATTAAAAGTTAATAATAATAACGATAATCATAAATAGACTCCTTTCAAATTCGTAAGGGTCAATTTTAACATTATAATTTTTTATTCTTATAAATTTAAACCTTAATAATAATAACAACAACAACAAATAGTAATAATAGTAGTAGGTTTACTTAATTGTATTTCATAATATTTCCCTCATCTATATATAATATTTTGAAAATGACTATTAAATTGATGTAAAAGCATTACATATATATTTTAGGCAAATTATGTTAAATATTACATTAAATTGATTAATTAAATAGTACCTAATTTATAACACTAGTTAAATTTAATGTATAATTAATATACAACTAATAATAATAATAATAAGTAAATATAATAATAGAGTTCTTTTCATAATGGTCAATTATAAGACATTATGATTTTTTATTATTATAAATCCAAACCTTAAATAATAATAAATACTCATTATATATCATAAATATAAAACAATTTTAGAGTATACAATAATAGTGTAATTACTATTGTGAATAACATTGTCTTTCTGAATTTACTTAGAATGAGAAAAAAAAAGTAATATATGAAAAATTGTATGTAATAATATTAAAAAAATTAGTAACACACATAATAATAATTTTTATAGATAAATAAGCCTTATAATAGTTAAATTATAAGATATAAAGTCTAAAACATATAATAATTCTTATAGATAAATAACTTTAAAAAGTAGTAAGTAAAGAAATTAAAATTAAATAACAACAACGATAATAATAATATCTACAACGATAATAACAATGATATCACATAATAATAATAATAATAATGATAGACAAATCTCATTACGCTAATCAAGAGTGTTTAGTTTATGTTGCGTTTAGGTTAACCAACTCAAAATTTTAACAATATCACATAATTAAAATTAATAACTTATATAATTAAAAAAGCTATTTTAAAATAATTAACAACTATACATATTTAATAAAAATCATACTATTTCAACAAATTTAAAATAAATTTTAATTTTTACAATAAATACGTTTAAAACTATTAGTTATAAACACACAAAAATCAAGTACGTGTTAACATAATATCCACAATAACAAAATTGAACACTCAAATTTAGGTACTTATATATTCATATTTTATTATGCTTACATTCATTTTGAATTTATGCAATTCATATAAATATTCTAGCACTTTCATTACATGAAGAAAGAACAAATCATAATAAATTTCAATAGGCTTAATATTTTTGAACACAACATCTGCTCAATTAAAAATATAATTAATCATCTTTCTCAATTTTAATGTAATTATATTTAATTTAGTATTAAATATTTTAATTAAAAATTAATAATTTTATTTATGTACTATATTTTTAAAATAATAATAAATACAAATATAAAAATATATAATTTAAACAAATCCGTGCAATGCATGGGTTTAAAATCTAGTTTATTTAGTAAAAAAGTCTGGCCTGGCCTTACTTAACATAGGCTAGGCCATAGGCTCCTATCGGGTGACCTGACCTATTTCCATCCCTACTGGTGAGTGCCTTTTTTTCCTTCTCTTCTTATGATTTGACTTATTAAAAAACAAACAATGTTAGTGTGTTTATGAAATGGATTTACTCAAAGGCAGGGAGGGGGACGTAGTTGTGCCGTGGTTCCCGCTCTCATGTTTTCAATTTTCTCTTAATATTGTATAGTTATTAAATATTTGGTTTCTATAAAATTTATGTAAAAATTGCATTTGAACTCTTTTAGGTTTATAAAAATATCATATATTTTATTCTAAACAAAACTTAATTTTGTCAATAATATTTAAAAAGAGAAAGTAGATATAAAATGAGTTTAATGGCTCTATACTATCAGTGTAAAAAATTTTACATTGTCAACTAATTAAAAATTATCGTTGGTATAACTTTTAAGTTTTAAGATAATTATTATAAAAGTTAACAAACTTATCATACATAGTGGTTCGTAATTTGAGAAGAAATTGTTCAAACATTTATCAAATATATGATAATCCATGATTTTATTTCATTTTTTTGTTATAAAACGTCGATAAACACAACTTCCCTCCCTCACAATCATGCAGGATTTCTTCCTTTGACCAATATCTTTTAGTAAGGTTCGTGTCAACATGTGACCAACCCCGTGTGAGTTCGTCTAGTGTTCTTCATCACATCTAACTTCCGAGAGGGATAGTGTTTGACTTCTTTTTTATTGTTCTCTTCCAAAAATAATAGTGTGATGATGTGCTCAAGCTGAAATTATGTTGCATAAATCATAAAAAAAATTCCAAGTCAAAATGCATCAGCTCGTGTGAACATTAAAAAAAAAAAAAAATCACACTCCTAAAGTTTAAAGAAATTATATTCAATACTTCTCTTTGTTTTTACATTACTTTCACCTCTTTTAATCTATATATAACTGTATAAAAAATTAGGAAAAGTTTATAATAATTGGAAGGATACACGGTGTTATGCTGTTACATAAACTAGGAAGTTTTTGATGTATTGCACAGGTATTTCTAAATTTAAATAAATTTTATAAATTAAAAATTAAAGAAAATAGTAGATGTTTTCATTATTAATGATGAATATGTTTTTATTTTAAGGCTTAAATATATTTTAAATCCCTATAAATATGGTTCTACCTAGTTTTAGTCCTTGCCAAAAATTTTGTTACTTTTAAATTCTTGACATTTTCTTAGTGTTTTTTTAATTTAGTTCTTTCTACTAACTCTAGTTAGTTTAGTGCTAACATGACTAATAAAATGAATATTACCTAAGATAATTAAGATAATTAGATTATTTTAAGTGCGTAATTCAATTAAGTAAAATATTTATTATTTATATAAATAAGATAATTACATATAATTTATTTTTAATTTTTAATATGTTATAAACATGATTTTTATTATTTTTAATATTGTTCTTACTTTTCAATTTACTAATTCACTTTTAACATTATATTTTTTTCAAAAAATAAAACTTACTTAAAAGCTTATAATTTACTTTTAATATATTATTTTTGTCTTTAGAGACAAAATCACTGCTTGTGATGTATTAAAAAAATAAATTAAATTATAATCGGTCAAAATTAATGAATTAAAATGCAAAACTAACATCAAAAGTAATATACTAAAGGTAAATTATAAGCGTTTGAGTAATATAATTTTTTTTTAAAAAGTAAAATGTTAAAAGTAAATTAGCAAATTGAAAAGTAAAAACAATATTAAAAGTAATAAAAATCACTATTCATAATATATTAAAAATTAAAAATAAACTATAGAAGTAAATTATATGTAATTACCTTATTTATATAAATAATAAATACATTACTTAATTGAATTACGTACCTAAAAATAATCTACTTATCTTAATTTAAAATATTCTTCATTACCTTTATTATATTAATTAATATTTTTCGTTTTGTTAGTCATATCAACACTAAACTAACTAGAGTTAATGGTAAGGATTAGAAAAGAACACTAAGAAAATGTCAATGATCTAAAAGTAACCAAAAATTTTGCAAAGACTAAAACCAAATACAATCATAGTTGTAGGGACTTAAAACATATTTAAGCCTTATTTTAAATATGATTAAATCAAATAAATAAAACTTTTTTAAATTAAGAAGAAAAATATTAATCAAGACACATTATTTTAATTAATATGATGAGTCAAAATTACAAATTTTAAAAATGAAATTCAAGATTGATTAAGATTATAATAATCATAAATTTTAATTTATCTACAAAAGATAGATATCTTCTATTTGATACAATATATCAAGATTTAAATTTTGTATCAAAATAAAATTGAAATTAGATTTAAGAAATATTGTTTGAAAGGAATAAAAAATTAACTAAAAAATAAAATTCAGACATATGACTTATTGGGGATGAAAATAACTTTTAAAAACACTTTCATTTAAAAATAAGAATTCAGATTTATAATATAAAAGTAAACTAAAAGAGATTCTTGTAAAGACATAAAAGAAGGAGTATTGAGTGAAATTTTGTTAAACTTGAGGCACATGAATTTAGATTACTGAAGAAAAAAGAATTGATGTATATATATATATATGATGCTCCTTTGAGAGGTTTGGTTCCTCTCCAGTGACATATTTACTAGAGTAGATCTTAGTCATTAAATTTTTTTGATTTATTTTATTAAAAATATTATAACTAATGTTTAAAAATAATGAATGGATGAGATACATTTAATGGACACTTTTATGTTAAATTTCAAAGGAAAAAATCTCAATCCTTCCTTTGAGAGAGGTGCTCTTATGAGTCTCATCGAGTAGAACAAAAAACTCATTGTGATGATATTTACGTCATGAGATTCTTTCATCTAATAGATTAGTTGTTTGAGTTAGACTCTCCTCTTTTATTTAAATCATAACAATTAAGTCATAACATGTGCACACATTCAGTATCTCACAGTGTAATAAGGATAATATGTGGGAAACAAAAAACAAAATATGTATGATCAGACACGATTATTCTAAAAGCGGAAAAAAACATGAGTGCACAGTTAAATTTGAAAGGCCGATTTTTTTCTTAAACATAATTTTTATTGTTCCATCTACTTTTTTTCTTTTTCCTGAAACATAAACGGGGCCTTAGGCCAGCATTTACCTTTTGACATAGCTTTATCAATAGTAAAAAAAAAAAAAACTTTAAGCCCTATTTCCTTTGAAAAAAAAAATTATTATAAAATTATCAACTTATTTTTATTTTTTTCTATTTTTAAACATTTGGATAAAAATAATGAAAATTTTTATTTATTTTTAATGTTTATTATACGTTTTTTAAAAATAAAAACAAGATAATATTTTTATAATTAAAAATTATAATAAAAAATATTTTTTCAAACTTAATAGACCTTTTATTTTCTTAGACACAAAAAGGAGGAAAAAAAAACTAACCTATTTTTCATATGTTTCTTTTTTTGTGTGTGTGATTAATTTGTTTCATTCTCATCTTAAACTTTTTGAAAATTTTTGACGCCCACAGTCAGTTTGGTTTAAAATAATGATTAAATCCTATGCACCAAAATGAAAATGATTAAGATATCATATTACTATAAACAATAAATTAAGTTTGGCCATCATTTTATCATACCTGACATCGTGTGCGTTAACATCATTGTGTGTGTGTGTGAGGCCAACCCTAATGGGTTGATTAAGGTGAGAAGATGATGCCTTAGTGTAAAACAAGAAAAAACTACAAATTTTAAAAAACATTTAAAGATAATTTATATTTACTTCTTCTCAAAGACAAGTAGGAATTCAAACCTACAATTTGTTAATTGCAAGTTTGTCTTAATCCATTCAACCAACTTCTTAAATTTATTTTGTGAAGTTTATATGAGTTCTTTTGTCTTTTTTTTTTTTTATATAATGCAAATTAGGAGTGTTCGCAGATTGGATTAGGTCAATTTTGAAGAGAAAAACCATCTAATTCAATCACTTCGATTTTATTAATTTATAATAGAATCGGTCAGTTTAAATTTTAAATCTAATCTGATCTAATTTAAACTGGTTTGGATTGGATCGATTTTCAATTTTAATCTTACTGTAACACCTATGTTTACCTAATGTGTGATTTAGTGATTAATAATTGAAAGTGAAATTTAATTTAATTTATGTAACTAAGATGTAATAAGTAAATTGCAGATGGGTGTTGTTGTTGTTCTGTATTGCGTTGTCTTGGAAGCTCTGGTTTGAATTGTGGAACTTGAGAAAAATGTTGTTTAAGCCAAATGTCTCTATTGGTGGTGTCTGTATGGGTTAGTGAGTGAATAGTGATGTTGGGTCAGTTTGGGTCTTAAGGAGTGATAAGATGAACCATGGGCCTTAGTGAGCTCAAAGCCCTCTTGAGGGCCCAAGAACCTTTAAGACACTAAAACCCTCCATTCCCTCTCATTTTGTTGCTAGATAACTTAAACATCCTTTATCTCTCTCAAACTCATCAATCTACCACTCAAGTCCTTCAAGAGTTAGAGCAAGATTTCCACACTTATCTTATCCCCTTGTGGTGAGAAGAATTGCTTTCCCTGAAAGTGTGGCTCTAGAGTTCTTCCCTTCTCATCCTCTTCTTCCACAAATTCAGATTTTGGAAGCTCCAAGAGGTATGGAAAGCTTACACTTGTTGATTTCCTAATCTACGAATGTTTTTATGTTAGAATATTGCTTTGGTTTGTGCTTAAAAATGAGATTGAATGGGTTATGTTGAGATTTTGTTGAAAAATAGGTTTAATGATGAATGCGATGATTTGTTGTTAAAATGTCGTAATGTCTGTGAAATCTGATAGATATGTTGTTGTTGGATATTTGGCGATGTTGTTTGACTTCTATAGAACTAATTTTGAGCATGGGCAGGGATAAAAGTTTGGATTTTTGGGTTTTTCAAATAGGGTCTCTAGTTCAGTTTGTGCGCTATAACTGAGCGAGGGCTATGCTCGCTGAGCGAGAATATCTTGGGAGTATGAGTATGTTCCCAGCTTAGAACTTCGCTAAGCGAATCTCAATGTCGTTGAGTGATTGTTCTTGAACTGTTATGAATTAGGGAAGAGGGAGTCATCCTTTAAGTGAATGTTCATTTCGCTAAGCGAGCATTCATGTGGAAATTTGGAATTTTTCCAAAAAGAGGTTCGTGCGAGTAGACTCATGAGAGTATAGGCATTTATAATGCCTAAAGATTTTTTACTGAGCAAAGGTCAGCCTCGTTAAGCGATCTCTCATTTTGAAATTTTAGGTGCTCTCTATAGTAGACCTTCCACTGGAGTGAGACATGTGTTCACTTAGCGAGAGGAACGTCTTAAAAATATTGTTGCTCTCTACGATGGTTAGTCGCTAGGTGAGGACTATGCTCACTTGGCGATGCTTGTTTTAGAATAGTTGGTGAAGACCTTGAGCTAATTTGCTGAGCGATCCTGCTGTCACTGAGCAAGGGCTTTTGGGGAACAAAAAGGGGTGTCCTCTGGAGTTCGGCATTTGTTGAGCAACACTTATTGTTGCTAATGAAGAGCATTGATAAATGAAGCCTTCGCTAAATGAGTATAAGGGTCGTTGAGCGCATTGGTTAATTAGCCTTGTCACTAGCAGTTGAGTTTTAAATTTGTGTTTAACCGTGATTTAAAAAAAAAAAAAAAAAAGGATTCTCGACATGAATTTTGTTATGAAACATTAACTATATGGCTAGAGTGGAAGGTTGCTTAGATAGGACCTCTACCTGTTGTAAATGAAGTTGTGTTGAAATTCTCAATAGGGTATAGGCTGCTTAGATAGAGCCTTACCTGTCTACCATGTATAATGCTAATTGAGCCTCATGAGGTTGGTAATGGTTTGGTTATGTGTGGTGCTGAATTGACCTAACATGGAGTTGTTGAAATTAGTTGATTTGTTGATGTTGTGGTGATGTGTTGGTGTGGTACATGAATTGCATGCATATGTTAGGGCTTGAGGTAGCAAACGATAGGACCTCATGCCGTGGTACGAGTAGGCATGTAAGTTGGTTAGCTGACTGAAGTGAACGACTTAGACAGGACCTCCAAACTAGTGCTCCATGAGACGTAAGGTCAGCTGACATGGGCCTTCGAGGATAAATGGATGGGTGATTCTACAGGTGTCCAAGGTAATGCAAACCTTGAGTCGCGGTGAGCCACCACCTATATACACATATCTTAACAAATCACATAATCTTATCTATAGATCAAAGTTTGTCAATTCTTGAATGGTGAAGGGCACGTGACATGTGTTGTTGGTGCCATGTTAGGGGATGAGACTTGGCTAATCGCTTGAATTGTTGTTAATCTCTCGAGAGTAGTGTCATCATGTATTGGTACAGTAGTTGGTGAAATCAATGTATCATGTGATCATACATTATGGAATTATTTGTAGAACTGTACATACGTGTATGTGAAGTGATGATGTGAATTCTTGGTGATTGATGTGGAAGTTTCCATTTGGTAGGCGTGTACAATATTACTGTTGGTTATTCTCTTGATTATATATAATGTTGTTTTAAGTAAGCTTACCCTTGCCTTGTTGCTACTATTATGGTTGTTTTTACGGTTGTCACTCTTGTTTAACTGTGATGATCACGTCTTTGGGAGTGAAAGCAGATGGCGAGGCTTCAATAGATCTAGCTCCTCACAATTGATGGCGGACCTTTTGGGTGGAGGCGATGGAATGTGATGGATTACATTCCACTTTTTAGACTTTTGTTTTGGATAGTTGTTTTGGTTTCCTTTTCCTACGATGTATAGTTAGACCAGCATTAGGGAGTATGTTTTGTACCCTTCTCCCTTTGTTAATGTACATCATGATTGTAGGGTGGATGTATACATTGTTTTGGCCCTTGATTTATATGGTACTGAGATATTAGTTGAGATGGATGGGTCTCTCCTTGATGATTATACATATAGCTATATATGCTTTCCTGTGACTGTTAATTCTTAGTAGGATGATGACCACTATGTTTTCCTTCAAATTTGCAAAGCGAAAAATAAATCTGCATTATTTTCTAAAGACTCAAATACAGGACATTTCATACAAATGAACTTTTTCTTTAATGATCAAAGAAGTAGTAGGTCGTTACACTTACTATTATTTTTTTAAAAAAAAGTATTAAACAATTGATAAGATATATAATAAACATATTAAAAATAATTTAGAATATCAAATATTTCATTAATGAGTCATTCTATAAAGAATAGTAGTATAACTCTTCAAATATATACTATTAAAAAAAAATTACACCACTTGATAATTATATTTATGTATCTTTACTCAAATAGTTAGTAAAAAACTATATTTAAATAAATATATTTTTTATAAATAAGTATAAGTTATGTGATAATTTTATAAATATATAAGAAATAAAAACATAAAAATGAGTGATATTAGAAAATTATAAAATTATATATATATATATATATATATGCATGTATAAGTTCGGTTTGGATTAGATTGATGATTGATTTTCAAAATCAAATTCAAAATCCAATCCAATCTAATAAAAAATTTCAATTTTTTTTGTTTTTCGGTTTGTTCAATTTTCGGTTTATCGATTTTTAATTTTTTGGATCGGTTTATGAACACTCGTAATGCAAATGTATTTAACCACATATATACTATCGAAAATTTCAGAGCGACCTTGGCAAACATTTTTAAAGAAGTATTTTAAGCACTAAAATTTTATTATAATATAAAAATGAAAGTATGTTACAGATAATTTTCTTAAGATAAAATTTAGGTATGATACCTTAGATATATCATATATTTGGTGCTATTTGTTAATAGAAAATGGTCTTTTATCAATCTGCATTTAAGTTTTTTTTTTTTTTAGTTTTCCACATGTATACTTTTTCTTTGTTACTTATATTGTTTCCTTTGATTATTTTAAATACATTTATTAGCAAAGGTATCCTTTAATGCACTCTTAAATCATAAATGATAAATAAACTTTTCAATACCTTTTTTTTTTGGAAGTAACTTTTCAATACTCTTAAACTTATACATAAAATAAAAATAAATTTCCACTGTACCCAAAAAAAAAAAATTCCTTGCTTAATCAACATGCGTTGACTTATTATGTTTTTAAAAATCAAGTTATAGTCAGAGTTAAGTTATGATGCATTCAAGCGTTTAGATGCTTACGCATTCTAAGTTTTTGTGGGAAAAAAAAAGAAAAAAAAAAAAGTTATGCATCTTTAATGGTATGTTTAGTTTAGAAAATAAAGTAAAAAAAATAAAAATGAGAGAAAAGAAAGGGAAATTTAGAAGGATTGAAAATATTGATAGCTCCCACATTTTTTTTCCTTCCTCCATTTTTTAAGTGATATACCAAAACCAAATAATGGAAGAAATGAAAAATTAGTCGCTTTCCTTCCTTTTTCTCATTTCTTTCATTTTTCTTCCTTCCAAACATAGTGAAAGTAAAAGACATAAACAATATGAGAAGTTCAAGTTTATTTATGTAAATCAAGTGGTTGTCTATGTATGCGATGAACAGAATAACATATTATGTTGCTACTGAACAACCCTAACTAATCCTACTCTTGCCGTCATATCAGGTAAATAAAAGTCATAACACACACACACACACACACACACATATATATATCATACACATGCTGAGAGAATCGTCCATCTCTCCTTCTACCATACATCATTGTCTGTACAATTTACATTCTCACAAAAGCATGGAAATATCACTAGGCTATATCACTGATAATCCAATATACAATCCATCAATAGGGGAAGGGGATGCAAAACGCACTCCCTATGGCTGGTCACACTATACAACCCTATATCAAATGAATGAAACTAAAACATAACATAAGAAACAAAAGCTTGGCACTTTCAAGCTAAATATCTCTAATTCGCGGCTCCATCCTCAGCTTTGAGACGTTGGATCCACTGAAGCATCACCATCTACTCTCACGCCATAAGACTGTGATCATCACAGTCATACCAGTACAACAATAGCAACAAGGTATCCAATAACAACAAAACAAGACAAGGTAAGCTTACAAAAACAACAACATAGCATATGAATCCTGAAACCTTCAATAATCCTCAACATTCATACTCATACATATATACACATATAGCATTCACTCATATGGCAAAGAGTTCTCAGTCTAGAACTCCATATCACAACCAATCCACCACAATTATGTCAATGCATGATGACATGACTCTTGAGAGATTTCACAACATCTCGAGCGATCAGCCAGGTCTCACCCTTACCATAGCCTATTCAAGCACTATTCAGGGATTGCCAAAACTCTGATCCACGGATAAGCTTAGTGATGTGTCTAGATAAGTGTATATGGGTGATGGCTCACTATGACACAAGGCCTGCACCACCTTGACCCTTTACGAAATCACCCATCCACTCATCCCCATAGGCCCATCTTTAAAATCTCATGTCTTATCCAAGCACTAGGTTGGAGGCCCGTTTAAGCCGCAACTCCTGTCAACCATCCAACTTACGTGCCTGCTCGCACAATGACATGAGGCCCATCACACAGCCTTGCCCAACAACATATGCATGTATCGCAACACCACAACCATTCAACTACAACAAACGTCATATATATGTGTAGCAACACAACAATAGCAACACAACACCACGTGGGCTCGACCAGAACCACACATGGTCCATGACCACTACTAACACTATGTCGGCCCAATCTAGCCTAAAGCATAGTCAACAGGAGGTAAGGCCCTATCCAAGCAACACATACCTCGTGAGAAATCTCACACCACAACTCATACATAACTAGTGGAGGTCCTATCCAAGCAACCAGCCACTCAAGGCCTTATCCAAGCAGCCTACGTCCCATAGGTATAACCCTAGGCAACAACAATAAAACGACAAGTGGAGGTCCTATCCAAGCAACCTACCACTCCTTCCCACATGTCTCAACTATAGACTCATCCAGCAAGAACTGGAGTCATTCAACGAATTCGTTCCAGGGACTTTCTCCAAATTCCATCGTCTACATTTCGCTCAGCAAGTCACCTACTCGCTCAGCGCATAGCCATTCCAGAGAACAGCCTGAAATTGCACACACACTCCTTGCTCAACGAACCGGTTGTTCGCCCAACGACCAAATTGCAACAGAAAGCACCACTCTCCAGGGCCTCCAATTCACTCAGCGAGCTCGAGTTCGTTCAGTGAATTTGTTCCAAGCATTCTGGAATACCCACACTTGCTCAGAGAACGTCGCGTTCGCTTAGCGAACCACGCTCTAGAAAATTTCCAGAATTCTCATGATCATTCGCTCAGCAAGTCTTCTCTTTCCTTCAGTCACTCCCTACCACTCAAGAACACTCGCTTAGCAACACAAACAGTTGCTCAGCGATTTCCCAACCCGAGAGCCTCACAGCACTCCCAAGGCAATCTCGCTTAAGCGAGAGCAACAGTCAGCTTAGCGACCAACAGATGACAATAGCATAACTTTATTCGAAAAAGCCCCCAAATCGACTCCACAGAGGTTTAATACAACCACGCAACAACACACAACAACATACTCGACACATACAACAATCCATGCAACTTTCCAACAGAATCAAGAAAAACCCATTTTTCAACATATTGCCATGAAAGTCATCCAAATCATGCATTCTAACACAAACCACAGCAACTTGCATATACTATCACGCTCATACAACGCATATCCAACACAAGTAAGCTTCCCTTATCTCTAAGAGTTCCAAATCCGAAATCTGGGGAAGGAGGAGAATGAGAAAATGTGAACCTTGGAGCTAAATCCTTGGAGTAAGCAATGCTTCTCATCAACTAGAATGAAATGGTCTACAATCTTGCTTCTCACTTTGGGGTTGAGAGAGAGAGTAGAAAGAATAAGAGAGTGAGAGAGGGAGAAGGATGAGAGAAAATGAGAGAAAAGATGAGTATGAGAGAGAAAAGGCTTTTATGTCTTAAAGTTCTCCTGGGTCTCACTTAGGCTTGCAGGCCCACTAAAGCCCATGGTTCATCTAACCATCTCCCACTACTCACAACTGGTCCCAACTCAACTGTATATCTCCCAACAACCCATATAACACAGTACACTCTCATTTTGGCTCAAGAATAACATTTTCCTTAGTTCTCTAAACTTAGACAGGAATTTCAAACAACCAACACTAACAACACTCTACAACAACAACTCATTTATTCGTTTTAATTACCAACATCATATATTATATTTCTACTTTCAGTTATTAAACCACTAAATCATACATTAAGAAAATACGGTGTTCCATGTTATAAAATACATTATATTAATAGTTTAATCTTTACATATTGTCAACGTAAAAAGTTTTATACTATAAATCCAATTAAAAATTACAGCAGATATAACTTTTAAGATAGTTAATGTAAAAATTAACAAATTTATCATACATAACAATTTATGATTGAATGGTAGTGTAATAAAACTCTTTACACTATATATACACTAATCACTCTTAAATTAATCATGTATGATCCGTTTGTTTATGTGGAAATGAAGGGAGGAGAGAGAAGAAATAGAAAAGAGATGAGAATTTTCTCTCCATTGGTAGTGAAGAAATTAAGGGAGAGAAATAAAAAGGTGAGTCCCACACCTTTTTTTCTCTGTACAAAACTACATGAAAATGAATAGTGGAATACATTTCTTGTCAAAATTAATCAATTATTTTTTTGATAATTGATTATCATTAGTGTATATAACAAAAATAATCGATTTCAAAACAATAATCAATTTTCATTTCTTTCAAGTTGTTAGAGATCAATTTTCATACGTAACAGAAAACCGATTTTAGATATCTAACAATCGATTATTTTTAAAACTTCAATTGATGGCGTTTAAAAATTCAATCGATTATTTTTAAAACTTCATTGGACTATTTTTGTTGATTGCCGATTATCATTAGTGGACCAAAGAAAAAATCGATTTTAAATGACGCAATCGATTATTTTTATTAGATAAATTATTTTTATTCTTTTTATTTTCTTTTCTTTCTATTTCTCTCAAACTAAACACTCCTAAATTCACTTTATTTGTCACCTATGTTCATTCATTCTATTTTTTCTCTTCTCTATTTTCATATATTATATTTCTTACTTATTTTTCTTCTTCTTACCAAACACATTAGTAAAGATTTAAATTCACTTTAACAATACTATTAATTAATTACATAAAAGTAAATGAAAGTTAAATTATCGTAACGTTATTTAGAATTTGGTAAAGGATGCATCCAAGAACCATAGCATATGGTTTGTATGGTGACAAAGAAAATGCCTAACCGCGTGCTTTTATTCAAAAAGATGGTGCGGGCTGACCTCACACTCCGCAATATTCCATGGTAAAAACGGGGCACTCAAAAAGTCGGTTACGTTCTAATGCCGCCTTGTCTCCCACCCCAAAAAGAAATCCAGAAAGTCCTTATGCTATTATGGCTATGCCTATGCGCATATTGTTTATTTATTACCAATGTTTTTAAAACTGAACTAATTATTGAACCGATCAAGACACTAGTTTAAGGTTTGATGTTCAATAGTTGAATCGTAGTCGAACCAGTATTAATAAAATAATAATAATAATAATTAAGTAATACATAAAAAATATTAAAAAATAATATCATAATTTATAATACTAAAAATTAAAAATAAAACATAATTTTATAAGTTTTTTACATTTACAATAGCTATAACAATGCAAATTAAATATGTCATGATACTTAGGTATAAGTTTTAACTATACACATCAACATTTATTAATAAAAACAAGTTTATATTTAAAATAAAAAAGAAAATAATAAATACTTTAGGTTGGTTTTTATTATTTTAAGAAAAAATCAAAATAATGTTGTATTAAGCATTTTTCATTGACCTGCTGTGAACTAGTTTTTGACCGATTTTATCTATTTTTGACCGGTTTTTCTTCAAGCCAGTTTTGTGATTTATTTGAACTAGTCAGATGACCTGTTTTCCTATCCAACAGCCTGTCTGGTTATCTTTTTCCCCCCATAATCTTAATTTAAAAGAAATTAAGAAAGTATTCACTATTAAAATAAGCTTGTGTATTTCGACTTTATTTTATCGTAATATCACTTGACAAGTCTAGGAAGACTCGACGAGGAAATTCAAAGAAAGAAAATTAAGGAGTTGAATTGAAGAAAAGGATGAAAATAAATTACAAAATTTAAATTCAAGTAATCATCACATTTTTAGTTACTAAGATGTATCAAAAGAATAATATTTTCTTTACATAAATAAATAATTTTGATGAATTTTAAAATATATTTATTTATAAATTAGAAATCTAATCTTAAAAGAAATTGATGCCACTTGGTTGTTAAGAATTAAGGTTGTGTTTGTTTTAAGATTTGAAAAATTATTATTGAGAAATAAACTTGAAAATGTGACATGTTAGATGCAAGCTTCAGAAAGGTTTAATTGATTTTTGGGAAAATGACATTCTTATATTTTTATATTATTTGATTTTTATTCCCACAATGAAAGGTGAACATGAAGCCTATCGTGTAAAGCTATTTTACACTATCATCTAATCACAAACTATCACGTATAGTAAGTTTGTTGACTTTTACAATAATTATCTTAAAAGTCATAACAACGGTGATTTGTGATTGGTTAATAGTGTAAAACTTTTTATGCTAACAATGCATAGCCATTAAACTCATTTTATATATGTTAATTAGAAATTTGTTTTCTATTTTATCATTGGTCATATGCAAAGTTATGGCCAATGATAAATGCAGTGTTGCATTTATATTGAATAGATTTTTAAAAATAGAATATTTGGATATGTATAAAAATAAATTAGGTGTAGTAAGTTGTATATCGTAAGTGTTATATGGGTTAATAATTTTGTTATTTTACTAATTACTATACCATTATACTTTAGAGAAGCTAAACCCTAATAAAAGAATGTACATTGATAGAGTTAAACAATTAAGAAGATCAAATATACTTATAAAAATAAAAGGGTAGTTTAAAATGGTTGAAAGAGAAAGTTTTGGGTAATTAGGAGTAGTGTGTAAAATGGGCATTTAAATGAGAGAAGAGAAAAAAAAATATTGAAAATGTCTAATTGGGAGAATAAAAAGAGTAGCAATCTCATTTTTCAAACTATATATTCAAATTTATAATATAGGAGTAAATTTGTTAATTTTTAATAAATTTCAAACAATAATAAAAAATAGATGTAATTGTATTTTTTGGTCCCTTAGATATTGTAATTGTGTGATTTTGGTTTGTTAGGTTTTAATCGCGCGAATTGAGTTTTCTAAGTATCGCAATTGTGCGATTTTAGTCCCTTTATTAGTCTTTCATTAAATATTTAAAAGATTTTGTTGGCATGACATTGGACAATGACATGTTGATGATATGGCAACTGACGTGTTGCCTGACACATATGTTGATGTCGCTTAATTATACTTTTGGTCTCTCATGTATCGCAACTGTGATGGATCAAAAATGCAATTAAGCCACATCAACATATGTGTTAGGCAACATGTCAGCTGCCACATAATCATCCTATGTCACATCAACAAAATTTGTTAAATATTTAATAAAAATTAACGGAGGGACTAAAATCTTACGATTATGACACTTTGAGGACATAATTTGTGTAATTAGAACTTAAGGAGACTAAAATCGAACAATTACAATATCTAAAAAACCAAAAATGCAATTAAACCTAAAAGATATATTAGAAAAAATGTTATATGCATTTATCTTTTGTGAAAATATCAAAAGTTACTTATAATGTAATAATAACTCTTTGACTTCATGACATTAATTTTTAACCTAACTTATTTAATTTTATTGAATAATAACATTTTGTGTCATAATCTACCTCTATATTAGATTTAAGTCAAGAATGCTTTTAGGAACTACTCTTTCCTTCATTAAGTTACATGTCCTTTTTTTTTTTTTTTTTTTGGTTTAACTTTCATACACCAATAGTCTAACAATTTTTATACTATCAATTAATAAGAAATTATTCTAGATATAATTTTTAAAATAATTATTTTAAAAGTCAACATACTTATCATACATGATAATATGTGATTAAATAACAGTTGAAAATTTTTTTTACACAACACTTGTCAATAGCATTCTAATTAAATTATTAATTTTTTATTTATAATTTTATTTTTTTAAATACTAAGCTTAAAATTAATTAAATTCAAATATTAAATTTTGATACAATATATCAAATTAAATATTTTTTAAATAAACTTTTTTACAAGCAAATGAATCTATTAATAATATAACTACTTGGCTTAAGCTACAAGATGTACCTAACTCAAGCCTTCAATACAAATGGTACACCCACCATGAATAAACATTTTTTATAATAAACTAAAATTAAGATTAATGTAATCATAATCAATAATTTAAATTTAATTTTAAAAATTTAAATTTTGACATATTTGATTAAATTATGGGATATGCAAATGCATTAAATACTTATAAAGAAAGCTTTGCTACCTATAATAGTTCTATTCGACTTGAGCTAAGATTATCTCTCGTAGAAGATACTCGTAGTCATAATCAATAATTTAAATTCAATTTAAATTTAAAATTTTGACATATTATATTAAGTTTTGGACATGCAATTGTGTTACGTACTTATAGAGAAAGCTTTGTCACCCATGATAGTTCTATTTGATTCTAGCAAAATTACTTCCTGTAAAAGATACATATACTCTCGCTACTAGAGAAAAAAAATGTACAGTAATTCATCTAACGTTCATATTTTTCTTCTCAATTTTAAAATTCTTTTTTAAATTTATTTTTATTTAATGAAATAAATTGTTTTTTTTATTAATAATAAGGATATATATTATTTTTAATTTGTATATATAAATTTTATTTAAATTTAAAAATATTCGTATGATAAAAAAACTTGTTAATATTTTTTAAAAATGTCATTCTTTAAAATGAATGACTATAAAAATATAATTTCAAACAAACGCCTCTTGTAAGCATTAACAACTCCTTAAAATGGACCTCCAAAAAAAAAAAAAAAACTCCTTAAAATGTCAATAATAAGCTTTTCAATTTTTTATAATTTATAATAATATTGAACAGGAAAAATGCTCTTAAAAAAATTAAAATTAAAAACATTAAAATTTTATTTTGGTAACCCATATGATAAATTCTCTCTACATAAATTATAATGACTACCTTGAATGAAAGTGATTTTAGGTATTATTATTCAACAAGAGTTCATTTAGGTGTTTCTCTTTTGTGAGAGAGTTTTTAAATTTTTTAATTACTTATATCTTTTAATTTATATTTTTCATTTTTATTTCTAACTAATCTTGTATCATAATATAAAATATAATTTATATGTTCATAAATATTTATCTGTTATTAATTTTAATGACAATATAATTTATAATATTAAAAATTATTTATTTATTATAAATTTTAGTTATATAAAATAAACATTTATTTATTCTGTATATTACAAAAATTAAAATACTAATTTACATTAAGTATCAATGTAAATCATCAGCTGAAGAAAATTCAAATTGCAATAATATCAAAAACACATAAAAACATGACTTTAATGGTCATGCCTGTTAGTATAAAAACTTTTATATAGTCAACCAATCAAAAATCACTATTAGTATGACTTTTAAGGTATTTATTATAAAAGCTAACAAACTTACCACACATGGTGGTTTATGAGTAGATAACAGTGTAAAACTATTTTACACTATCACTCCATAGCCTATTTTATCTAAAAACCCACATCTAAATTTAATCTTAAAAATAAATAAACAAGCTATGGATATTGAAAATTTAAATAATTGTACTAATTAATTAATAATTGATAAAGAACATTTAATTTTATATTAACTTAAATATGTTTTTAGTCTCTATAAAATAAACGAGTTTTGATTTTGGTCCTCGTAAAAAAATTTATTGGTTTTTCATTCTTCTAAAAAGAGTGAATTTTGGTTTTAATCCCTATAATTTTTTTTTATTTTCATCCCTTAAAAATTTAAAATACTATTTTTGTTTCCTAACATTCATTTTAAGATTGATAAATAATATTGATTTTAAAGATCTAGAAAACATTTTAAACATGTCATATGCTGACATAATACCACAAACATTGGTAGATGTCTCCTAAAATAGTTACTTGACTTTTCGTTAAATATTTAAATGGTTAATAAATGTTATATGATAATAAGAACCAAAAATAATAATTTTATATTTTTGAGAAATAAAAACTATTTTTTTTTACAAAAATCAAAATTAAAACTTACCTATTTTATGAGAACTAAAAATATATTTAATTCTTTTATATTAATTGTTTCTTTGGTTGGTTTTCTTACCACACCTAACACACCAGATAAATGAAACACCTCGGATTGGATTTTCTTTAGTAAAATTATTACTGAATGAAATCTCAACCCTTAATTTATTTTAATATCTAATAAATTTAATATATAAAATATATATTAATGGTAGACATTGAAAACTGGACACTTTCCAATTTTTTTAACAGGAGAGGTTCCATGAAACACCCCACCAACTTTTTGCACCTATAGGCTATTTCCCGATTAATCCAAAAGCAAAGCGCTAGTTGATGTTTTTTTTTCTCTCTATACAAAAGAAAGATAGATTAAAAAAAAAGAAGAGTTTAATGATGATGTACTAATTTTACACTGTCATTTAATTAGCAAACTATTATTTATTATAAATTTGTAGACTTTTATAATAAATACTTTAAAAATTATATTAATATTAATTTATAATTAAATAATAATATAAAACTTTTTATATTATCAGCCTTTAAACTAAAAAAAAAAATACTACATTTCTATTCATCAGCTAATTTTTCTTATACAAAAGTACAAATTCTTGCCTTCGTAGCTTGGACTCTCTCTCTCTCTCTCTGTCTTAAAGTTCAAAGTTCAAACAAAACAAAAGCAACGAAAACGGAAAGCCAACCCTCTCTCTCTCCCTCCTCCACAAAAACCTTAACAATCTCTCTCTTTCTCTCTGCAAAACCAAAACGCAGAAAACAAAACAGCTCCAACGACAGCACACAACACAAACGACTAACCAACAGCAAAACACTATCCTCAAAACGACAGCCCCCACAAAACAACACAACCACCGCCCCCACCGCTTCATCTTCCCTCTCTCTCAGGTATCAATCACAACATTCACAAATATCATCTAAAAAAAATACTTATTTATTTATTTGTATTATTATTAATTATTTACCTGTTTTAAATTCCGATGAAGCTCCCAAACTGAAACGTTTGCGTTCCGTGTCGTGAAAAACAGGGTCGATGGCAAACAACAGCATCAACAGCAACGACGCCAACACGACGTCGTCTAGGTTCTCCCTCTTCAACCGTTCCCTATCGACGGTTCACAAGGAAAAGCAGCCGCAGAAACCGCCGCAGCTGGAACGTTCGCTCACGAAGTTCGTCGAATCGGCGCGCGGCGGCGGCGTCGTCAAGAGGCTCTGCAATTTCTTCGAATCCGCGAAATCTTCCTCTTCGGAAGAACGCAGGCTCAAACCCTCGAAATCGATCGAGAACCTCGATTCGTCAACGAAATCGCTCGATTCTTCGCGAATCGCTCGATCTTCGTCCACGGTGATTCGATTACCGGGAACCGAGGATCGGATCGTGTTGTATTTCACGAGTCTGCGAGGGATTCGGAGGACCTACGAGGATTGCTACGCGGTTCGGATGATATTTCGGGGATTTAGGGTTTGGGTGGACGAGAGGGACATTTCGATGGACGCGAATTACAAGAAAGAGTTGATGAGTTTGTTTGGGGAGAACAAGAGGAAGGGACTGCGTGGCGCTTCCTCAGGTTTTTATAAGGGGGAGGCACGTGGGCGGCGCGGACGTCATCAGGCACATGTGCGAGGTGGGGGAGCTGGGGAAGGTTCTGGAAGGGTTGCCGCGGACGAAGGGCGGGTTCGTGTGCGAGAGTTGCGGGGATGTGAGGTTCATGCCGTGTGGGAATTGCAGTGGGAGTAGGAAGGTGTTTGATGAGGATGAAGGGGTGTTGAAGAGGTGTGCGGAGTGCAACTGAGAACGGCTTGATTCGGTGTCCTAATTGTTGCTCTTCTTGAAGTTTGGGAGGAAAAAATTGAAACAATGGTGTGTAGTTGTTGATTGCATAAAACTTAGATGCAGTTCCTCACGTGTTTTGGCATTATCCAATCAGAATTGGAGTTTGAGTTTTACGTGCCTAATAAAGGTTTGTGTCAAGAACAAAGTGGAACTTCTGTTATTCAATTAGAATTAGAGTTTCATGTGTGTAATAAAGGTTTGATTAAAAATCAATGTAGACTACCAGAGTGAAATGGTTTGCATTGAAAATCAATTTAGACTACCAGAATGAAATTCTAATTTTGATTGGAGAATGGCACTGAAAGCATGTGAGGAACTGAGTGTAGGTTTTGTGGTATTTGTTTTTTTGCATATATAGCATGCACATTTTTAGGTGTGGGTATGTGATTTGAAGAAGGTGGAAGTGTTTGGATGGAATGGGTTTGGTTAATTAAGGTTATGTGGTGATTCAAAGCACTCTTTGAATTTTTTTATGGGTGTTTTGTTTTTTTTTTTTATTTGTGTTTTGAGTTGATGGTTTCTTTGTTCAGCTCGTTCAACTGCATTTTGTTCAAGAGTGTGATTTTTATCTCCCACAGAAAAGAAAAATACCGGATGGCTTTGAGTATGATGGCTGTTGTAGTTCATTCACAGTACTGAGGAGTGCTTCTCCTCGAGACAATGTAAATATTTAGTATTATAATGAAAGGGATTTGCAAATATTGACGACCATTAAGGTTTATATTGAAAGTTTGTAAATGTTTTGAGTATGATTTATTTGTTGGTGCTTTATTTCTATTTGTTTTCTCTTGTGCCTTGTGTTTAATGTTTTGATAGCACATAGGTCCTCAATAGCTTCCATTCAGCATGTCAAAATGCAAAAATGGCATGTGTCTGAGAAATGTGTTTCTCAGTGGGGACAGGTTTCTCTTTGGTGCAAGTGAAATATTTACTCCTGTGATCATGAGGGTTAACAAATAATGGCCATTGATTTTAAAATGAATCCTGGTTATTGTAATGCTTATTTTAGTTCCCAGAATTTGAGCCTTTATTTATCATATCTCCATGTGTGGGCATAAGACATGTGCAAATGTGCTAATATTATATATCCTTCGTGGGGTTTTGGCAATGACCGTTTGTGCTGCTTGTGAATATCATCACTATCAGTTCATGCCATGTTTTGTTGAATGTGCTGTTGGTTTCGAACACCTTAACCCTCTAATCCCCCAATGCAATTTTAATTGGTGATGAAACTGATAGGATGTCGACACAGAATGTTCCTAAAGCTGAGTGCATTACTGTTTGTTTAAGAAAATGTTAGTATTTTCTTTATAAAATTTTGGATTGGAATGGCTATCATCTTCTTCATACGAAGTGATGTGGATACACTCTGGCCAATTAGATACTATTGAATTTAAAGCTGAAAAGCCAAAGAAAGAAGGGACAAGACCATAATGATTATTCAGTTTCCATACCCATAAGTTGAGAACAAGTAATTCCATGGAATATCCGTGCCCTTCACATATGCCAATGAAGATTCTGCAATGCCTGTGCAATATTGAGTCTAATGTCACCTTATCCATTTCCTTCCTCAAATTAACAATTATGATGGTGGAATATATGTTGCACCCTCTTGATGTTTCTCGAGGATTCATAAAAGGTTTTGTTTTCTTTTCCATATTTGATGTCAATAGTTGGTACAAGGTTGTTTTTCCTATCTCCATGATAATATCAGGAGGGAGAATGTAGCAACTACTCCAAAGCTGATACAGACATACAGTAGACCGAAGACCAAAAGAATTAGAAATACTATCATTTCTAGTTTGATTATGGTAGATGGGTTTTTGAGTTTACACTCTGAATTTAACCTCGTACTTGCTCTTAATTTCTTTTTGTCGTTGTTATTTTTATTTTTATTTATTTTGATAGGGGAGAGGTGTAAGCACTTAAAATTGGTGTCAATTACCTCTATTTTCTAGAGGTAAATGAGTATTTATTGAATAAATTAATAGGTAGGTTTCTAAACTATTTAGAGATTTTTAAATAAGTTTTTATACTTTAAAACTATGTAATTAAGTTTCTGAATTTTTAAAAAGAAAATAGGTTATGTATTAATAGTGTAAAATAGTTTTACACTGTCATCCAATTAAAACATTTTACACTAACATGTATTGCCATTAAACTCATTTTTAAGTTTTTTATATTTGAGGTTTTAGTTATATTTCTGTTGGATTATGTTAAGTACAATGACTTAACTAAATTTTAAAATAGTTCAAAAATCAAGCGGTTAGTTTAAGAACTTTAATTTTTATGTATTATTAGGAGAAAGAGAGGCACTTTGTGTCTCTATTTTTAAAAAATAAAAATAAAATTAAAGAGAGAGGAATAGTGAGTAGTTTAAAGACTAGTTAAAGGGTAAAATCGTGAATAATCTAGATAGTAACCAAAAGAGGAAATCTTCTTTATTGTAGCTATAGATTATCAATGTAAAAATTTTTATATTAATTAATTAGAAATCATTCTAAAAATGTCTTTAAAAGTAATTATTACAAAAGTTAATAACATATTCCTATAATATAAATTAAAATATACAACTTAAAAAGTCTCCCTACTCTTTCAATTAGAAATTCTCAATATTCTATACTCTCATTTAGAAGTGTATTTCACACACTATCCTCGTAAACTAGTCAAAAAAAAATTCTTTTAACCATATTATACTTTATTTTTATTTTTATTTACATACTTGATTTTCTTAATTGTCTATTTCTTTCAATCTACTTTCTTTTATTTTTATATCTAAATTAAATTTTAAAACTTTGTTTTTAAAAGAAATTGTAAATAGTTAAAAACAATATAATATCACAATGTTAAATTAAATTGTAAATCAAGAATATAATTTATATATTCAAAAATATTTATTTATTATGAATTTTAATTAGAATATAATTTTATATTTAAAATATTTATTTATTATGAAATTTATTTTTATAAAAATAAATATTTATCTGATGATTACACATATTAAAATACTAGATTTACCTTACATGATAATTAATTTATGATTGGATGACATTGTAAAAACTTTTTATGATTAAATAAGTTTTTAATTCCTATAAAATGAGTGAGTATTGATTTTGGTTCCCGTAAAAGAAAAAAATTCTTGGTTTTCATCTCTCTAAAAATTTAAAGCAATATTTTTGGTCCTTATAAAATGAGTGAATTTTAGTTTTAGTCCCTATAAATATTTTTCTTTGATTTTCATAACTCAAAAATCTAAAATCACTATTTTTGGTCCCTAACATTCATTTTAAGATAAATAAATAACATTTATTTAAAAATCTAGAAAACATTTTAGAGGTGTCATGTACTATCCTGACATAATATTATAGACACTAGTGGGTGTTACCTAGAATGATTATTTGACTTTTCGTTAAACATTGAAGCAATTAGCAACTGTCATATAACAATAAGGACCAAAAACAGTAATTTTATATTTTTGAGGGATGAAAACCAAAGTTTTTTTATAGAAACAAAAATCAAAACTCACCCATTTTATAAGGACCAAAAACATATTTAAGTTAAGTTTTTATATTATTAGTATATTCTATTTAAAAGCCCACCAAAAAAAAAGTATATTTATTTAAATTCTAATTTAATTATTCAATAAATCTCTAAATTATTTAAAAAAAATAATTAATGAGATCACTATACTTAACAGAATCCCATTGGAACCTTAATGAAAACGTCACTAAGCACTTAATTAAAAATAATTTATAAATTAAAAGATCTAATTACAAACTCTTAAAATATAGAAATTTATTTAAAAATCCCTAAATAATGTACCAACCTGTAAATTAATCTAACCTTATTTATATAATTATTTAATAAACTCATATTTCGTACTCAACAATTGAATTGGGATCTTGACCACCTAACCATTTTGATGGCTTTGTCTTCTTTTTCAAGGCACCCTTTGTAGAAGTCCAATTCGAGTCCCTCGTATTGAATACGACGTTAACTTTCGGCAACTAGGAAATCAGAGAAAATACAGGGGAATGGATTCTTATGTTTGCTTGCATTATTTTTGGGGTCAAAACTTGCATGTTTAACAAAGAGAAAACAAGTATATGGTGTAAGACAAGGAAAGAAAGCGCGACTACCCATTCTTGAAGACACAGATGGCGACAAGAAAACGCCCTGCATTGGTTACTCAAACAACTGCAAACATCAGTACATATTAATTTTCACACAATAAATATATGATGGTGCACTAGGTATGGTTTACAACACTTAATAGACATTTATTATTTTGTTGAGCAAAATATGTTTATTACCTTAAATTTGTTGAACTTTTTATATGTATAAATTATAACAAGTATCTTAAACGAGAGTATTTTTAGGAGTCATTTTTAATAAGAATGTCTTAAAGGTTTTTTTTTTTTAATAAGAGGGTTTTTAGGAATTTTTCTTAATCTTTGTATCTTTTAATATATCCCTTTCATCTATATTTCTAAATTAAATTTCAATATTTTAAAAAAATTATCAATAATTAAAAACAACCTAGTATCACAATATAAATTATTTATCATAAATTTAAAATATAATTTATATGTTAAAAATATTTATTTGTTATGAATTATAATTATAATATACTGTATGTATTTAAAAATACTTATTTATTATAAATTTTAGTCATATAAAGTTTAAAATACTAGTTTACAGTAAATTTTAAATTTCATTATAAATTAGACTTGGACTAGTTTGAGATGATTCATGTTGTCTCTCATTGAGCTCTTAGGTACTCTTGTGGTTATCACTTTAGGCACCACAAAATCTAGTGGCAAGTGGTTAAAGTACAGAGTACATGTAAAGACACTTAACACTTAAGTTAGCGAAAATATTAATAGAATGATAATAAATGTCATTAATGTATATTTGACATTGCCCTTATTTGAGAAGTATTTACTTGTTTGTTGTATTATGTTAGCGATTTATTTTGAGTAAATTACATTGATACTTCTTGAGATTTTTTTAGATTGCACATAATCCCGTGCTTTTTAACGTCTATAATAACCTACTTTATAGAGGTACACAATATAAGATTTTTCAAACAATTAAGGGGTTAGTGTAATGTATAAAGAGTATCAGTGTAATATTTTTCAAACAATTAAGAAGACTAGTGTAAGGATAAAAAAGGAGGGATATCGCATACAATCTGAAAAAACACAGAGGATGTCAGTTTACTTATTTATTTTGGTCAAGGTGTGATTCCTTATTTCAATGTGTATTTAATTTGTCTTGCAACTAGGTCACTGGATATGGACTTTGGCCCAATTCCTCTCAATAGCCTTTGGGCTATCATTGTATTCTAGGCCAAGGTAAAGGCTTTTGCTATTTACACTCTCCCCATTTGCTAAATACACTCTCTTTTTTATTTTTTTTATATAAAATTACTTAAATAACCTTATTTTATACCTTTTTCAAACATCATTTCCTGTTTGTCATGTTTCATCACACTCCCCTCTCTAGTTTTACCTTATTGCCCCACATGTGATTTCATCGCACCCTTCCTTTTGGTTTCATCGTAATCAACTTTGGTTTGGACTTGCGTCTAGTCCAAAACAATTTTTCTTTTAATCTTTTATTGACTTGATATCGTTAAGTATTTTATAAGTAATTTTTTACAAGCTATACTTTAAATAAATCATATTAATTTTGTCCTACAAATGAGAAAAATATACTTTATTATTTTCTTAGTAATAATATTTAAATTAGTACTATGCATTTTGTGTTTACTAATTATACTTTTTATATTATTTTTGTCATACGTTTTCAAAATAAAGTAAAGTTTTTTTTTTTTTGAAGCCAAATTTGATTCAACTCTCTCAAACCGAATCAAACGGCTATCTCATCATCACACTTTCAATTTGCAACCGCGAATACTCAATGTATTGATGGTACATACTTCGTAGCTCCTCCTAAGTTCTATCACATCACATGAAAAATTGCGTTCTGCTGTCAATCGTTAAGTTCAGGTGTCACGTTGGTAACACTTTCCTTTCATTACATTCATTATTAAGCGTATAAACGGGAAACGATGTAACATTCTTTTTTAATTTATTTAACAAGAAAGCTACACATAATTGATGGACGCAGGTTCTCAAAATTAAGTACCAAATATAAGTTAACTTTTATTTAAAAGTTTTTAAAATGATTTTGCTTCTTTTTTAAATTAACACTCGGTTTGGTATGAGTGAAAAGCAAAAGAACGAAGTGGGACGGACAGAAATAAACAACACAAACCCTTCCCTTGTTTGGTATACATTTAGAAAAGAATGATTCAGAAAAAAGTAAATGGACTCCACGGATTTTTTAATCTTTTCAAAATGGAAGGAAAGGAGGGGGAAGGCTATCTCACATAATTAAAATACTAAATTACTCCTATTTTTATACACTTCTTTTTTTATTAAGGACATTTATGTTATTTTTTATATATATTTTTTGTTTTTATTTTTATTTTCTTTGCTATCAAACAACCTAAAACTCATCTCACTCTTTACTCCTTTTCCTTGCTTTCACTTTTTTTCCTAAACCAAACAAAACATAGTGTCCATTTTCTAAAATATTTTTGTTTCTTTTTATTTGTCAATTTTAAAGTTTAAGAAAAATATTAATTATTATTTTATCAAATATACTTTTGCCTTCACATAATTTTTAATTGTTTTACACATTTATTTTGAAATTAAAGAGAAAAGAAAATGAAAAATAATAAAGGACAGAAAAATTAATCAATAAAATAGATAAAGAGTATAATAACAAATTAGATAACAATTTTAATAAAAATGAGAACGTTAAGTATATTTTTAATTCATCTGTTTCAACCTTAAATATACTTTAAAAGGAATGAAGCTAGTAATTTGAAATATTTAAATTAAACAAAATTTCTTTGTATTTATAAAAAATATTTAAAATAACTCCAAATCCATTAATTAGCTACTAGTTGATGAACGTTTTGTGGTCAAAAGTCATTAGTATTCCTGTTCAATCTTTGTTTAACAAAAGTAGAGATGACTCATTCATTTGCTGCTCTTGAATAGAAGGTTTATTTAATCCTAACCATTTGAATTGAAATTTTAGTTACACTTAATAGATGTATTTTCTTATTTATTTTCTAGAGTCGAAACAAACAAGGCTTTGACTAATTTATGTCTTCAGTTTATCTTTCTCTAATTAACCTTATAAAGTCTTAGAAGGAAATTACTGAGAAATTGCTGGATAGATTTCAGTTTTCCAAGACTGCAGAACCACTTCAAAATGAGGATAATGGCATAGTACGGTTTCATGAGGAAATGTTACATTGAACTAATGGTAATTGAAACGTGGAACTGAGCTTAGTAAGATAATCTAGCTATGTATTCCAAAGCATGGACTTAGCATGAGGAAAAATAGTGTGTAAATTTATGGATAAATCATCTTCAAAAAGGGACTAATTCATGATTCTTCGTAGTTGTTATAGTAATATTGCGTTTTTCTTACTAGTATCCTTAATGAGCTGTCACAATAAAGCATAATTAGCAAGTTAAGGTAACTTATTAAGATACTAGTACGACAACAACAACAGCAACAAATGCCTTATCACAACTAGGTGATGATTGCACAACACCATTGAACTTGATTAAAGACCAAATTCTTAAAGATATTATTCATCATGAGATTCTTAAGATACCAGTACCCAGGAAAGGAAATAGAAACTTGTACAGTGAAGTAATCCCATCAAGTCATGGAATAATGTACAAGAGAGAATAATACGGGACAACAATCTACACATACAAATTCCTACGATTTGTGGTCCAAAATGGGTGTTCAGCTGAGTTCTGACCCTTAACTTGTATCCAGCTATTGAGTAAGAGGAACACACTCAAGCTCAATCTCCAGCTCACCTCTCTCAACATTCTGTAGCCTCACTGAGATTTCCTGTTTGATCTTCCCTTCATCAAGTGATATGACACCATCTCTGACAAGGGTGTTGTCCTTGCTTGCTACAAATTTCCCAAGCTGCATGGACTCATTGATTGTAGATTTCTCATAGGCCTTTGCAGCTATAACTAGAGGTTGAATGTCTATTTCAGCCTCACCCATAAAATCATCAGTTGAAAAGGTATCTTTGTCATACACAAGCTGCAGATAAACACTCTAACAAATCTAATCATGGCAGGCACAGAAAATGGTATACATGCAATATTATCAACAATAGAGATAAAATGGAAGTGGTTTCTGATGTAAATGTAATGCATAGATGGTCACATCAAGATAAGTACATGCTAGACATTAGCAGCACTTTTTGAGGAGAAAAGGAAGACATGTAGAATTTCTAAGAGAAAACGAGAAGTGATGACATGATATGCTAGTTATTTACCCTGATTTAAGAATGTTGAGAGAAAGAATGAAAATTACCAAGAAGAAATATTTAGCTAATTTTTTCTTTAATAAGCTGCAAACAAAGGATAGATGAAGAAGAAAGAAAGAAAAAAGCACCAGAAAATAGAAGAGAGAAACAAAAAAATGTGTTATGTTACACAAGAAGGAGCCTAGTCACACAAAAATTGATCATAAATTAAAATATGACCAATTTCCATATGAATTATCCAGCATCATAAAATCTCATGACAGAGAATGAAAATGATATCTTTGGCTAACGGCCTAATGGAATTGTAATAAGTTCATTCGTGGTAGGTGATGTACAACAAATCATTTAATCTGGATGTAATAAAATACTTCAAGGCATAGTTATACGATGTCTTTAATTATGGTACCAGATCACCAATACCAACCATTTATGATTAATAGAAATTGAAAAACAATTGAACTTACCACTTTAAGAGCAGGAATGCTCTCTGGAATTGATAGCATTAGGCTTTCATTCCAGACTGGATTCAAATTGTTCTTTATGACACGTGTTTTTACTGACTGCAAGAACAGATATAAAAAGTGTTTCATATTAAATGTCACATTTTTTTTCCATTCCATCTATATTTTAAAGTTGGTCACAGATGAAGATGCTCACTTGGTAACCCAAAGAAAGGATGACATAAGGGTCACTAGTCATTACATCTCGAACGGCTAGGTGAGTGCCTTTAACGACATTAACCTTAATTAACCCAACAAATTCAACCATACCTGCCTATAACAGTAAATGGAAGCAACAAGATTAAGTATTCGGAAGAAAAAAGTTCAGAATTTCAATAACTATCATTTTCCCTTTTTCTATTCAGAATAAGGTATAGAAAGGTATGCTTCACATTATAATAATGCTTTGATTCTCAGCTGCTTCTTAATAAGACTCTGAAGTCAGAAGTACTTAAGGAAAATAGGTGATAAGAACCCGATGTTGCAGTTCCTGAAAACTGAATCTTGTATAGGCTATGCTTTTCATCATATGGCATACTAACAAACATATAATTCTAGGGAGATAAGTGTTTTGTCATAACAATGTATCATGCATATAATTATTTTTGTTCTCAAAAACACTAACAATACCAAACAAATTTAGATTCTTCTTTTCAGCAAAACATGTTGCTATTTCAATTTATCTTTCTCCTTTTTTTCTTCTTTTTTTCATGTGTGCTCACTTTAGTGAACATGATAGATGGCGAATTATCCCTGTCCCTAACAATTTTTCTCTTAATTTGTCCCTATAAACAGCCAAATTTTTTTTAATCATATGGAAAGATACGAAATTATCCTGAAGCTAGATATAAATTGTCTACTTATGCTCCTTTCTAAATATTTTCTTAGTAATTCATCTGACTGAAATATAAATCCTACTAGATATATAAATATTGTCCATATTATGGAGGATGAAACTCATTCAAAAAGAATTTCTAGTAAGTGATTACTAAAACTCATTCCCTCTCCCTTTTGCTAAAAATAGAGAAGAGGGGAGCAAGGAGCAACATAAGAATTTAGTATGTATTATACTTTGTTGCATTAACAGACTCCAAAAGTAGTGTTTCTGTTCATTTAAGAGATGGCTGATAGAACTAGCACTAAAGAAAGGAAAAATTACCAATGAGGGACTCTTCTTTGCAGCCTTGTGCTCAGAATCTCTTCTTCCCCAGCTATTTCGGAATGCTTGCCCAATACGATGTTTGGTTGGGATCTTTTCAGGTGGTTTCTTGTCCGTAAAAGAATTGCGGAATGAAATGCTGCTCTGAGCAAGTGATAAACTTCTTCCTTGAGATGGCACAATGGAGCATGACAAATTGTTATCACACTCCATAAATTGTTGCAACTCATATTTTCTCCTGAAAAATCAAACAGTACATTTCTGAATCAGAATGGTGTAATTCCTCCACAAAATAAATTATTCTGTTTTCTTGTAGTTACCGAATAAAATCGGAGCGCTCCTCAATGGATGAATGTGGGTTCGGTTTTTTTATGTTACTTGGGAGACAAGCTTCGTACTTCTTATTTAATAATGAATTTCCACCCAACTTTGTTAATGCATCAACTTGTTCATCTGTCCATTCATCTAGCTTCAGTGATAGAACCTACAATAGCTTCAAATAATGTTAGAATTTCTTTTTGCAGTGTGCCAGTCATGCAAGAACAAATAACCTTGGTGAATGGGGGATGAAGTGGGGACATGGGGTTGAATATTCCCCTCCATCACATTAGTCAATATTCCCCTCCCATCACATTAGAAAACAGATAAAGTAAAACATGGAGTGCTTCTATAGCAGTGACTGAGATCCAATTTAGATAACTTTTCAATGAACACCTATAGGAGAAGAAAATAAAATAGATTAAAAAGGTAAAATAATTAAACTTCTTCCACAAGTTAAAATTAATTGATGCACCTCAACTCTTTCTAAAGCTCCCCTTTCTAACTTCTTCATAAGTTGAGGTGTATAAGTAAATTTTAATTTATGGGAGAAATTTGATTCATTTTACCTCTTAATTCTTTTTATTTTCTTCTCTTTAAGTGCTTGATGAGAAGTTTATCAAAACTGTCTCTAAGTAATGGTTTTATTTAAAGATTCTAAAGAATATGCAGTATTCACAATTTCACATTGACTTTCTGTTTAGTTTTAAGCTACCAAAGTTTATTTATCATTTTGTCTATTTCTTCTTGACAGTAGTCTAAGATGGCATCATCAAGTAGATAGAATAGAAGCTCCTTTTACATGGAATTCCCTTGAGTATTAGAAATCTTAATCTCTTTTTTCATCTGGCAAGCATTTTTCTAAATAATATGTCATGTGATGTCAGATATATATTTTCACATTTGCTAATGATTAATGATGGGAGCATATAGAAAGGTTTGCCATTAGTTATATTTTGAAAAGCTCTAAAACACAAGATGTTTTAAAGCACATTTGTAAACATAACTTTAGGTACTACAAATAAAAGAGTAAAATGGAGCCCAGCCACTCCCCCAAACCCCCCCCCCCCCCTCTCTCTCTCCCATGTTTCTAAGAGCTGGAAATAGTAAATATGCAATTTTAACACAAGTATTTTCATGCTAAGCATAAAACTATTTCCTGCAAATATGTACGTGTATGTATGTATGTATGGTTCATTGTGAATCCCAACCTCTTCCTTATCTTTCCATGAAGGAATATAGCCTCAGAAAGATAGATGAATCAGATGAAAAGACAATGTCACTAACAAGTATTTTAAAAGCTTTGTTAGAAGCTTACCTTTGATATGTGGACTCCTAGACTTCTATGTATGCCAGAACACTTGATGCAAATAAATACTCCTAGACTTGAAGATCTGATGTTTAACAAATTTATCACATCAAAATAAGTATGAATAACATGAGCTAATGATTTCAAGACAATACTAACTTCTCAAATTCTCGATGAACTTTGAATACAACTTTCCATATCTTCAAAAATTCTTGAGCAATCATATCACAAATCCTTCCAACAAGTGAAATGAATAGGTAAAAGGCAAAGTCAATTCTTCTAGTATTCTAGACATATATAATCAACTACAACCAAGCCTTATCATCATGGTACTGGATAAAGCCCAAAGGATTACCATCATGACAAAGGCCAAATGACTATCATCATGATATTAGTTCCTGTAGCACCTTGAAAGTAGGATTAAAAAGACCTCTCACTAAAGGGATAAGATTATCCAATATTTATTAGAAAAAACACAAAATCATTAAAATACAAAGGGAGTGGTTAAGGAAAAATCAGATCTTCTAGTCAAACAGAAGAAAATAGATCACAGAATGTTCAGCTTATAAGATCAAAAGAATTTAGTAGATATATTCTAATTTTTGTATTAATTCATTATTTCTAGTTTGTAAATCCACCACATATAATTCTTTCACCATGATTTTAATTTGGAAATGTGTTGACTTCATAATTATTAAGGTTAACTTGACGCTTTTCACCATTAGAATCTTAAGATTTGAAAGAACAGATATAGTTTTAGACTTGGTTGATCTGTTTTAAATTTTCAAATGGTTAACTTGATGCTTTTGACCATTAGAATCTGGAGATTTGAAAGAACAAATATGGTTTTAGACTTGATTAATCTGTTATCTACATGACTCATTTAGTACCAATTAATGACAAGCCGTGGTCTACAAAACTTTCTATGGCTTTTATGTTCACCTAATAAAATCTGATCCCTAAGCCTCACTTTGAAAACTCAAGTCACCAATTTGAAAATTTACCTGGTTCATGAAGATAAGAACCAACATATAAAGACAAAACAAGTTGAGATTCTTGTTGCTAGTCTAGTCAAGTGTAAATAACCTTAACAGAAAAGCATGTTTATCTTTACTTAGAAAAGGAAGGAAGGATTTTTTTTATTTTTTATTTTTTCTTTTTGGGGAAAAGACACTGAAACAACACTCAGTTAATGATCAATGATAATGTTATATAAATGTGAGAGATAAACAAACAAAACAGACTAAGTTCCTGCTGACAAAAATCAAGCAAATACTTACACCCATTTTGGTTCTGGAGTTCCACAATCAGCGCAGAACTTGTTCCCAGCATGATGCATCAGATTTGTTAGCCTTTTCTGTGGACCTAATAATTGGTAAATATAATGAAAAGGAAAAAGCTATCAGCCGAAACTAATTAAGTAAAGAGGCCTGTAGAGTTAAGTTTCCTTTCAGGAGGATAATAACTAAAGCTGAATCCTTCAGATAGAGACAAAATATCTATAAATGCTGAACCTATAGACAATCTTCTTTCAATATTATACACAAATAAAGTCACATAGTCTATGACCATTAATCCTCTATTGTCAGAAATTCTTTAATCATACTATGTAATTCATGGCTCTGCGTTCTATTGTCACAAATTCTACAATTATGTAATTCATTGTATGCATTTGCTAACAATTCAGAAATCCTTTAGTCAACCCAAGAGAAACTTCAAAATCACTTAGTACTTCTTAACATCTTATTTTGTTAACCTGACTTTAACTTTTGTAATACAAGTCAACCAAAAGAAGCCTTCAAAACCTAATCTCAGATGATTGGTTGCAGGAAGACAAGTTTTGACACAAGATCATTCTCTATGCATCATTTAGCCAGTGAATAGTATCCATTGCCATGATACATATGTTCAAAGTGGGTGATAGTTTGAAGCCTTTACATATCATGTTTATATATCTTACTGAAGATGGGAAGCTCTTACCTCTAGCTATTTTGGAAATAGATTTTCTATGCAGTGTTTGACTAAAACCAAGGATCATTTAACTTTCATCAATATTTCACCTTTGATGTTATGATATAAAGCACAAATCTTAGGTATGTACTATATCCTCAGAAATCAGAATAAGAATTACGATTCTGCCAACAATTCCCAGCAAGCAAAACAATTGTTCAAATAATCTATGAACAACTTAATAGAATTCTGGCAATTGCATCCCTAGTTACTTAAAATCACATATGATCATTTTCCAATTCCTTAGAGGAAAGGCATTTGTATTATAATAATTTTCACAATAGAAGGGGCGGGGAATTGAATGAAATAATTCTATGATATCGATGAAGGGAGAAGACACCAAAAAATAAAAAAAAAGATTAAAAACTCTTACATATTACATCTTTTGTATCATAATTTTCATGCTGTACAGACATATCTGGCCTCCAATATTTGAAACCCAAAGGAAAATTATGGTGCTACAATCTGTGACCAGCCATATGTCAGTTGCTTCTCTGCATGCAAATACAAGGCATTGCACATATTACATCTGACCAGCTTGCACATGGCATATGCAAACCAAAATGAATAAACATAAACGATGGCCAAGAGGTTGCAAATTGCAATTGCATCCTCATTGAAGGTATAAAAAGATACAGTTTTTGAATAGGAATTCTTACATATCAGAATATATCTTTTTCCTCTTAAATTTTGAGCATTAAGTAGAATCCAATGACAATTTCTGCACAGCAACAAACCAAAATGGTATTATTAAAAATAAATGGCTAAATCAAACATATCATATCCAATTGATGGGGTTGAGAATAGTTGAAATAACATACCCAGGAGTCTGGAAATATTCAAAAGGGTCTTTGAGGAAATTGGTTTTTGACACCCATTGAAGGTGAAAGCTTGAAACTTCGAGAAAAGAAAGAAACTTGGAAATTCAATTGACAAGCCAAATGTGATGTTTTTTGGGAGTGGCAACAAATCAAATTAGGTTTCAGGGAAACGAAACAGATCAGAATTTTCTTTCTTTTCTAACAAACTTTATAATTCTTAAGGAAAAAAATGTAAATCCTTAGGCATCAAAGGACAATGTGAAATTTGCTATAGATTCTCAGCAATGGAGCTTTTTTTTTTAATTTTTTTAATGAATAACTAACTGGTTTGACACACTAACTAACGAACATGAATGTGTACACCCTAGCATGGCGTGTATCTTGACATGTGCAGTACATGAAAACTTGGTGCGTACGTATTTAAGAAGCACACATAGTCAATATCAACTATTCACAGGCTACCACCCAAAGTTAGAAATTTCCACCTTTTTCTTTTCCAAGTCAATATTCGAAAAATCTTTTTTTTTTTCCTTAAACTTGAGTAAATTTGAATGGTACTTTAACAATTTCAATGAAGATTTTAACAAATTTGTTTAGTTTGGGAAATACATAGTTTTTTTAGTTTAAAATATTTATTAATCAACACTACTTTAATTATGATATCATTCTTTACTATAATAATGCATGTTTTGTTATGTATAAAAAATTAAAAAATAAACTAATACATCCTTTTTCATGCCATAATTTGAGGTAAACAATGATGGTGATGGTAATGATGTTGATGATGGTATTTAAAGTGACAATTTAAATTCTCTCGTAAACATCATACATAATAAAAAAATTAAAATTCCAAATTCAACCAGATAATCATGATAAAAATGCATTTTTTTTAGTTTAAAATATTTACTCATCAACATTGCTTTAATTATGATACCATTCTTCACTAATAATAATGCATGTTTTGTTATGTATCAAAAAATAAAAAATAAATTAATACGTCCTTTTTGGTTCTTTAAAGTGGGAATCTGTCAGTTCTTTCATCTCTTTTTTTACTCTATTTTCTTCTTATTTTTTTCTAACACATCACTAATTGTTAAAAGATAATTGTAGCCTAAAATAAATAGGTACAAAAAGATGAGAAAAAAATGAGGTAAAAAAGAGACGAAATATAAAGTGATTGTATGTTTATTTATTGTATGAAAAAATATATTAAATAATAAATTATATAATTTATTTATTAAAAAATTTATATTTATTTTGTTATATAAATTTATTATTTTTAAACTAGATTTAACGTTAAGTAAGCATTTTAAAAAAATTGTATTTATTTTTGTTATGTATAATATAATGTTTATATTATAACGTAAACAAGTTAAATGACTTAGTGATTTAGGTGGTAAAAGAGAAGGGGAAGGCCATGGTTCAAATTTTCCTTCAATTATTTTTATCATTTTTAAATCATAAATTTTGTTGGACAACAAAAATTGCAAATTGGATATTATAGGAAATCAAAAGTGCAATTTAGCTTAAATATTATTAATATTATTAAATATTAATTGTCACATCATCTCTTAATATCAGGTCATAGTCAATTTTACAATTTTAATGATCAACTGATAATATTTAACGGTTGAATCAAAATTGCGAATTTTACAAAATTGAGCGACTAAAATCTTAGAATTAAAAATTAGAAGTCCAAAATCGTGGATTGAATATTATAAGGAGATCAAAGTACAATTTAGCCAAAAAATATCTATTTTGCTTCGCTTTAGATCGGTGCCCTTTCATTTTGTACATTCACTTCAGATCGATGCCTTTTCGCAGTTTTGCATTGACGTTTCCTTTGAAATTGAAAAAATGCAGCGGCCAAAGGCAAAAAGTTGAGCACATACTGCTAATCTTTGCCTCCCATTCTTCATTGTGAATTTTTGTCTCCTATTTTTCTTCTTCTGCACCATACTACGAATCATAAGCTCTCATTTTTTTTCTTTACTATCAATCTTCGGGGCTCTCATTTCTTTCTCTGCTTGATTCACACTAACCAATTGAGTCACTGATTTTGTTATTAATAACCGACCGAGTCAAACTGATTTTATTGAAAAATGATATACCCTTTTTCTTTGCTAGATTTGTGTCACACAATTTTTTTTTTCTATAAAATTTTAACTGAACATTAATGGATGTATTATAAACATTATTATTTTCTCCTTATGCCACTAAAATTCTTTTTGGTAGGCAATTCTTTTTAAGGTAATCTCTTCATGTCCAGGGGCTAGTTGAGTAATTATAGTCGGATAGAACTACTTACAGTTTAGGCTTGTATAGTAATTTTTTAGGAGGGCTTCTACTGGCATTTTCAACAGGTCAATGGTATCCTGCCTGATAGTATTAGAAGTTTCTCTTCATTCTACCACATCTTTCAACCAAAAAAAAAAAACATTATTATTTTATAAATGTCAATCATCTATTAAATTTGACTTAATTCCTTTGGCTAACAATATGAATTATGTTGACATGAGTTCAGGGCGGTTCCTATACATGTCGCGGATGCTTAATTTGGTTTTTGTCGTTATGATGCCGTTTACACATTCTTAATTTAGTCTTTATACATGTAGCACATTCTTAATTTAGTTTCTATACTTACAACGCATTCTTAATTTGATCTTTATACGTATAATGCATTCTCGATTTCTTTCCTATATTATAGGAACCAAATTAGGAATTTGTAAATAGCAAGGACTGAATTGAGAATCAGTGACACGTATAAAGACTAATTTAATAAGTTTTTTTGTATCAAAACTAAATTGAGAGTCCGCGATACAAGTAAGGACTAAATTATATGTTTAACCTATAAATAATTACGAAATTAGGATTTGTTAAATTAGGACTCTTTCACTTTCGCCGTCTTCCTTACGCTTTCTTTTCCTTTTCTTTTAATTCTTGAAGTAAACTCTTTCTTTCACTTTTAATTTGCTTTGCTTCGTAACAAAAGATCTAAATTATGGCCAATAAATCCTAATATATTGTCATAATCAATCAACCTACATAATTGCAAATTATGTTTCATTTTCGTATTCTGATTCGTGCAAAATTTCCCCGACGTGGCCTCGCCTCGTAGCATCAACTTCTGCAACAACACTCACCCAATCAAGGTGCAACCCAAAACTAAATGCAACACCACACCCTTCATTTTTTATTTTTTTTTCTCACTAAGAACTACACGCACCACTCTCTGTCCACTTCTAGTGAGCTTAATCTCTTGAAGGATTAATTTCAATGTTTCAATTTATATCATATGCTCTCTGGGTTGCTGCATTTGATTGTGTTTTGGTTGAATCAGTATTGTTGATAAGATCATTGAACTTTTGAATTTCATTGATTGATTCTATATGCCATTTTTGTTACATTGATTATTCTTTTTGTAGTTTACATATGCTGTCTGAATTGCTGCATTTTAGCTTATTGAAATTAATTTTGTTGATCAAACAAAGGTTTTTTATTTTTTTTTGAGAGGCGCGGGGTGGGGGGGATTTAAAATTCATGGAATTGTGCTTACCTATGAATGCGTTTGAATGATTTGGGGATTTTTTTTTTCTTTTGAATTTCATTGAAATGCTTATTCAACTTTCTTTGTACTTTCTTTTTCGTTGTTTTGTAATTCAAGTGCATTATTTTAAAGACAGGTTACAATTATCAAATCTTGATTTTGGTCCAAAAACAATATTGGTGTGCCTGTTGTAAGTTGCATAGGACTGGATTTCGGGGGTGTAATATGGTCAACGATAACAGGGATGGTGTTTGTTCTTTCCCCTTTCTTGATTGAGATATGGTTTGGCAGCTTTGTTTAGTAACTAGGAATGCACTTTGTGGTTTCCTTCACAAAATAGTCGAGTGAAAGTGAGTTCTAATTCGTATGGTCATATACAGGTTCTATATATGCAGCTCCTAGAGTACATACTATGTATAAGTTTCATATATAAGTTGTACCTCACAATAACTGTACATATCAACTTCCTTACGACCTAGTTAACAGGCATAGCAGAAGCAGAATCAGGTGGTTAGATTCTGTGTGTAGGTGGATGAGATGTGGATACAGACTCGTCACCATCAGTGTACAGTTGTCATGCACTAGTTGTGAAAGTTTCATCCAAATTGCTTGTGTTCATCACTAATTTTTTTTAAGCAATTGGCCTCTTGAGTTATACTGTTTTTGTATATGCTGTGAGAATTGTCTGCTTCTGTGATATAATCTACGATGTGAGCTGTGAGGAATATTATGATTAAATCTATGCTAGTGGTTGAGCTAAATATTTCAGATCATGTACTTATATGTCTTTAAAAAAAATATTAATTGAAGATGTTGCTTACTGAATTACACTGGCTATCACTAAGGTCTAAAATAATCCTTGAAGCTCACTGAGAAAGGCACAGTAATGGAGTCTCTGGTTCTTCAACTCCATGAAATCTCAGCTGTCAAATTTGGCAATTTCAAGCTCAAATCTGGCATCTCCTCACCAATCTACATAGACTTGCGCCTTGGTATATCTTACCCTTCCGTCCTACGGAATATTTCTCAAACCCTTATTTCCTCTGTCTCTTCCACTTCATTTGACCTTGTCTGTGGTGTTCCTTACACTGCTCTGCCCATTGCCACTTGTGTCTCTGTTACTCAGAACATCCCCATGGTCATGCGCCGCAAGGAAATCAAAGATTATGGAACTTCTAAAGCCATTGAAGGTGATTTCAAGCATGGCCAAAGTTGCTTGATAATTGAGGATCTAGTTACTAGTGGAACATCAGTTTTGGAAACTGCTGCACCATTGCGTGCTGCAGGGTTGAAGGTCAGTGATGCTGTTGTTTTGATTGATAGAGAGCAAGGTGGGAGAGAGAATTTGGAGAGTAATGGAATCAAGCTGCATGCTATTCTTAAATTGACTGAAATGGTGAAAATTTTGAGGGAAAAAGGAAAGCTTGATGAGCAGATGCTAGGGGTTGTTATGAGATTCTTAGAAGAGAATCAGAAGGTTGGTGCTTTGGCAACTACAGCTAAGGTCAAGGCCTTGTCATTTTTGGAGAGGGCTAAGTTGTCCAAAAATCCAACAGGAAAGAGGTTGTTTGAGATAATGACTGAGAAGGAGAGTAATCTGTGTTTGGCTGCAGATGTTGGAACTGCAGCTGAATTGCTTGAAATTGCTGACAAGGTAAGAACTTGGTATTTATACAAAATAGGAAAATTTTTAATTAGTCCATGGCATTTTGTTTGATCTCCTATTAGCAGTGTTGGAGAGGGTTCTTAATTTAAAAAATGGGTTGAAAACTGTAAGAGTCCTGTTCTCTGGATTATTATCATCAGTGAGATTGTATATTTGTAGTTAGAAGTTTAGTCCTAACAAATAAATTATTTGAACTAATTTGGCTGTTCTTTCCTGTCAGGTTGGGCCTGAGATATGCTTGCTGAAAACTCATGTGGATATTTTTCCAGATTTTACTCCAGATTTCGGTTCTAAGCTGCAATCAGTATAGTGCTAAAAGAAGCTTTTTTTGCTTTTCAGTAGAACAGAACAAATTTTTGCATCCTGATATTGTTAACATTTATAGACTGGAGTAGATTTGCTAAAGTAGAATCTGATGTCATGACTTTAACCTATTATAAGAGTGTTATATGATTATGATATGAGCAACATGTTTACTGAGTTCTCAGGAATCTTATACATTTCTGGTATAGATCTTTCTAATATCTGCCTTTTTCTGTTGAAGATTGCAGAAAAACATAACTTCTTAATCTTTGAGGATCGTAAATTTGCTGACATTGGTAACACAGTGACCATGCAGTATGAAGGGTAAGATTCTCCTACTTATTTTGGATTCATTTTCAGTATTATTTCTTCTGTTTCTGCTTTTAAAATGACATCTTTACGCTCTGATATCTGCAGAGGGATCTTTCGTATATTGGATTGGGCTGATATAGTAAATGCTCACATTATATCTGGTCCTGGAATTGTGGAAGGACTGAAGTTGAAGGTCTATGCTCTATAATAATAGTCATAACATTGTCTTGACTGTAGCCAGAGGAAAAATGCTAGCCTAACCTGTCTCGTGAATCATACTTAGGGTTTGCCTCGTGGAAGGGGTCTACTGCTGCTTGCTGAAATGAGTTCAACTGGTAACCTTGCCAAGGGAGATTACACCACTGCTGCGGTGAAAATCGCTGAGGATCATTCTGACTTTGTTATTGGCTTCATCTCACTCAGTCCAGCATCATGGCCTGGGGCACCCATAAATCCCTCTTTCAGTCATGCAACTCCTGGAGTTCAAATGGTCACTGGTGGTGATGCTTTAGGGCAGCAATATAACACACCATATTCTGTAAGTTTATGCATGTTGCAGTGTGTATCTTTTAGTCATGTGCGTAAGTTAACCGTATGCATAAGTTAACCATATGCATTGTCAATTAGTAACTTGAAAGTTTAAGTTGATAGGTGAAGGATCATTAATGGTTTTACATCAAACACCCCCTTTCACACAAGAGCCCTTTGGCAGAGGCAAGGATCAAACTCTTGACCACTTGTTCATAGACACCAGGCACTAGCTTCCCCAAAAGCTTTATATGGTTAAGGCTTATGAACAGTTTTATATCTAAGATGCATAAAGTACTTTACTTTTAACGTATTTGATCTTCCATTCTTTCCTTGGTTTAGAAGAATTTTGTAGAGAAAAAAATGTAAAGGGAATGGGCGAGGGAGGGTGAATAGTCTGTGACTCTTGCAAGCAGATAGGATTATACCTCCTGCATAGAGAGTATTGAGCTGGAAAATGAAGCGAATTTAATTAACAAGAGTTGTTACTATATTGTCTTGGTAACTTGACTTCATCAGATTTGATATGTAATTTTAATTATAGAGGACATAGATTTGTGGATATTCTGGGGTTAATGCCTAAATATTTCCATGGCAAAATGATACAAAATGAATTATTGGTTTGCTTCCCTTGGCAAGCTAATTTGTTTCTCTAGCTTTAGCTCAACAACCACCCACCTCTTAATATTCTTGTGTTGAAAATGCCTTAATGCAATACTTTTTTCCACTTCTTTCTGCTATTTTGCACGTTTGCATACTGTTATTTGAGCTTATTGGCTATTGATAATTCACCAAATGATTTTTTCAGGTTGTCCATGATAGGGGTAGTGACATTATCATAGTGGGTCGTGGCATCATCAAGGCAGCAAATCCGTCTCAGGCAGCTCGCGAATACCGTCTTCAAGGATGGAGTGCATATTTGGCCAAGTGCAGTTGAAGCTTGTATTCTCAGACTACTTGGATGAGGCCAAGTGCATGCTTAGGAAGAGGCCTATTTGTTTACGAGAAGTATTTCATTTCACTAGTACATAAATAACATCTAAAACTAAATGCAGCACTGGAGTTTTCTTTTCTACCCCCTCCCCCCATTTTTGGCTAGAAAATATTTGCAGTTCAGCTGTCCGGATCTTTACCTGGAGTGCTTCATTTTATGACTTTCCTTAGCATGTAATAGGTTGAATGATGCATTTCACATTAATTCTTTTCATCTTTTTTTTTTCTCCTTCATGGGACAAAACTAGGAATAAACAAAAGATGCATCGACAACGTAAAAATTTTTTGGACTGTCATGTTATCATAAATTATTATGTATAATAAATTAGTTGACTTTTATAATCACTACCTTAAAAATCAAAACGAAGATGATTTCAAATTGGTTGACTATGTAAAAACTTTAACATTAATAATACATGCCTATTAAACTCCAAAACTAATGCATATCATTCATTGTAATTTTATGGATTAGCGATCCACTTGGGATCAATTACCAATATATTAACTGGTTTGGTGTGCTCTTGAAATATATTACCGGTATGTTTTTTTTTGTTTTTAATCACTGGCATTTCATTGGGCCAGATGTAACACAAGACAAGGGAAACTCATATTAGCACATGCACTGGAGTAAAACCTAACAGATCATTGTGAACTCTGAGGAGTGGGATAGGTAGGCTATGACTAAACAATTATTCATTTTGATGCAACAAATAATTACATGCACTGAAATGAGCCTAACAAAGCCATAATGATATTGAAATTGAATGCGAGCTTGAATATCAATAATCTCAACTTCCCATTCAAGCATTGTGCCATATCAGATGTAAGTCATAGATCACTATAAATCATTGTGCAAATAACAAAGCACCAATTCATGACAATTATAGCAACTAGAAAGATGGTGGATTGCAACATTTTCTTGGATTAGAATAGACAAACAAGCTAAATATCGTTTTCAAATATTCAAAACAGGTTCGCAAGATATGCAGCAAATTGACAAATATAGCAACTAAGAATATAACAAACATTACGTGGCCATGTGCAATGCGGTAAAACAAATCTACACAGTAATTTTCATGTTCTTAATCGAAGCTTGGGTGCCTGCAACATTTTCTCACGTGCCCTCAATCATTGACGTTCATAGAAGAACAAAAAGAACATATCTGGAGCACGTTAAGGTTCTACATCTCTATTGCGTAATTATCACAATGACAATGGGTACAACTTCCTGTTCATGTATTTGACGTAAGGATAAGCAAAGAGAGTTTGCCTCCTAAATGACAAAACACAATTACATGACCAGAAGGTACATATCACTACAAGAAACGAGTTGCACTAAAAACTATCAGCCTAAATATTATTGCTAGTTGAAGGACATCATCTCTCTCCATTCACTGTTCCTTCCAAATCCTACCAGTAACCCGTAGCTTCAATTCCTTCCGGTCACCCCCGGAAAAAAGGAGAGCCATATTCCTCTGAATAATGAGACCATCAAAGCTGTCACGAACCTTGCGGTGGCTGTCTCTGATGCTTCTAGGCACCCCTTGCCAAATCATCTTCCTCCCATTTCCACCTACCTCTAAACTGTAGCTATAATTCTTTGCCTCATTATCATCACCCATAAACCGCAAAAAGGCTATGTAGACAGGAGCCATTCCTAGCTGAAAAGCTTCAAAATGTAGACAAAAATACTGACCGAAGCAGCTGAAGACCTAGAAACCAGTGTGAAATGCATAAATCAGCTAAAACCCAAATTCTGTTTAGAAATTAAAAAAAAGCATATAGGCCCAAGGACAGACACCTAAGGAGCAAAGAGGCAATGTTAAAAAAACAATAGTTCCTTGAGAATACAACTTTAACATGACGAGCTCATAGTTTCAAAGATGTTCCAGTATTGGCAATATTGGATTTTTATTGTTTAAGCAAATAAGAAATAAGAAAGTTACAAGGTTTGCTTAAATTCTATATTCTCATTAATAGATGAAGACAGACACATGTAGATCCAAACATACCCCAAAATAACAATCTACCAAGTACCAAGTCTAGTGAATTTACTGAGTCAATAGAAGGCGGGTAGAACAAGGTTCAGCAAAACAATACCGTCAACATCCATGTAGCATTTTCAACTTCTTGTGGATTTGATTTGACGTAGCGATGGTTAAAAGTACTACCATTGTGCATGTCCACTTTGTGGTCATCTTTCAGATGGGCCACCAGATAGGGTATATCACCCATAATAGAGCATTCTGAACCAGCATATGGACAGTTGTAAGGTCTATATGCACATTGCGATTCATGTTTTAGCTTGTTGTAATATGGATAGATACCAATGCACCCAAAACCTTGATATTTACAGGGAAGTTCCAATGATGCAGCCACTTTCTCCAGTGCCAGGCATCTGATATTGCCAAGCTCGTGCCTACAAGTAGGACACCGGTTATGGACCCTGGGTTTACAACCAGAGCATATAGTGTGACCATTTGAACACTACAATAGCAACAGAGGAAAAGTTAATTAAATTTTAAAATAAAATTTCTTTTGAAATTAGAGGATATTCAATTCAAATCAAAAGGAAAACCACCAATGATTATATAAACTCAGAGTTACATATGGAAACTGTGACTGACTTTCTGCTAGAAAAAACATCAAATATTCTCAGAAAGTCAGAATAGGTCAGCTAGGTGAGACAAGGGAAAATTACTTTTGAATGAGGAAACCAACACCCTCACACTCAGTTTTTGCTTATGGCATGCCACAGGACATTATTTTAGTTTAACGTACTGTCAGAATGAGAATTCCCTTTTTCCTCTTGTTCAATCTTTTTAACAAGCAGCTACCCATTCTATGAACCCAGTACTGGTCAATCTCATTTTGTCATCCTAATTAATTTATCAAATTGCACTTTGAACACCCCAATATTTTTAAGTTACAACCACATGCTTTCTCAAGAACCAAAAAAATCAACAATGAATCACCATCAATACATAAACAACCTGATGGATTGGAGGGTACATGGCATTCAGGCATACAGGGCACTCTAAAAGCTCACGAACACTGCTTGAAACAGTTCCATTAGGTTTAAGAGCAGTTTGTGCAGGATCATTTACTAATTCACCAACATCTGTCGACTCTTCATTTTGAGGAGGATCAACATCGGCTTTGGTCCGTATATCATTAAAGAATATATTACTTGCTGCCATGCTAGTAAAAACAATCACTGGTTTCCCTGTGAGTGGGGGAGAAATCATTAGAAACAATCAGGAAGGCAGAAACTAAATTCTACATAGTGATTCTTTTTACTTTCACCAACAGTTAACATAGGAGAATTAATAAGCTATTAAATTCACATCTCCAGTTCATTCAACTTTCAAAACAACAGCAACAATAAACCAAGCCTTTTCCCACTAGGTAACATTGACTATATATGGATCATACAACACCATAATATTCTATTGTGAATAATATCTATAGACAAACCACTGACAAGTGACAACCATGTCGTGAATCTGTCTTTCTATGGTGAATGTATCACCCTCCCCTGATGTTCCATTGAAAGGATCAAAGATGCATCATGGCGTTCAACAAACTCAGTTTTAAAACAAATTCACAAACTCTAGTATGGCTTATGAAAGCAAACAGAACACATCAAGCAGCCAAAAAAGCATAAGCATTTATACATTCGAGCAATCAGTTAGTTCTTGAATTTACTTTTATATTGACCAATTGGGAATGCTTATTTCTTATCCTACCAAAAGAAATTACCATAGAATAATACGGACAATTTGCCCAAAAGATAAACATTTTTCAAACACTAACATTACACCAGACAGATCATTAATCATTATCATTTCAAATGCTTAAGAGTTAACACAATAGTTTCAATTTCAGCCAAACAAATTCTTCTACTTACTCAATCTTTATTTCCGGCTTTGGAGCCATTTATAAGCTACACTTATAATGTAAAAAAGATACTAACACTAGATGTTTGAATCAACTATGTGGATAAAATGATGCCATTGTGTTTTGCCAACGTCCAAATTTCAAGCAAGACAATTTAAATAAAGGTATTATTAATGGATTTGCTTAGTGTTTTCTTTGGTCTTCTACCACTATTTATCAGGCTACCCCTTATATGAATTAAGTAGAAATATATCATGAGTAATAAAATGAAACTTACACTTCCAAATGAACAGAACAACAAATCTCTTGTAAATGTTTGAAGTAAAGATATAATATAATGTAAAACGAAGAATCATTGATATAAAAATTTAATATGGAAACCATTGCAAATCATGAATAATAATAGGACAGATATGATTTCAGGTCCAATTTGTATGAATATTAACAAACAATAAATTAAGGAAAAAAATAAGGTCAAAAACACATTTAATTTTTCAAGGCCTGAGTGACTCACAGGACTCCTTTCTAAGATTAAGGTACCCAGATAGAGTAACAAACATCTTGTATGAAGCAATGTACATCATTAAACTTTTTGACAAAAAAAATTTAATCATGTAACACAGCTATATTAGGCTGTCATCTGTTCAGAAGAGCAAGAGGAACCACATAAATTTGTCAAAGTGAAATTACAGGGAGGTAAAGAACAAATTGACAGAATTGGCAAAAAAAGGCTTTAATACACATAGTAGAGCTCAATACCAACTGATCACAAGAAATGACAATGTGAATTTATGACTTACTTAAAAATAAAAATTTGAAGCGGAGCTTTGTTATTGGTTTTGATAAGTCCTGACTAGGGACAAATAAATAAGCCCATGAAAATACAGAAAAAAAAAATAAAAACATAAAGAAAGTTTATTAACAAGACCAGGTCATAGGTGGAAGTTTGTAGGAATGGGTCACTGAACCACAAAAAGTAAATGCCCTATTAAAAATTCCCCCCTTCTCAAACATTAGCTTTCTAATATGAATTTTTATCTACTAAAACAAGCCAAGTTTTCTTTCTATCTGCTAATACATTGATGAAAGAGATCACATGAAAAAGGTGCAAAGGAAGAACATGAAGGCATCCTTAGAGACTGAACACCCACCCCTGTAAAAAAGCCTACCTACCTGGCACCAAAGTGTGATCTAAACAACCTAAAACTTGGGATTCAAAACAACAAATGGTATGTGTTCTCACCAAAATCTGATTACCCTTTCAGAGAATCCAATCTCTTAGGAAAGATAGTTCTACTATATCTTTAGGTATGATAACGGTGGAATTCCTATCCGTTCAGATTAACAAAGAATGTAGAAATGAGTTGTGCACATCCCTCGCATTCTCCATTACTTTGCAGCTTAAGAAGGTATAGAACCTTTAGAAGCTAACTTCTGCCATGATTGCACAAGGGATACCTTGTATTTGATCTGATAAAGCATCATCATGGATAACCTTGGGTTTATCCCAAGTCAAATCCCAGGTGGGAACAGTTTGTTTATTTTCATGGTGGCACTCAGCGTTTGATAGAAGGAAGAAAATTTTCCTTTGTGCATTAGGAAGCTAAAAATGCACCATTGCGGCGGTGAAAAGGTAAACCAAACAGGTAGAAAGTCACATTAATCTAACAAAGTAGCAAAGGGCAAGGTACCCAACAATCATCAGAACCAACACCACCAGCAAGCAAACTAAACTAACCGCACCAAGTAACACACAACTAGACTCAGCTTCCAATAGGGACGTGTGTGCTTTTCCATGAAAACCAACACACATCAAGCCAAACATACTACAGAATCAAAAAAAGCTTAGTAGTAAAGCCAAGACCAACAACACCACATGCGCGAACACAAACAATCTGAGACACTCACTTCGAACATTGACAATTTCACATAATCCAAGAACCCCAATTGACCAAGCAGAAAAGGGGAACCTCGGCAATCCGAAAAATACATCAAACACAAACCTTAAACAAAACAAACTGTTCCATCCATTCCCACAATCAAAACCCTAACCTCAACCGACAAATTCATCATATTTCAAATCAAACCCACCACAGATCTACGACTAACACAAACAAAAATTACCGCCCCCCCCCCCCCCCCAAAAAAAAAAAAACGGGGAACATCCCAAAAATAAAACCTTAATCACCCGCCTCCCCAAATTATATAAAAATAATAATCGAACCCCAGAAATGGACAAACTACAATCAAGTTAGAGAGAGAGAGAGAGAAACCTGGAATGATGGATTGATCAAAAGGGCATCAGAGAAGAAGAAAATGAACCAAATAAGAGACACAGAGAGAGGGTTTTTGCTTTGGTTTTGGTAGGTTTTACGACAAACTATAATAAAAGAAATGTGCGCGTCTGCGGGCTGATCAAGAATTTCAAATTAAAGAGAGAGAGAAGAGCGTAGGTAGGAATGAAGAGAGAGAGAGAGACAGAGAGCGAGTTGTCGGAAAAATACGAAATGGAAAGAAAAGGTTTAAGAAAAAGTAGGACCCCCCCACCGATTCCTTGATTTCCTCACTTGCCTTGTTTCCTTATGTTTTCATTTGAATTCAAAGTCTATTGGTTGTACCATTGACTGTTTTTTTCACTCCGTATTTTCTTTTTGAATAAACAAATTCTTAATTCAATGACTTAAATATGCCCTGCAAAAATCTTGTAAAAAAATTATTTTGTTAATTTTAGATTCTTAATATTTTTAAGTATTATTTTTTAGTCTTTATTATTAATTCTAGTTAATTTAGTATTGATATAACTAATAAAATAAAAAATATTAATTACAATAATTAAGATAATAAAGAATATTTTAAATTAAGATAATTAAATTATTTTTAGGAATATAATTCAATTAAGTAATATATTTATTATTTTATATATATAAGGTAATTACATATAATTTACTTTTGTAAGTTATTTTTAATTTTTAATATATTATGAATAGTAATTTTATTTCTTTTAATATTATTTTTACTTTTTTAAAAATTATAATTTATTTAGATGTTTATAATTTACTTTTAATATATTAATTTTATCTTTAGAGACAAAATCACTACTTGTGATATATTAAAAAAATAAATTATATTACAATTAGTCAAAATTAATGATCTATAATATAAAAATAACATCAAAATAGTATTAAAAGTAAACTATAAGAGTCTAAGTAAATTATAATTTTCTTAAAAAAATTAATGTTAAAAATGAATTAGTGAATTAAAAAAAGAACAATATTAAAAATAATAAAAATTATTGTCCATAATATATATTAAAAATTAAAAATAAATTATAAAATTAAATTAAATGTAATTACCTTATGTATATAAAATAATAAATACATTATTTAATTGAATTACAATCTAAAGTAATCTAATTATCTTAATTTAAAACATTCTTTGTTATCTTAATTATGCTAATTAATATTTTTTATTTTGTTAGTCGTGTCAGTACTAAATTAACTATAGTTAATGGTAAGGATTAAAAAAATACTAATAAAATATCAGGAATCTAAAATTAACCAAAAAATTTACAAAGACTAAAACCAGACAAAGTCATATTTATAGAGACTTAAAACATATTTAAGCTTAATGAAATTTAAGAATATATAATTTAATTTAAAAATAAGAAGTTATTGAATAATTACGCAAATTTCTTTTTGACAGACACGTTAGTCTTTTCGTCAATAGAGTTTCTTTGAAGTCGGTATACATATTTCTGTAAAAATAATAATAATAATAATAACAATAATAACAAAAAATGCTTAGGTGATGCATTGACTAAGTTTAAAACATTGCGTAATTTGAGAAATTTTGACATATTAATTGCTACTTTTGCGTAATTTGAGAAATTGAATGTAAATTTCACGAGAACATTGCTGGGAAGACACATGACCAAGCACATACTATCAAAATGAATACCAAGATAAACATTATCTAAATGACTTGAGGATAATTCACGTTAACTGAAAGAGCCCAAGTTTACCATCGAGCACCCGAATTAATTAACGCGAGGTTGTTCTAACTTAATTAATAGTCTTAAGTTTAAGTCTTGAGTATATATTTATACTAAATACTTGAAAGAGCTTTGTTATTCATAATGGTTTTACCCGACTCAAATAGAATTGTCTTCTGTAAAAGATACCTATGGTACATAAAAAAAAAAAAAAGAGCCCAAGTTCATAATCTTAACAAATTAAGTTTCTTGCATGATTTGGGCTTTGGAGAAAATGCTTTCTTTGATTACGAATGCTTTTATGGCACTAGTAGTAAGTTGCCGGAAAGATTAATTTGATTGCCTTCTATGTTCAAGGATTGAATTCTCAAAGCTCTGTATAACAGTAAGTGATGGCCCCAAGATTCTAAACCAAAATCTTGAAATCATACGAGAAGTAAAATTCTTTTTATTAGGTACAAAACTGCTTTCAACTCTTTCTAAACTTTTCCAGCACAAAGAGAGTGCCAGCTAGTTTTTGTTTTCAGGAACTAAATTGGGTCGAAGTAATTTTTTGACTAAATATTTTGGCCTCTTATTTACATTTTAGTTTTTAGTTTGTTCCTTTAAATTTAAAAAATTTCACTTTGGTCTCCTATAGTATTTTTGTTAGACCAAATTAGTCCTTCCATCAATTTTTGGCACTATGTCAATTTTGGCTGATGTGGCACCTCTCATAGTTTGTCACATGTTACTAAATTAACCAAATTAATGTAATAAACTAACAGAAGAGCTAATTTGGTCTAATAGAGAAACTTTAAGAAACGAAAGTAAAACTTTTTAAACATGAGAAACCAAATTGAAACCTAACATATAAATAAGGAATCAAAATTCTATTTTAGCCTAGTTTTTTTCAAGGACTAGATTGGGTAATTGCTTTTTATTTTTTGAAGGTCTTATAACTAACGAGGTCATAATTATACTAGTCAAGGAAAACTTTTATTGAAGTCGCAGTGGAGATGAATTGGAAATAATGGTAAGGTACATTACTAATACTTCCCATAAAATTGTTCACCTTTAATTTTTTTAATAACTTATAGTGGTTAGCATTTTTTAATAACAATTAATTATTTATAAATTATTTTATATAAATATTAATACTATTGATGAATATTCTTAATTTAAAATGTAATTATATTTAATTAATTATTTTTTGTTTCATTAAATATTTTTTTTGTTTCGTTATACTACTATTTAAAAATAAACAATCACTTTTTCTTTTTAAAACAATGAATAAATTGAAACTTCTGAAGTGATAATCTTTATATATATAAAAGAAAGGTTTTTTAGGATTTTTGGAATATTAATTGGCAAAATTAGAGTTTTTGGTGCATTATTTGGTGACATTAGGGTTTTTAAAGTGTTAATTGATGACATTAGAATTTCATACTTCAAATTCAGATTTCCCTATTATTGACTGATTTTAATCCATAAATAATTTCATATTGATGTTATATTAAATTGTTTCCAAAATAAATTGGTGTATATGATATAATAAAAATATAATACATAAATAAATATAAATCAAGTTATTTTAAAATTGCCCTTAATTATAAATTATAAATCATGTTATTTAAAAATATTTAACTATATTAAATATTGATTGTGGTAACTTACACAATTGAATAGAAAATATAAAACTCCTTTACTTGATTAATAAATTTCAATCAAATATCTATAATTTTTGGAAGCACAAAGGTCATTTATATGCCCTATATATAATAAGGGTGTTTTTTGTATCCATTACTTTTCCACTTCCCTACTTTTTTGCAATACTTTAATCGTTTCAACAAAGGTTGTGTTTTAGCTATTTTGTTTCATTATTCTTACTTCTTCTTCTTATTATTATTTATTCATCTGCAATTATTTATTCATATAATTTTTTCCGTTATTCTTACTTTTTTCTTCTTTGTAAAATTTTGCGTTTTATTTAATTTTATTTTTCTCATTCTTACTTCTTCTTTTTTTTTTTATTACAACTTTTTGCTCTATTATTTATACCTTCCCTGTCTTTTAGAATGGCAAGTCCTGTCCCTTCAAATTCTCAATTAAAAGAGGATCTTGTATGAATGTATGCTTAAGAGAGGTGAGAGAAGACGTAACAAACGATATATTGCTACTAGTTAATATAAGTTCTTAAGGAAGAAGAATTTCATAGAGAATGATGTTTTTCGTTTTGAATTTCTTTATGATTCTAAGATACTATATGTAAACATTAATTAGAGCGTGGGATTGGATATTTTAGGTTTTTAGGATTTCTCATATATGATTTAATTGATGTTTAAATATATATGGCGTTAAAACAATTTTAATTTGTCTTTTGATTTTTATCAGTTTATATTGCAATTGAAGTTATAATGATTCAAAATATGTTTTTTTATCATGTTTAATTTAGATTTTTATAATATAATTTGCAACGGTACTGAATTATATTAGAACAACGATGTTGTCAACAATCTATGATAATTTGGCAAACTTTATTTGACTAGTACTATCTACTTTAATCTTCTATGTTTACTACTAACAGGAATGAGTAAAAAAAAAAAAAAAAAAGTCTAACATTGTTTTAATATTAAATGCCATGAAGAATACCTCTTTACTAAAATGTTTATGCGCTAATGGTAAATATCTAAATATTAGAATCATCTATCTTTGATTAGCATTTCCAGTAATACTTTGCAATTAAATTGTAACGCATATTATTGTCCAATTGCATTTAATTAGCATTTATAGCAATTAATTATAATTAATTAAAAGAATTCAAATTTAATTTTTAAATTTAGCGTTAAAATAATATATAAAATAATAAATATATATATCATTATCTATCTATCTATTTATCTACCTATATATATATATATATATATATATATATATATATATATTGTCTTCAAATTATATGATTATTTACAAATTATTTACAAATTTTTAAGTAGGTTTTGAAATTAATTTTTTAATTGGATATTTAATCATTTTTTAATTAGTCTCTAAGATTTTTAATCTATATTTAAATTGTAATGATTTTTGACAATTTGAAGTCAAAAACCTTTCAAAGAATTGCGTATGAAAGTACTACATTTAGTAGGAAACCTTCCAAAGAATTTTTCTAAAGTAATTTAATAAAAAATGACACAAATTATTAACTCCAATATTTTAACTTTCAAAATTTGATTAAATATTTTGGTAGAAAAAAGGGTAATCCAACATAATATATATAAAATTATGTAAAATGTTTTATTAATGGGGGTGCCATATTAATGGTAGAATAAAGTGTAAAGTAATTTAATTAGAAAAAAAATAATCATTGATTTTATATGTTAAAACATACATTAATAACATAGTAAAGAATTCAAATCAACTCTAATATTTTAACTTTCAAAATTTGATTATTATGATAACAGAATAAAAGGTAATGCAGCATATTAATTGCCAAAATCACGTAAAATAAATTAATAGATACATTAATATAGTAATGGCAAAATAAAGAATTAATTCAAATCAACTCTAATATTTTCATTTTCAAAATTTGATTATTAAGATTTGCAGAATAAAGAATAATTTAGCATATTAATTATGGAAAATTGTAAAAATATAATTAATTTTGAAGAGGAGATATTTAATTTATTAAAAATAACATTAAGAATAATATATATTGGCCTTTAATAAAAATAAATTAAGATGATAAATTTCAAAGTATAGCTAACGTGTTACACAAACAATATATTAAATTGTTTTTAAATTATATGATTGTTTAGGAATTATTTATCAATTTTTAAATAGATGTTAACATTATTTATAAGTGAGTTCAGTCTTTAAGAATTTTCAAACTATTACAAATTGTTTTGAAGTAGTCAGAAATCTTTCAAATAATTGTATATGAAATCACCACATTTAGCATGAAATCTTCCACATAATTTTTGAGAGTAATTTAACAAAAAGGAAACAAATTATCAACTCTAATATTTTAACTATAGAAATTTGATTATTATGATTGACAGAATAAAGAATAATGTGTGATGACCCATGATACAACTACCACAGATCATCACAAGGGACATGAAACAATGCTCGCTAATCATTTATGTTGATTTCAAATTCAATTAAGAAAACTCTATTAATTTGCTTGTGAAAATATGAATAATTTTTTTTTAGAATAAATCAGCTTATCGTCAAAGCATCGTGAAAAGAAAGACATACATGAAGATAAACACATAATATATCACCATATGATAACAGATAGCATGCCTAGCATGCAAAGTATAAAGTACATAACCATAGCAAGGTCCAACATAAATGCAACTACATCAAATAACATAAAGATAATAGGAGAAGCTTGTGACAATGAACCCAAAATACAACACATAAGGGGGAAGGGATATAGAACTCACCCCCTACAACTGGCCACTTCTACTCAAAAGATAAACATGGACCTCATTTTCTCTAGGTAGAGGGTGCATCGTTGTTGTTGTTGTCTCCCACAAAACAAACATGGCCCGAGCCTCGTCCCCGTCTATGTCCACGAGAAATGAGTGTACTAAAGAGCCTCCGATACTCACAGGCATTACCCACTCAATGAGGAGAAAGTACACATGCAAGAATAGCAAATGGGGGATGGAAAACCTCCCCAACAAACTCTACGAAATCCACCCGAATGGTGAACGAAATCGTAAAAATCAGGGCATTGTTTGGTGTGTAGCAAGTGAGAAGTAGACCATCAAAACATGCTTGATGGGCATCAGCATCCATTGTCCAACCATTTCACCTATTATGAATAGTCGGTGTGAACTCCACACTAAAAGCATCACTCCGAGGGGGAAACACCATCTGCTTCTGCGATCAAAGGTAATCGCGATCATCACAGTCACAACACAAAGTACACAAGTAAGGATAAGCTACCCAAAAGAACAAACATAACATTCAAAGTATACATCATACTGAGCATAAGGTAAAGCATACATTCAATCACAACACATCAACATATATGGGATTTTCATTTCATTACTCTTTGATTAAAGTGTGACCAAATATGCAAATGTAAACCATGATCCTAAACTCTTCATAAAAATATAAAACTTGAGCGACCAGCTCGGATATTCCTTAATCATGGTATAATCAACATAGATACCCTTACCAAGGTTATCAAAGCGGCACGTGCCAAAACCATTTGAGGAATACCACTACTGATCATGGGAACCAGTGCACTTGTCAAGATTTTTGTATGGGGGAATCGCCACCACAACATGTGGTTGCACACCATCTGTAGTCCTCAAGCTTTCACACCCAACTTTGCACCTGACTATTCCTATGAATACCGACACCTTCGATATCACATGCTCACAAAAACATATGCATGCATGATAATCAACTTATCATAAACAGACATTGATAGTAACATGTATTAATAACCATTTATCGTTCACATCTTGATAAGTTTTTATCAACAGTTCACAACATATCAACATGCCACAACATATCAACATGCCATCAAGTCACGGTTATTCACCAAGTCATGCCTTTTACGACTTTCATCATAAAACTATTTTAATCCAAACTTTTATCAAGTCTTACATAATGTTATAATTTCTATTTTTAAAATATTTAAGTATTAAATTAGATAATAAATTTATGAAATCGTCAATTTAAAGCTTAGGTCTTAGATTTTCAAAAAAACTCAATTTCATGAGCTTTACTACTAATTCCTTTTAAAAGAATCACAAAAATACATTTTAAAATACATAAAATTGAAAAAGGTAATTTTTTATTAAAAAATATATCTAGCTTTTATTTTAAAAGATTTGCAATTAAATTTAAATGCAAAATATAACACTTTTATAAAACTATATAAAAAGATATAAAACTTCTTATTGAAACAAACTCCAATAGTTGCCAGTTTCTAGCCTCAATTTTAAAAATCATTTTGAACTAGTAAACAATTTTTGCTTAACATGATCCATACGTCATTAAAAAGGAAATTTTGTCTATTTTCTAAAACATTAAAGATCATCTCAAGCAAAAATCTACAAAAATAACAAGATAATAAGGTCCAAATGACCTGTTAGAGGACCAACAACCTTGTTTTGCTATTTTTCATATCTAACCAAAACTTTACAGAGTACAAGTCATTTATTTTTAGAAAGTAAACTTAAAAACTTTTTTAAACGACCAAGATCATTAAAAATAAATATCTACACAATTTTATATAATTTTTGAAAGTTTATAGTTCTCAAAACCACTTCTAGTCAGAAAACAAGTACAATCTCTAGTTTCTAAAAATCATTAAAAATAGAAAACAATATTAAGTATAGGCAAACCATATTAACTTCGCCAAGTAACACACAACTAGACTTAGCTTCCAATAGGGATGTGTTTGCTTTCCCATGAAAACTAACACACATCCAGCCAAACATACTACAGAATAAAAAAAAGCTTAGTAATAGAGCCAAGACCAACAACAACACATGTGCGAACACAAACAATCTAACTCACTTACTTTGAACATTGACAATTTCACATAATCCAAGACCCCCAATTGACCAAGCAGAAAAGGGGAACCTCGGCAGTCCGAAAAATACATCAAACACAAACCTTAAACAAAACAAACTGTTCCATCCATTCCCACAATCAAAACCCTAACCTCAACCGACAAATTCATCATATTTCAAACCAAACCCACCACAAATCTACGACTAACACAAACAAAATCCCCCCCCCCCCCTAAAAAAAAACAAATAATCCAAAAATAAAACCTTAATCACCCGTCTCCCCAAATTATATAAAAATAATAATAGAACCCTAGAAATGGACAAACTACAATCAAGTTGAAGAGAGAGAGAGAGACCTGGAATGATGGATTGATCAAAAGGGCATCAAAGAAGAAGAAAATGAACAAAATAAGGGAGAGAGAGAGAGGGGTTTTGTTTTGGCTTTGGTTTTGGTGGGTTTTACAACAAACTATAACAAATGAAATGTGTGCGTCTGCAAGTTGATCAAGAATTTCAAATTAAAGAGAGAGAGAGAGAGAGAAGAGCGTACGTAGGAATGAAGAGAGAGACACACAGAGAGCGAGTTGTCAGAAAAATACAAAATGGAAAGAAAAGGTTTAAGAAAAAGTAGGACCCCACCTATTCCTTGATTTCCTCACTTGCCTTTTTTCCTTATGTTTTCATTTGAATTCTAAAGTCCATTGGTTGTACCATTCACTCTTTTTTTCACACCGTATTTTCTTTTTGAGTAAACAAATACTTAATTCGATGACTTAAATATGCCCAAATATCTTTTCGTTTGATTTTATTTCTTGTAAAAAAAAATCGTTAGTTTTAGATTTTTAATATTTTTAGTGTAATTTTTTAGTCTTTATTATTAATTTTAATTAATTTAGTACTGATATAACTAACAAAATGAAGAATATTAATTAAAGTAATAAATAATATTTTAAATTAAGATAATAGATTAATGGTCATGTACTGACAATGTAAAGTAGTTTTACATTATCATCCAATCACAAATCACTATTTATTGTAAGTTTGTTGACTTTTATAATAAATACTTTAAAAGTCATATTAATGGTAATTTCTGATTGGATGATAGTATAAAACTTTTACACTAACAGTGCATGACTTTGAACTCTCAAGATAATTAAATTATTTTTAGGTATGTAATTCAATTAAGTAATGTATTTATTACTTTAAATAAATAAGGTAATTACATATAATTTACTTTTTTAAGCTATTTTTAATTTTTAATATATTATGAATAGTAATTTTATTGTTTTTAATATTATTTTTACATTTCAATTAGTAATTTATTTTTAACATTTTACTTTTTTTAAAAAATTGTAATTTATTTAGACTCTTATAATTTACTTTTAATATATTAATCTTATCTTTAGAGACAAATCACTACTTGTGATATATTAAAAAATAATTACATTAAAATTAGTCAAAATTAATGAATTATAATATAAAAATAACATCAAAGTAATATTAAAAGTAAACTATAAGTGTCTAAGTAAATTATAATTTTTTAAGAAAAATTACAATGTTAAAAATAAATTAGTGAATTGAAAAGAAAGAACAATATTAAAAACAATAAAAATTACTGTTTATAATATATTAAAATTAAAAATAAATTATAAAATTAAATTAAATGTAATTTCCTTATTTGTATAAAATAATAAATACATTACTTAATTGAATTACAATCTAAAATAATCTAATTATCTTAATTTAAAATATTCTTTGTTACCTTAATTATTCTAATTAATATTCTTTATTTTGTTAGTTGTGTTAGTACTAAATTAACTATAGTTAATGGTAAGGATTAAAAAAAATACTAAGAAAGTGTTAGGGATCTAAAATCAACAAATTTTTTTGCAAGAACTAAAATCAGACAGAGTTATATTTGTAGGACTTAAAACATATTTAAGCCTAATAAAATTTATCAAAAGAATATATATATTAATTTAAAAAAGAGTTATTGAATAATTACTCAAATTTCTTTTTGATAGACACGTTAGTCTTTCCTTCAATAAAATTTCTTTTAAGTTGATATACATGTTTCTGTAAAAAAAAAAAAATAACAAAAATGCTTACGTGATGCATTGACTAAGTGTAAAATATTGCGTAATTTGAGAAATTTTGAAATATTAATTGCTACTTTTGCGTAATTTGAGAAATTGAATGTAAATTTCACGAGAACGTGGCTGGGAAGACACATGACCAAGCACATACTATCAAAATGAATACCAAGATAAACATTATTGTTTTGGACCCCTTTGGGCCTAGCCACGTGGCCCGAGGCCCATGGTAACTAACTTAGCACCTTATTGTTATATAAAGCATTATTATTCACCTCTAACAGACACTGACTTAAGCATCGGAGTGTCTTTGCAAGTGACAACTAGGTGCTACCACTCGTAGGAGCCGCCCGAAGCGTCCACCCCGTTCGAAGTACCAAAATACCCACAAACATTGGCGCCGTTTGTGGGGATCGATGTTCCTTCCTTTCCTCTGTTATGTTGGACATTCTGGACCGCCCCCGTCGAGGGTGTAACCACGCGAGATCACACTTGTTTTTGAAGAACGACTTCAACTCAAAGGCCCAGATTTAGATCCGCACAAGTTTCTCCTCCAACCCATTGTTAAGTCAATTTTTGTCTGTGATTATCGAAGAACTGAAGGAGAAAAGGAAAGGTCATGCAATATGAATTTGCCTAGCGATTTCACCGCTCTAATCCAAAGCGGACGCTAATTTGCATATACACGCTGGTCCCCCCTCATGATCCTTGTCTCTTGGTAAGTTTCTATTCTGGAGGTAACTCGTATTTATGGCCCTAAGTCGGCCTTGCACCACCTGTTCCGGTTTCAACAGCGCTAGTTTACCCCGGCTCATGTTTCTAGGCTATCCCGGATCAACTTCACTTCAACCCCAGATTTGGGGACAAACACGCCCAGTGGCATAGAATGCGTGTAGTTTAGTCAAACGTAAACCACCACATACGTGTAGTTCACTCAAACGTAAACCACCACGTGACACCCAGCTAGAATGTGTGTAGTTCACTTAAACATTAACCGCCCCATAACTTCAAGCGTCTAAACCATGTCAAAACGATTCTTTTCGACTTCGAAGCATCGCCCATCAACTTCTCAAATGTTGGAATATAAGCTGCCAAGATTGTTGCAAAATTCGAAGTTCATGTCTACAGTTGCAATTACGTTAGAGCTGACTTTCACCAAGTAGACCGACGTGAACACCCCGGATGAACTTCTACACCGACACAGGTTTTAAGGCCAACAAAGTTGTGACTAGTCCGGTGCCAGAGTCAGCGTTGACACCTTAGCCACTTCAGGACGGGGTCCTTCAACACCCCAGGTACTGTCATTAATCAAAATAGATTCCCGAAAATGAAGACACCTCGGCACGAGCACCTTAGCCTCGAGGACGACCTTAGGATGCCTAGGCACTTGGGATCGGTACACCTGGTACATTGCCAAAAGACTTCACGTAGAGATAAATCTATGGCATAGCCTCGATGTGCTTAAAACACAGCAATATGCATAGCACCAATGTGTAAAAAAAAAAAGAAGCATCCACTAGATGGGCTAAGCAACTTGCAAAGTGTTTTCCGAAAACATAATGCCCACAAGACCGGCTTCATCTTAGCATGAGAGCTTCAACCCGAAGGCAGGCCTTGTTGAACAAGCACCTCGTGGACATGCAGACAAGTACCCTCAGACTTGAGCACTTCGATCTGACATTTCAAGTCAGCCGCGAGGCATGTTAAGTCAACACGTCAGAAATATAGCAATATACATAGGCTTAAATGCCAAGATCGTATGATCACCTGCAAGCATGCCGACATAAACCTCAACTGAGATCGAGACTTGCATGTATCTTTCTGTTTATTGCACACGATTTCGCAAGACCAAAGCCACAACAAGCGAGATTGCCATCATAGCAGGGGCGACACCGTCCTGCTTAATGTCGGTCATCCCACGCAAGCCAACATGTAAGGCCGGTTTGCACATGGGTTCGATCACTAGCTCAGCCTGGCATGGACGTGCGTAGAAAATTCAACCTTCACACAGACTTCTGTCCAACACGCTTGCAAACTTGGTCGACTTACTCGAACCAGATTACGGATATGCAATAGAGGTAACCATCTACACTAAGGATTTTATTATATAACACATGCATGTGCTTGCTCCTGTGTTAGTCCCTAGATGCGAGCTCCAAACTCGAGATGATTTGCATCTCACATTAGCAGAAAAGTGTATTGAGGATACGAAACCATCGAGATAGCATGCTCCTATAATCATGCCGACTTAGATGTAGTGATCCCATACCGACATAACCAAACTCTGATAGGATGACTCCTGCATAAGTAAGCATTACTCAAAGGTTATTAGGCCACACTTAAATGAGTGACATTATATTATACTATATGCAATCGATCTCCACCATGTACATGTTGTTTCTCTTTTAAAAAGAGGGGAGAGGCCCCCTACAGGAGCTACCAAAAGGAGAACCCTCGCACAGAAGCAAATGACGGCTAAGTCAATAAAAATATAGGCTCACTCTTGTTTAATTTTACTGACATTATCTATGCCATCATGCAAGCTTTCTTTGTGTTTGTCTAAAAGAAATTGCAAGACCGACATACTGTATCCCTTTAAGCATGGATGACTTCAGATGGAACTAAGTCAAGTGACCATCAAGCCGCCCCAACACTAAAGTTGGATACTTTTGTAGCAAATACAATGTCGGCACAAAATGTTGCACTACGTTGACACTCGACACCTTTGAACCTAGGAGAACCTTTCAAGGCCGACAAAGATGTTGAAGCCGTCACCAAGATCAGCTCAAAGCCATCTAACGCGCTATAGAAACCTATGATTACTAAAGGATCGGCATAAGGTCTTCTAAAGCCGATTTATGACAAACCTTGGAAGTGCAGGACCGGCATAAGCTCTTCTAAAGCCGATTATGACCAACCTCGAAGAATGCAGGACTGGCATAGTGTCTTCTAAAGCCGACTTATGACCAACCTCGGAGGTTGCACGGACAAAAATCATTTACAATTATTTTGTAGGTCAAAAACAAAAAGGCAAAAGGCAAACAAAGAAAAGGCAAACAAATGCAAGCCATGTACTAGGGGTCGTCCTGTTAACGCTAAGTGTTGTCGCACGGCATGTAGCTCTCGGGTTTGAACTAGCTTGGTGGTACTAGGGGTCATCCTGTTAACGCTAAGTGTTGCCGCACGACATGTAGCTCTCGGGTTCGATTCCTGGGAAGAGCATAAAACGCAAGTGTTACCGCACGGCATGCGCGAAGACCATGAGGGACCTATGTACACGGTCCCATAAGATCGCTCAAAACAAAGACGAAGCCATGCGAACTAACTCGTGTACGTGGATTCGCTTCAACCGGGGTAGAAAGATCGCTAACTTGAAGATAAAGCAAGCATTGTGAACTACCTCGCTCCATCCGGGGTAGGAAGATCGCTAAAGACCAAAACGAAGCATTGCGAACTACCCCATGTACGTGGATTTGCTCTAGTCGGGGTAGGAAGATCGCTAAAAACGAAGATAAAGCAAAGCATTGCGAACTACCCCGTGTACGTGGATTCACTCTAGCCGGGGTAGGAAGATCGCTGAACTACCCCATATACGAGGATTCGCTCCAGTCGGGGTAGGAAGATCACTAAAAACGAAGATAAAGCAAAGCATGGCGAACTACCCCATGTATGTGGATTCGCTCCAGCCAAGGTAGGAAGATTGCTGAACTACCCTGTGTACGTGGATTTGCTCCAACTGGGGTAGGAAGATTACGAATTACCCCGTGTACGTGGATTCGCTCCAGCCGGGGTAGGAAGATCGCTCAAAATGAAGATAAAGCAAAGTATTGCGAACTACCTCGTGTATGTGGATTCGCTCCAGCCGGGGTAGGAAGATTGCTGAACTACCTCGTGTACAGGGATTCACTCTAGCTGGGGTAGGAAGATCGCTAAAAACGAAGATAAAGCAAAGCATGGCGAAGTACCCCGTGTTCGTGGATTTGCTCTAGTCGGGGTAGGAAGATCGCTGAACTACCCCGTGTACGTGGGTTCGCTTCAGTCGGAGTAGGAAGATTGCAAACTACCCCGTGTACGTGGATTCGCTCCAGCTGGGGTAGGAAGATCACCGAACTACCTCGTGTACATGGATTTGCTCCAGCCTGGGTAGGAAGATCGCTAAAGACCAAAACGAAGCATTACGAACTACCTCGTGTACGTGGATTCGCTCCAGTCGGGGTAGAAAGATCGCTGAAAATGAGGATAAAACAAAGCATTGCGAACTACCTCGTGTATGTGGATTCGCTCCAGCCGGGGTAGGAAGATGGCTAAAACGAAGATAAAGCAAAGCATTGTGAACTACCCCGTCGTTCCAGCCGGGGTAGGAAGATGGCTAAAAACGAAGATAAAGCAAAGCATTGCGAATTACCCCGTGTACGTGGATTCGCTCCAGCCGGGGTAGGAAGATCGCTAAAAACGAAGATAAAGCAATGGCCCAGCTAGGGTAGGAAGATCGTTGAACTACCCCGTGTACGTGGATTCGCTCCAGCCGGGGTAGGAAGATAAAAAAACCAAGGATGCGAACTACCCCGCTCTAGCCAGGGTAGGAAGATCGCTTTTGCTGGGATAAGAAGATATCTACCTCGTCGAATATGTACAAGGCTCATAAGGACATCTATTTCGTCGGATATGTTCAAGGCTCATCAGATACAAAAAGGCAAAAAGTATACATAACAAATATATATATTGAAATTCATTTCAGGTATAAAAGCAAAACAAAGCAAAGCACAAAGCAACAGCTCAACTGAAAAGTCGGCTAACATCGAAACTTATTTTCGCTTCAAACTGACATTCTGCAGAAAGAGAGCAAATGTGATAATGAAAGCCAAAATCACGTGACTCAAAGAACAAGCCGGTGCTCGTGTCAACACGAGCCATCGACTTCGGGGGCTACTGTTCTGGACCCCCTTTGTGCCTAGTCACGTGGCCCGAGGCATGTGGTACTAAATTACCACCTTGTTGCTATATAAAGCATTACATGCCTTTAGGTAAAGGGCTAAGCCTTATTATTCACCTCTGACAGACACTGACTTAAGCATCGGAGTGTCTTTGCAGGTGACAACTAGGTGCTGCCACTCGCCGGAGCCGCCCGGAGTGTCCACCCTGTTTGAGGTACCAAAATACCCACAAACATTTCTTGTTGCGGGTGGATTTAACCTTATAGGTGTTACCGGTCCCGTACTCATGATCTTCGCGCATGCCGTGCGGCAACACTCGCGTTTTATACCCTTCCCAGGATCGAGCCCGGTCCTTCTGCCTAATAGTTTTACCCAACTTAAATGAAATTGTCTTTGGTAAAAGATGTAACACCCTCATTTTTACTTATCATTTTCCTAATTATTTTAAGCACTTGAGTAGGAATTCAAAATTTTGAGTATGTAGTTGCATTCAGAATAATGAACATACTTTAGTGTAGATTTTTTTTAATTAGAGGCTGAAAAATTATAAAATGCTCGTTACGTCCTTAAAAACTAGTAAAACACTAACAAGGTAGAAAATTAATATGAATAAATAGAAAGGTTTAAAATTCATTTTTAATTTAGGAATATGATTAAAATAATAAAACATAATTTTAAAATTTTTTAGAAATTAATTAAATTTGTTTGTGTGTAATGACCAAAATGCCCTTGATTGATTGCAAAAGGCCAATCAGAGACTTTTCACTCATAAAAATTTAAAAAGAAAATTATAATATATCTTTTTTGATTCAAAAAATTTTTATTTAACATTTTAAATTTATTTTATGTGATTTATTTTAGAAAATGGCATTTATTTGACAAAAAAATTGATTTATTAGGCAATTATGTAACATTTTTGCATAAAATAATTATTAAATATTATATAATAAATAAAAATTACAAAAAAATTTATAAAAATCTGTTCTTATTGGGCTTGGACGTTCCAGCCTCGTAGAAGCCCAAAATCACTTTAAAAAGCCCAAACTTAATTATTCTAATTAATATATAAATAAACTATTTTACCTCTATTTTATATTTAAAAATAATTGGAAAATATTGGAAAAATTATTGCTGCATTCTCACGCTGGTTTTGAGGAGGTGGCAGCCTAGAAGTTTCAAATAGATAAATACTACCATTTAAAAGCCCAAAACTAATTTATTTTACTTAATATTTAATTAACTAATTATCTATTAATTGGATAATTACCATCAGATTTTTTTATGCCAACTCACTTACTTGGCTGCCAAGTTCCTTCCCAAATGGATAATATCATAATTTTTTAATTAAATATAATTACAAATTGTAAAAAAAATTATCAACCACAAAAATTTCTATAACTTATCCTATTTAACTTACAACCCTTCAACCATTTTTTTCACTCTCCTCTCCATCTTTCTCTCTCTATTGCACGTCCCTCTCTCTCTCCCTCTTCTCTCACTTTTTATTTTCTTACTCACTCAAACACACATATTAAGCCATACTTTGGTAGTAGTTGGAAGTAAAAAGACTTACTCCCTTGGTGGTTTTCTTCTCCAAAATTCTTCTCTTCTCTCAATCAAGATCTCCTTGAGGTAAAGGTGGGAGTGGGGATTTAGCTTCAATAAATCATTGATCAAAAGAGTTGTAGGGAGATTTGTCCTCCAAATCTCACTAGTTTATGTTACTTTGTTATGTACTTATGTTTTATTGTTTTATTTCATGTATGTTGTGATTTAAATTTTTGTGAAGCTATTTTCATGATTAATTTTGGTTGTTGATGTTTAAATCATGTTCATATGATTTGATCTTGTATTAAATTGGTGAAGGATATTTTTACTTGTTGATTATGGTGAAAATAAAATTAAATCATGTTTGTTTCCTTGTGAATGATATTCGGTCTCCATGAATTCCTAAAGGGAAGGAGGAAATTTTTAGTATTATTATTATTATTATAAACTGTCAAGTTTATATACTATTATTTAAATTATAATTATTTCATATGTATATGTTTATTTATAAATATTGATATTACTAAAATCTGTAACACAGTATAATAATTTTATAAGAATCTAAAAAGGAAATCTAAAAGAAATAAATATAGTATGTACCGAAATAGGAGTAAATAAATTTTATAAATATGGAAATAAACAAAGCAGAATTAATATATATGTATACGGTTTATAAAAAGAAATTTAAAAGGAATAAATATAGTCCTGTAATCATATTTAAGTATGCATATTTTATAAAATCAAAGATTCTTTTTTAAAGATATATATATATATATATATATATATATATATATATATATTTCTGTTTATAAACTAGCATTTTAAGTATTATTAACTATATACTGATAAATACAGAAATATATTTATAACTCAGTGTTATATGAATAATAATTATTAATACAAATAATTTTGTAATATATTTCGTATACTGTTTTAATATTAATAATAGTATTTAGTATATTTTTGGTTATGTGTAATTTTTTTTCGGTATGAATAGTATATAGTATACTATTAACACATTATAATTATTCTGTTTCAGTAAAAATAAATACTGTTTTATAATTTTAATATTATATAATTAAAACAGTTTCATATATTATTATTTAGATAAGATAGTTTTAAATAAAATCAGTTTTATAAGTTATATATATGTATGCGTATAGAATACTGGTAGAAGAAGTATATTATTATAAATATATATAATTATAAAACTGTTTTGATATATTTTAATCTAATAGAAATTTCATATCCGATTTTATAAAGATCATTTTAGAAACTTATTGATTAAAAATTTTATATACAAGAATCTAAAAAGGTATATGAACTAAAACAAAATTAGAATTAAAAAGAAATAAAATAAGTTATGTATTTTAACTTATAATTTTATAAAAAGGTTAAAAGATTTATATTAAATTATTTAAGAACAAATTAATTATATCATAGGTTTGTGATTGATGAGTTGAGATATTTGTGTTCTTGAGATTTGTGACAATACCTACTCAAAAAGGTATTGGTAGTTGAGTACCAAATTGTAGAGAAAACTTTGCCAAATATTTTGGAGAGATATTGTGTAAAGTATTGAGTCTTTACCAGATATTACGAAATGATATTGTATAAAATATTGTTGAGTCTGACATGCACTGATGAAATATGATGAGTTTGTTGAATTGATGACCATGCTGTGAGAGCATGTGTGCCTGTGGAATGGGAAGTTACAGTTTGGTACACTCTGTGATGAAGGCAGGGACCACGAATAAGGTCTAGAGGGTACTGGTATCGAGTTGTGAGAGTTCTATGGTCAGGGTAGCGCCCTGGATGTCGGGACAATCACATAATCGACTTGATAATCTTGACACCTGCTTAGCATCACTGGGATTGGTGTAGTGTATGCCCCTTAAGGAGTTGCGCGCTCATTTCTCAAGAAAAATGATGATGATGATGATGATGTTGGTACCATGATGAGGGGGATACGAGCTCCCAGTCACTTCCTAAGACAGATGATGACTGATGATAATCATTAGTGGGGGTATGGATCTGTACAAATTGTGAAAGTTTGGGTTGTTTCATGATAACTTAGGTCAGACCCTAGGTTCCCAATTGCATTTGTTTGGCAATAACTTGTTTATTTTATAGGTTGTAAGTTAGTCCTACAAACCTTTTGTGAAAATGATTTGAGGTTATATATATCCTCACTCCTTTGCTATGTTTCTTTCTTTCTATTTCTCTATTCTATATATGTGTTCGTGACATATTATGAAGATAGAGGATGTTGACGTCGAGGATGCTATGATTGAAAAGAATTCAAAGGAAGGTGATGCCATAGAAGAATATCGCAACTGTAGTATACACTTTATGTTCTGTTCTAGGATAAGGGTGAGATTGTGTATAGTTACTATTCTGACTTAGGTCATTTTTGAAGGGTAGTTATTTATTTCTCTGATTATGTGTTTATTCTACAACGAGACTTAAAGTAATCATATTGATAACCGTGATGTATGTTTATCGTTGGAATATATGATGTTTACATCTACTGTGAAATATGTTGTTTTATAATTTTAGAATTACTTCGAAAATATATTTTTTTCATAATTAAAGTTAAAAAAAAAATCTCTCACAATTTAACCAAAGTAAATCTAATAAATTATGGGAATTAGTGTCAATGTGATTGGGTGTCACAAAAGATACCTGTGTACATACAAAAAAAGAGCCCGAGTTCATAATCTTATCAAATTAAATTTCTTGCATGATTTGGGCTTTGGAGAACATGCTTTCTTTGATTATGAATGCTTTTATGGCACTAGTAGTAAGTTACGGGAAAGATTAATTTGATTGCCTTCTATGTTCAAGGATTGAATTCTCAAAGTTCTGTATAACAGTAAGTGATGGCCCCAAGATTCTAAACCAAAATCTTGAAATCATACGAGAAGTAAAATTCTTTTATTAGGTACAAAACTGCTTTCAACTCCTTCTAAACTTTCCCAGCACAAAGAGAGTCATGGTTTCCATTTTTAAGCATAAAGTTGCCACTGTCATTTAAAATCTCAGATGCAACTGTGCCAGCTAGTTTTTGTTTTCAGGAACTAAATTGGGTCGAAGTAATTTTTTTCAAGGACTACATTGGGTAATTGCTTTTTATTTTTTGAAGGTCTTATAACTAACGAGGTCATAATTATACTAGTTAAGGAAAACTTTTATTGAAATCGCAGTGGAGATGAATTGGAAATTATGGTAAGGTACATTACTAATGCTTTCCCATAAAAATGTTCACCTTTAATTTTTTTAATAACTAATAGTGGTTAGCATTTTTTTAATAATATTTAATTATTTATAAATTGTTTTATATAAATATTAATAATATCAATGAAAATATTTATTTTAAAATGTAATTATATTTAATTAATTATTTTTTGTTTCATTAAATATTTTTTTGTTTCATTATACTACTATTTAAAAATAAACAATCGCTTTTTCTTTTTAAAACAATGAATAAATTGAAACGTCTGAAGTAATAATATTTATATATATAAAAGAAAGGTTTTAATTTTTAGGATTTTTGGGATATTAATTGGCAACATTAGAGTTTTTGGTGCATTAGTTGGTGACATTAGGGTTTTTGAAGTATTAATTGGTGACATAAGAATTTTGTACTTCATATTCAGATTTCCTTATTATTGACTGATTTTAATCCATGAATAATTTCATATTGATTTCATATTAAATTGTTTCCAAAAAAAAATTGGTGTACACATTATAATAAAAATATAATACATAAAAAAATAATATAATAAATAACAAATAATATAATATATAATATTAGATAATATAGAATCAATAATGTAACATCCCTCAAAAATAGGTTATTATTATTATTACTATTATTATTATTATTATTAATACATAAACAATATTCTTTTATGTTGTTTTATGAGTACTTTGCATAATATAAGACCTTGTTTTGTTTTAAGATAATAGTGGGCCTAATAACAATTAAGGTCTAATAAGTCGTTTAGGCCCAATAAGGGTTTTGACCCTTATAAGACTGCTCACACACACAAACCCTCACTTCACACACATAAGAGAGAAAGAAGAGAGAGAAGGAGAAAAGAAGAAGAAGAGAGAGAAGGAGAAAGAACTAATGAATCTAATCATTCAATCACTTTTGAAAGCAAATAGTGAGTGCTTCCGATTCATCTTTTTTCCATTATCTCACTTGATTTGGAGTTAGGAATGATGGATTGAAGGTTTAAGGGTTCTTAAACCCTATAATAGAAATTTGGGTTTTTTGGTGATTTGTCTGATTGATGAGTTATTATGATAGATTTCATGGTTAAATAATGTGTATAAGTATTTATGAGTTTATTATATTGCTTTGGAATGGTTGCATAGCAATTAATAGCCAAGGGATTGAAAAAGCGCATCTCATATACCCATGTTCGTGTCGAGGCTGTCGCCAAGCGCCTAGTATCGTGTCGCTAGGCGACATTTAACCAGAGCCCAGAAGGAGATTCTGGCAATATGCCGCTTTGATGCGGCCGGGCAACAATAATGTGTCGCCGGGCGACATTCACCCAAAGCCTAATATAGGACTCTGGTGATATGCCGCCAGGCAACAGTTTGATGCTGCCGGGTGACAAGGTTGTTGCTGAGTGAAAATGATATGTTACTGGGCGTCAAACCCTTGGAACAAAATGTTAATTTTAAATGTATGATTTAATATATGTCTATTGTTTTGAATATAACTAATTTACGAAAGACCTCTTTTGAGTTTAAAAAGAATACAAGACTCTATAAATACCAAAAGTTGTATTTGAAAAGCCCCTTAGATCGGAGGGGGATATAAATATGAGGTCATAATATATCTAAGTTGTAATTAAAGGAACGCATGCATAAGAGTGAGATGCCCTCTTTGGGTGAATGATCAGGTTCCGTCACTTCCTATTCTCCAAAGGTTAGTGGCTAAACCTCTCAGACCGGAGAGGTATATAAATAAGAAGTCACGACATAAGAATAAGGGAGACGCTTCTTGAAAGTTTGAGCTCAATACTTTGCCATAGGACGAAAAATAGTAAATTTAAAAGTTAAGTATACAATAGAATGTAATGAAAAGTGTATGTTTGAGGAAAGTAGTTTGACGTTTATTATGATTTATTTCTGTATGAATTCCATTAACTTTATTGTATGTGTTTTAGCACTCACTGAGACATCGTCTCGTTAGTTTAGTGTTTATGTTCTAGATTTACCGGTGATGACAGCTAAAGTTTGACCTTGAAGACGTCATGTTTTGTAATTGATGTACTAAAAGGATATAGTTTATGTATTTTGAAGAATATTGATTTATGGATGGAATCTTTGGTTTAATTATTCTCTAATGTGAAGATTCGTCTTTTTGTGACATGTAATTATGTTATATTAGGGCTTTATGTAGATGTTGTACAACAAATGTATCAATAATGACATTAGAAATGTCATATTTATATACTTAGTTATTTATATTATCTGTACTCTGATTATTAAAAATGTATAAATAAAGGTGTTGTTTATTAGGGTGTTACAAAAAAAATAATATATAATATATAAATAATATAATTTTATATTAAACGTTCACATTATTACTAAACATCCTTATTTTAGTAATAATAAACAAATAATATAATATATAATTGATTATATTGATGTAATCAATATAATCAATTTTTTTACAAATATAAAAATCAATTTGAATTTTGATGTAATAAAAATTGATTAAATTGATTACCCTTAATTATAAATTGTAAATCATGTTATTTAAAAATTGCCCTTAATTATAAATTATAAATCATGTTATTTAAAAATATTTAATTATATTAAATATGGATTGTGGTAACTTACACAATTGAATAGAAAGTATAAAACTCTTTTATTTGATTAATAAATTTCAATCAAATATCTATAATTCTTTGAATTCAATATATACTATTAAATGCATTAACACTTGAAAAAGGAAAACTGTGCAGGTGAATTAATTAGTAGTGGTAAATTAATTTTTGAATGCACAAAGGTCATTTATATATCCTATATATACTAGGGGTGTTTTTTGTATCCATTACTTTTCCACTTCCCTACTCTATTGTTTCAACAAAGGTTGTGTTTTAGCTATTTTTTTCGTTATTATTACTTCTTCTTCTTATTATTATTTATTAATTTGCAATTATTTATTCATATAAATCTTTTTTTTCGTTATTCTTACTTTTTTTCTTCTTTGTAAAATTTTGTGTTTTATTTAATTTTGTTTTTCTCATTCTTACTTCTTCTTCTTATTTTTTTATTACAACTTTTTGCTCTATTATTTATACCTTCTGTGTCTTTTAGAATGGCAGGTCATGTCCTTTCGAATTCTCAACTAAAAGAGGATGATGTATGAATACATGCTCAACAAAAGTGAGAGAAGATGTAACAAACGATATATTGCTACTAGTTAATATAAGTTCTTAAGGAGGAAGATTTCTTAGATATGATTCAATTGATGTTTAAATATTTGTGGTGTTAAAACAATTTTAATTCGTCTTTTGATTTTTATCAGGTTCAATTGTAATTGAAGTTATAATGATTAAGAATATGTTTTTTTATCATGTTTAATTTAGATTTTTATAATATAATTTGCAACGGTGCTAAATTATGTTAGAACAACGATGTTGTCAACAATCAATGATAATTTGGCAAACTTTATTTGACTAGTGCTGTCTACTTTAATCTTCTATGTTTACTACTAACTGGAATAAGTAAAAAAATAAATAAATCTAACATTGTTTTAATATTAAATGCCATGAAGAATACCTCTTTACTAAAATGTTTATGCGCTAATGGTAAATATCTAAATATTAGAATAATCTATCTTTGATTAGCATTTCCAGTACTACTTTGCAATTAAATTGTAACACATATTATTGTCCAATTGCATTTAATTAGCATTTATAGCAATTAATTTAAAAGAATTCAAATTTAATTTTTAAAAACCTGCTTTAAAATAATATATAAAATAATAAATATATATCTTAATATATTTTATAGTTGCATTCACCTAAATAGATGAAATAAAAACATAATGTTTAAATATCATTATCTATCTATCTATCTACTATCTATATATATATAAATATATATATATATATATATATATTTTCAAATTATTATGATTATTTTACAAATTTTTAATTTAGGTTTTGAAATTAATTTTTTAATTGGATATTTAATCATTTTTTTAATTAGTCTCTAAGATTTTTAATTTATATTTAAATTGTAATGATCTTTGACAATTTGAAGTCAAAACCTTCAAAGAATTGCATATGAAATTACTACATTAGCAGGAAACCTTCTAAATTTTTTTCGTAAAGTAATTTAGTAAAAAATGACACAATTATCAACTCCAATATTTTAACTTTCAAATTCAATTAATATTTTGGTAGAAAGAAGGGTAATCCAACATAATATATATAAAATTATGTAAAATATTTTGTTAATGGGTGTACCATATTAATGATAGAGTAAAGTGTAAAGTAATTTAATTAAAAAGAAAAAATAATCATTGATTTTATATGTTAAAAGATATATTAATAACATAGTAAAGAATTCAAATCAACTATAATATTATAACTTTCAAAATTTGATTATTATGATGGATAGAATAAAAGGTAATGCAACATATTAATTGCCAAAATCATGTAAAATAAATTAAGAGATACATTAATATAGTAATGGTAGAGTAAATAATTAATTCAAATCAACTCTAATATTTTAACTTTCAAAATTTGATTATTATGATTTGTAGAATAAAGAATAATTTAGCATATTAATTATGGAAAATTGTAAAAATATAATTAATTTTAAAGGGGAGATATTTAATTTATTAAAAACAACGTTAAGAATAATATATAATGGTCTTTAATAAAAATAAATTAAGATGATAAATTTCAAAGTATAGCTGACTTGTAAAACAAACAATATATTTAATTGTTTTTAAATTATATGATTATTTACAAATTATTTATCAATTTTTAAATAGATTTTAAAATTATTTTTTAACTGAGCATTTATTCATTTCTTTTTTAATTCAGTCTTTAAGAATTTTCAAACTGTTATAAATTATTTTGAAGTAGTCAGAAACCTTTCAAATAATTGCATATGAAATCATTAAATTTAGCATGAAATCTTCCACATAATTTTTTTAAAGTAATTTAATAAGAAAGGAAACAAATTATCAACTCTAATATTTTAACTTTAGAAATTTGATTATTATGATTGACAAAATAAAGGGTATTTGTGACGACCCGTGATACAACCACCACAGATCATCACAAGGGACATAAAACATGGCTCGCTAATCATCTATGTTGATTTTAAATTCAATTAGGTAAACTCTTTATTAATTTGCTTATGAAAACATGAATAATTTTTTTTTTAGGATAAATTGGCTTATAATCAATGCATCTTGAAAAGAAAGACATACATGACACATAATATATCACCATACGATAATAGATAGCATGCCTAGCATGCAAAGTTTAAAGTACATAACCATAGTGAGGTCCAACACAAATGCAACTACATCAAATAACATAAAGATAATAGGAGAAGTATGTGACAATGAACCCAAAATACAACACACAAGGGAGAGGGGATATAGAACTCACCCCCTACAACTGGCCACCTCTACTCAAAAGATAACATGGACCTCATTTTCTTTAGGTAGAGGGTGTGTCGTCATCGTCGTCGTTGTCTCCCACGAAACAAACAAGGCCCAAGCCTCGTCCCCATCTATGTCCACGAGAAGTGCGCGTACTAAAGAGCCTTCAATACTCACAGCATTGCCCACTCAACGAGGAGCAGGTACACGTGCAAGAATAGCAAGTGGTGTAACACCGTGTTTTCTTAATGTGTGATTTAGTGATTTAAGAACCAAAAGTGGAAATTTAATATATGATCTAGGTAATTAATATGAATGAATAAATTGTGTGGTTGTGGTTTTGTGTTGTTTTCTTGGAATTTTGATCTAAATTTAGGGAACTTGAGGAAAATGTACTTGAGCCAAATGAAGATGTTGGTAGTGCTTCCAGTTGTAGTCTTGGGGAATGGTTAGATGGACCATGGGACTTAGTGAGCCTGAAGCCCTTTGTGAGGCCTGGGGAAACTTTAAGACACCAAAGCCCCCATTTCCTCTCATTTTGCTAAGCTAACCATAGAACTCCCCCAATCTCTCTCAAACTCTCCAAATCTGTCTTTCAAATCTTTGCAAGATTGTAGTCCAGACCCATTCCATTCCCTTGTGGTGCGAAGGATTTGCTCTCCAAAGGATTTGGCTTAAGAGTCCACTTTTCCTGCATTCTCCTCTTCCCCAAATTTGATTTCGGAAGCTCCAAGAGGTGAGAGAAGCTTACACTTGTTGAATGGTTGATGTATGGACGTGATTATGTGTGATTATGACCTTGGTGATGTTGAAATTTGAGATTGAAAGAGTTTTGTTGAATTTTGTTGAATATGAGTTTTGTTGGATTCGTGATGATTATTGATAAAATGCTGTGTTAATTGTGAAATATGATGCATATACTGTTGTGGATTATTGTATGTTATCATTCGACTTCTGTGGGGTCGATTTATAGTGTGGGTAAGGGGAAAGTTTGGATTTTTGGGTTTTTTGACAAGAGTTGTTGGCTCTGTCATCTGGTAGTCGTTAAGCGACTAGGGCTCTTGCTGAGTGAGAATGCCCCTAGGAGTGAAGTGAGGTTGTCGGGTTGTATTTCGTTACGTGACCCTTTGTGTTGTTGAGCGAGTGTTCTTAAGTTGTACTGATGGTTGAAGAGAAAGAGGCGATTCGCTAAGCGAAGTTCAGTTTGCTAAGTGAGTGTTCATGAAAATCAGGAAATTTTCTAGAAGATTGTTTGCTGAGCGAGTAAGAGGCTCGCTGCTCGAGTATAGGCATTCCAGAATGCTTGGGAGCGATTTGCTGAGCGAGTACTAGGCTCGCTGAGCAATTTGGCGTCTTGGAGAGTTGTTTCTCTTTGTTGCAAGTATTTCGTTGAGTGAGCAATGTGTTTGCTGAGCGAGGGGTGTGTGTAGGTTTTGGCTGCTCTCTAGAGTGGCTAGTCGCTAAGTGAGTAGGTGACTCACTGAGTGAACTGTTGTTGAGAGGTATTAGAGAAAGTCCCTAGAATGAATTCGCTGAGTGACCTTAGTTGTCGCTGAGCAGGAGACTCTAGAGACAGGATGTTTACTGAGCGAGACTTATGGTCGTTGAGTGAAAACCTCTATGGGGGAAAGTAGACCCTTTGTAAGGGAGATCTTTGTTGAGCAAGCATATGGACCAATGAGCGAGCAGGGTAGTCTGATGTTGTTTTTAATTAAAATTTTAATTGTATAAAACGTGGTAGAGAAGGACTCTTAGCGTGAGTTTAATGTGAGAATTGTTAGGAATGTAAGGGGTGGAAGGTTGCTTGGATAGGACCTTCACTTGTTGAAAATGTTGTTGTTTTGAGTTTTGTTCATGAAGTATAGGTTGCTTGGATAGAGCCTTACATGTTGACCATGCATGGGGCTAGATTAGGCCTGCATGGGGTTGGTAGTAGTTGTCAGGCCATGTATGGTGCTGTGTGAGCCCACCTAGTGTTGTTGTTAAACTTTATTGAATTATTGATGTTAGATTGATGATGAATAGTGTTGTACCGCATTCATGCATAAGTCTGCAGTGGTGACTATGTTGTTAGCAAGGCATGTAAATTGGTTGGTTGACAGAAGCTGAGGCTTAGACGGACCTCCAACCTAGTGTCAGAAAGGTCAGTGGCGGTTATTACACCTAGGACCTAGGGGATAGGTAGACAAGCAATTCCACAGGGGGCCAAGGTTGTTGCAAGCCTTGTGTCATGGTAAGCCACTACCCATGTATATTTATCCTGATCAACCACTTGATCCTATCCATTGATCAGAGCTACAGTGTTCCTCAATAGCAGTGGAGGGCGCTATGTTAAGGAACATGTCTATGCTGGTTGCTCAAGTGTGAAAAACCTCTCAAGAGTTGTGTCATCATGCATTGACATAGTAGTGGTGAATTTGTTGTTTCATGGTGTTCTAAGTTATGAACTCCTTATTATATTATTGTATGTTGTATACATGTGAGTGATTGTTGGGAATTGTTGATGATTTCCTTAATAATATGTTATGTTGTTGGTTTAGTAAGCTTATCCTTACCTTGTTGTTTTGTTGTGGTTGCTCTGTTGCTATTATTGTGTTTGTGTGACTGTGATGATCACATCCGTTGGCGTGGGAGCAATGGCAAGGCTTTAGTGGATCCGGCTACCCAGTGCTAAAGGTGGAGTTGCTAGTAGGAGATAGTGTGACACGAGGAGTCACACATTCATTTTTTTTTTTTTTATGTTTATCTTGTTTCATTTCTTTTGATGGGGGTGTATAGTGTGACCAGCCATAGGGAGTGTGTTTTGTACCCCTCTCCCTTGTTGATGTATATTTTATTTATTTTGGCTTTGAAGTTATCCCCCTGGTTCTTTTGTTCTTTATAAGTTGTAAAAACATGTATGTTGGCTGTAGGAGAGATGGATGAATCTCTCATGACGTGTATACATGTGTTTATATATATGTTTGTATATTTACGGTTGTATGAGAAGATAGAGTACAGTGGAGTGGTGTAGTAGTGACAGTGGGTCATTACAGGTGGGCGATGCAAAATCTCCTGAGCAAACTCCGTGAAATCCACCTAAATGGTGATCGAAATCGTAGAAATCAGGGCATCGTGTGGTGTGTAGTGAGTGAGAAGCAAACCACAAAACACCCTGATGGGCATCAGTATCCATCATCCAACCATCTTGCCCATCATGGATAGTCGATGTTAACTCCACATTGAAAGCATCACTTCGAGGGGGAAACACCATCTGCTTCCATGATCAAAGGTAATCACGATCATCACAGTCATAACACAAAGTACACAAGCAAGGATAAGCTACCTAAAAGAACAAACATAACATTCAAAGTATACATCATACTGAGCATAAGGTAAAGCATACATTCAATCACAGCACAACATATATAGGATTTTCATTTCATTATTCTTTGATTAAAGTGTGACCAAATATGCAAATGCAAACCATGATCCTAAACTCTCCATGAAAATCTAAAGCTTGAGCGACTAGCCTGGATATTCCTTAATCATGGTATAATCAACATAGATACCCTCACTAGGGTTATCAAAGCGGCACGTGCCAAAACCATGTGAGGAATACCAACTACTGATCATGGGAACCAATGCACTTGTTAGGATTTTTGTATGGGGGAACTGCCACCACGACACGGGGTTGCAAGGTCCCAATCTCTTGTGGAATCATGCCATCTGTAGTCCTCAAGCTTTCACACCCAGCTTGCACCCTACTATTCCATGAATATCGACACCCTGTAGTCCTCAAGCTTCACCCAGCTTGCACCCACTATTCCATGAATCGACACCTTCGGTACCACACAACAACATATGCATGCATGATAATCAACTCATCATAAATAGACATTGATAGCAACATGTATCAACAACCACTTATCGTTCACTTCCAGATAAGTTTTTATCAACAGTTCACAACATATCAACATGCCATCAAGTCATGATTATTCACCAAGTCTTGCCTTTTACAACTTTCATCATAGAACTCTTTTAATCCAAACTTTTATCAAGTCTTATATAATGTTATAATTTCTATTTTTAAAATATTCAAGTATTCAAGTATTAAATTATATAAGAAAATAAATTTATGAAATCATCAATTTAAAGCTTAGGTCTTAGATTTTCAAAAAAACCTAGTTTCATGAGCTTTACTACTAATTCCTTTTTAATAGAATCACAAAAATACATAAAACTGAAAAAGGTAATTTTTTTATTAAAAAATCATGTCTAGATTTTATTTTAAAATATTTTCAATTAAATTTTAAATGCAAGATATAACACTTTTATAAAACTATATAAAAAGATATAAAACTTCTTATTGAAACAAAATCTAGCAATTGCTAGTTTCTGGCCTCAGTTTTAAAAATTAGTTTGAATTAGTAAATGATTTTTGCTTAACATGATCCATACGTCATTAAAAAGAAATTTTGTTTATTTTCTAAAACATTAAAGATCACCTCAAGAAAAAATCTACAAAAATAACAAGATAGTAAGGTTAGGATGACCTATTGGAGGACTAGCAAACCTATTTTGCTATTTTTGATATCTAACCAAAACTTTACAGAGTCCAAGCCATTTATTTTTAGAAAGTAAACTTAATTTTTTTTTTCAAAAGGACCAAGATCATTAAAAACAAAGATCTACACAATTTATATGATTTTTGAAAGTTCACAGTTCTTAAAACCACTTCTAGTCAGAAAACAAGTACAACCTCTAGATTCTAAAAATCATTAAAAATAGAAAATAATATTAAGTGTAGGCAAACCATATATGTGTGGAAAGCTTGTTGAGTCTAGCTTTTGGTCGGTCTAAGAGTTTCAAGAAGTAAACAACAAAAATTTTCAAAATCACATTTTACCACACACTGTCAGACTAGCATTTTCAGAAATCAACCACAACTTTCAAATGATTACCTTTTTTATTTCTTAACCTTTTAACACATTTCTTGAGTCTATTTGGGAGAAAATTTTGTCTAGTTTACAACGAACAACAAACACTCAAAAATATTAACTACAGGTCTAGATATAGTAAAAACAATGAACCATGCTCAAGTAGAAAACGAAAATAGCATCAGGAACACTTTACATACACCCACGAAAATGGCTTCTTTCATCAAGTTTACAAATTTTAAAAAAAATAACAACAACATTTATAAGGTAAAAAACACATCAAAAATAGAACCACCATAACCAAACGCATGGAAAAGGTTAGCTTTCCTTACTTTCTAACAAGATTCTTCAAACTTTGGAAGAGGGTTTTACAAAAAGGGTGAGTATCTCCTTCAATCTTGGCAAGATGAACCATCAACCAACACCACGGATGATCAATATATGATATGAACACAAGAAAAGAACACAGTTTAGAACTAAATAAGCAAGGAGAAGGGTTTAGACCACTTAGGTCTAGATAGAGAATAGAAGAATGGAAATAGAAGAAGATGAAAAGGATGGAACTTACCTAGCCCCAACTCTCTTGGACACTCAAGCTTGTAACATTCTCCTTCGACACTTAGAAATTTCAAACAAAAGGGGAAACTCTCTCTAGTTCACAGTTTTGGAGGGGAAGAAATGAGGAGAAACTTTGCTTATCACCACTTATAAGATAACTTAAGTGAAGGGTGAAATGGTAACTCACAAAATAGTTACAAGTTTGAATAAAATTGGAAAATAAAATCCAACTTCTCCACCAAGGGAGAGTGGACGGCCAAGCCACCAAAACCATGGGTGGTTTGGTGGTTTTGGGTACACTTTGATACAATTAAGGTACAAATGATATGACTTAGTAAAGGAATTTGGGAAAATCATCTAGTTAGTTTGCAACTAATCTAGTTTGTTTAGGAAAAAACAAATGGTTAGCTTAGTTAGGTTAGGCTTTGGACGTGTAGCTCTAAGTTTAGACAGTAGAAATTTTAAATTTCTCACACTAACAGAGAAAATGCGGTCAAATACCAAAATTTATGAAATTAAGTTTAGGATTTTCTAACACTTAAATCAATTAAAAAAATTTAATTGATATTAGAATCTAAATGAATTTATGACTCTAAAATTTCTTTGGATAGGGTTTGAACTAGCTTTGCGTAAGTTAAGACGTCAAATTACTTTAATTAGCAGGATTCTAGACATATTTTCTAACAGATAGATTCATCAAGAATAAGGCTAGCTTGAAAGTAAGGAAGACTGCCAACTTGATTAGAATTCAATCATAATCAAATTTAATTAATTATAATTAAATTCTATAACCCTACATTGTCCATTAGAACTTTGTAGATATATCTCTGCTTATTTGATAGCAGTACAGATCAAATTATTGCAAAAATCTTTTGTAGAAATTTACACAGAAGTTAAAAATAAGTCTTTATTAATTCCTTTCAAGGGAAATTAAATTAATTTTTTTCTTTTTAATTTATTCAAACACTTGTTCACAAATTATAAAAAAAAAGGCATTACATAATCCAGCATAATATATATAAATATAAAAGTATATAAACATAAGACATGTAAATATCATATCAATAGGTATGTCATTTTAATATTTAATGATTTATTCCTAAAAAATTGGGAAATAATTTCAAAATTTTGTTTCCTAATGTTGAATTTATAATGTCAAAGGCTATCTAATCGTGATTTTTAATAATTTTTTCTAGATGGAGCCCAGAGAAATTAAAAAATAATGATTTTACCCTTATTTCTTAACATTAAGGGCTGATATGAGAAAAATATTCAATTGACATTAAAATGTCAATTTGTGCTAAAAATCATGTTATATGCATTAAATTATAATTTTGGAAATTTTCTAGGAATTTTTCAAAATTTTAGTGCAAAATGACTAAAATGCCCTTAAGTGTTTAGTAAGCTAAGTCAGTATTGGTTTGACATCTAGAAATGGTGAAAATGATAATTTTAGTTCATTTTTAGGTAAAATATTTAATTTTATAATTTTCATGAAAATTTTGATATTTATTGAATTAAAATAAATTTAATAGAAATTTTCTAGCTTAAAAAATTACAAAATAAATTGATAAAAATTAAAATTTATTTTTGATGAAAAATAATGCATATGTATAGTTTTACATTAAAATACATCAATTAAATATTAAAAGTTAAATTATGCAAGTTGTACCAGCTAATTTAATTATAGATAAATTAACACAAGGGAGCTTAGTGACAATTCAATATACACGTCCTAGCCTAGGGACTGAATCACCACTTTGGTTTTGAATATGTGTCCCTAAATCAAATTAAAAATAAATACAAATCCTAAATTATGACATAAGGCAAGATGAAATTGGTTGGCCACCTAAGCCCATTCCTTCTCTATAAATAACCTCATTCTTGGATAGATTTTTCACCATCCTCCTCCTCCATAAGTTAGCCAAAATTCCTCTTCCTCCTTTCCACCTTCATAAAATATTTCTTATACCAAAATCTTGTTAGTTTTTCAACACTTAAGAAAACCTCTCTTCCTAGGAAGCTTGGAACCAACACTATCATCAACCTTATCCTCATTTAAGCTATTTTAAGAGGTAATGGGAGGAGAAGGGTTGATTCTAAATTTTAGTCACTTTGCATGTTGGTAGTAAAGGTTTTACCCTAAACTTTTCAGTGTTTAAGTTTACTATGTTATAATGTTTGATACTAGATTTTGATTTTTACTAAATTGTTATGCTACCCAATTTTAGATAATCAAAATGCACTTATTAAGTAGTTATATTGCTAAAATTTAGATAATTATAATATAATTACTAAGTTGATATGTTGTTCAAATTTATATAATTATAGTAGAATTAAAAGTTATTATGCTGCTTAAATTTAGATAATTAAATTGTTCTATTGCCAAATTTTAGTAAAACTAAAGTAGTTTAGTAAAGATAGTAGAAGAAACAATAACAATCTAGATAGTAAATCCATAAAACTTGAAGATACATCAAAATTATTTTATGAGCTATTTACGAAATTATTTTTAGAAAACCATTATAGAGATTTCAGTTTAAGTTCTCCTTATTCAAGTAAAGTCTAGACCCACTAAGGACCACCTGTAAAATTTTTATAACTTTTAAAGCTTGTTCAGTATTTCTAATTATGCTTTATATATTTCTATGGACACTTTTCACCTCAATATACTAAATTACAAAAATTATCAAAAAATTTCTAAAAATTCATGATAAAATTTTAATTATGTTTCTAAGCTTAAAAATTATTTTTATGAAAATTTTTGACCATTCAATGATTTGCTTCTTAATTATTCTTCTTTGTTCTAAATTTTATATCTTTAATTTATTGAAATAATGATTATGTGTTTTAATATGATTCATGAATTATTTGAATTATATTTATGGATTCAATCTCTATAATATAAGGTAGAGATATTAGAGATAATTGTACTAGTACTCAATTTAAATGAGACCAGAGAAGAACCTTTACTTGAAACTTAGAAATTAATAAATTAGAGAGTAATGTAAAGCAAGAGACATGAAATGACATGATACTTTGCTAGGAAAGCTACATGTTGGTATGCTGAAGAATAAAAGGCAAGAACCCATTTGCGAAGATCTTAAGGGTAGGCATATTGAGTGGTGAAGGTTCCAATGACCAGGGTAGCACCCGTGAATCGGGATATTCATCTGACCAAGCTCGATAGTGTAACGACCTAACTGCTGTCACTAAACTACTCTACCAAACAACCATCCATCTTCTAAACAGATGCATATAAAAACAAACCAACATAAAAAAATATATAAAGTCCTACACATCACCGAGAGATTCATCTATCTCTCTTACGGCCATACATGCATATCTGTACAACTGTCAGCATCATACATAAAAACTATGGGATAACACCAGCCAATATCAACAATATCAAAATATACATCACCGGGGAAAAGGGATACAAAAACTCACTCCTTATAGCCAGTCACTCTATACAATCCCATCAAAAGAATAACTATATAAATATAATAAAAGGAGGAAAAGGCTTGGCTTCATAAGCCAAGCGTCTCCATTGTCCTGGCTCCATCCTCAGCCCTAGGAAGTCGAATCCACCGAAACACTGCTTGCCTGCTCCCACGCCAAAAGATGTGATCATCACAGTCACACCAACACACCAGCAATAAAGAAACCACAACAGAAAACACAAGGCAAAGGTAAGCTTATGAAAACAAAGATATAGTACATGTTCACCAAAATCAACAACAGATGCTCAACGTTCATGTTCACATGTATACACACACACACACACACACACACACACACACACACACATATATATATATATATATATATATATATATATATGGATCCACAAAGCCAACATCTTCAACTATACACCTCACTCCATAACAACTCATCACCACAACCATGTCATTGCATGATGACACGACTCTCGGGAGATTTACAACATATCGGGCGATCAGATTGCCAAACTCTGATTTGCGGATAAGCTTAGTGGTTTGTTAGGATAAGTGTATGTGGGTGGTAGCTTATTGTGACACAAAGCCTGCATCGCCTTGGCCTCCTACGGAGTCACCCATCCACTTATCCCTGAAGGCCCATCATCAACTGCCCCACGTCTTATCCAACACTAGGTTGGGGCCCATCTGAGTTCCAACTTTGGTCACCATCGAACTTACATGCCTACCTGCACCACAGCATGAGGTCTATCGTCAGCTACCTCAGCCGCCAACTATGCATGAATGCATGCACTACACACCTCAACCACTCAACCATAACCAATCAACATACGACATATATATATGTATATCAATACAACTAGTGGCAAAGAGGTCCATTGTTAGCTACCTCACACGGCCACTCGACCTCCATTAACACTATACCGACCCCAAATCGGCCTCAATCATAATCAACAGGTAAGGCTTTATTTAAGTAGCCCACCTCATGAGAAACCTCATACAACAATGTCATACACAACAAATGGATGTCCTATCTAAGCAACCTTCCACTTCAATAACATATCTAACAATCAATCAAAATTTGAAACCAAAACCCTCTTTGAAAACCAATGGGAAGATTAGTAAATCTTGAAATTCACAAAAACCTTCAAAATAATTCACTTTCTTTAATTTAAAGAAATCATATTTAAACCGGACAACTCTCCATCATTCCCAAATAGGACTTTCGAAAATGTATAATACCCCTTTTATATATGTATATATATAATAGTTCATATTTTGAATCAAAAACTTAAAAATCTAAAATGGCACACTAAGTTCTGAAATAACAGATTAAGTACTGTATTAATAGATTATATTAGTTTAGGAAAAACGCACTAGAATTCGTTTTCTGGCAAGGATAATCAATTATGGATTTCCATAATCGATTATTCCAGAACCAATATCAGGAAAATTTTTACTGAAGCCATAATTGATTATGAGATCCCATAATCGATTATTCCAAAACTGAAATCACAAAAACAGCTTCTGGAACTCTAGATAATTGATTATGAAGCTCCCATAATCGATTATCTGTAGTAGGATTGCGAAAAAACGCAATTTTTTTGCAGAAAAACCCAAACTTTTCCACCAAACAACCTAGATTTTCGAATCAATGGGGTTCCAACAACATCAATCCACCTCAACCAAGCTCATACACATCAAATTACACAACAAATTCAACATTTCATCACACAAATTGTAGTTTCTCATTCAAATCTCATATTTTTCTCTTTAAAACCCTTTTTCATCCAAAACCAACGAAAATGGCAATATCCACAAAGATTCAACTATTTTCAAAGCAAGAATAAGCATATCAACAATCACCAACACAGAACAACGAATTTGTAAGCTTCCTTTACCTCTTGGAGCTTCCATTTCGATTTTGGGGAAGAGAAACGTGAGAAATGCAAAGCCTTGAGCCAAATCCTCAGTGCAACCACTACTCCTCACCAAAGGGATGGAAAGGGGCTACGAATCTTGTGTCTAACTCAGTGGGTTTGGGAGAATTGGAGAAAGTGAAAGATGAGAGGAAGAGGAAATATGAGAATAAGAGAAAAAAAAAAGGAAATGGGTTTAATATCCTCTTTTAATCCTCCTGGGCCTCACAAAAGGGCTCTAGGTCCACTCAAGCTCATGGTCTATTTATATACTCTCTAAACTCACAACCGGTTCAACTCAACTGTTTTCCTTTCAACAACTTAAACAACCACCAACAACACCCTCAATTTGGCTCAGTCATATTTTTCTCAATTCCTTAAACTTAGACAGGAATTTCCAAGACAACAACATAAAAACTAAAACCACACAACAAGATCAACAACAATAATTCATTTATTTGTTTTAATCACCAAGATCACATTAATTTCCACTTTTAGTTATTAAACCACTAAATCATACATTAAGAAAAACACGGTGTTACAGATAGCATTCCAAGATTGGTGTGAAAGTATACCTCTATAAATGGACGTCTTGAACTATTATTTTCCTTAATACCGAGTCAAGGATAATATAACTTAGATTAAACCTAGGTTCCTTTCTATGGTCAATTGTGTTTTATCTCTATTTTATGGTAGATTACCTACCATACATGTGAAAGTAATTTTAGAACAAATCACCTCACTCTATTATTTTTTTTCCATGCATGTTTGATCATGGTTAATGAAGATGGCCATGCTAGTACTATTCAACCTACATATAGCTTATCACGATAAAGGAACATAGGAATATCAAGAGGACACAAACATTGACTTATACTAGTCTTATGTATGTGACTTTATTGTCCACTGTTCCTAGGACTATGATGCCCCTATTGATGTATATGATACTTATATCTTTTATGACTACTCCATCGCCTGATTTTGTGTATGCTGCTCCTGCTCCACCACCACTTAAGATCTTGACTTTCCTTTGGCAGCTCCTTATATAGATGCTTATCAGCCACCGCTTGATTTACCAGTTGCAGATGTTCTAGTTACTAATGAGCTAGCACTGGTACTAGTAAATGACATATCACTTAGGGAAGTGGTACTTGATGAGTCACCTGTGGACTCTCCCAAGGTTGAGCACCAAGTACGAATGGCCAACGGGTGGCACACTTCCCTGTCATCTTCTTCTTCTAGCTTTGGGGTACCTCATGAGGAACTCAAAGGGCAGGCTTACCATGCTATAGAGGATGAGTAAGAGGAGACTTCTGCAGATGAGGACAAGTAGGGTTTGCTTTATAATGTTTCTCTTTTGTATGAAGGTTAGGGTAGATCAACATTATTTTGTATAAGACCTTTTTGATGTATATATTGGGTTAGGTAGTGTCTATCTTTTGATGTACTTTTGGTCATTCTATATTTATGAATGTCATGTATTATCAAACCATGATGTACAATTTTACGATTTATATGTATACATAGTCTTTCTTTTTTCATCTTTTACTACCATTTCTAAATTTTGTTAAGATTAAAATTTTTATTTATTTATTTATTATAAAAATCAGAAAAATCTTACTCGTATTTTCATCAACTCAAACTTAATAACTAATTATGTAATTAAATAAGTACAAGTTATGTTCGATGTGAACAGGTGTCACATTTAGTAGTATCAGAACAATTTTTTCCTATCAAAGCCTAGGGTATGGCCTTGACCTCCTCTGTGCTTGTACGTTCTTTCATTTACTATTGATGAAACAAGAATGAAAGATAAATTGTTTATTCTTATATTTTCTTTTGAGAAGCATATACATGCAAATAAAGGTGGGCATCCAATCTTACTATGGAAAATGGTCTGTGCACTCAATAGAAGACTTTGCTAAGAATAAACCTAATGTTGGCCGTTGGGTTTAGTATAAGTGATTAGTGCATATTTAGGTAGATTGTAACACCTCATTTTTGTTTATCAATTTTCTATTTATTCAATAATTATTTAAAGTATCTGGGAAGAAATTCAGAAATTCTGAGTACACAATTATGTTTAGAATGACTAATGTTCTTTAGTTTAGATTTTTTTTCCGGATCAGAGCTTAGAAAATGATAAAATATTTGTTTTGTCCTTAGAAATTAGTAAAAAGCCTAACAAGGAAGAAAATTAATAAAAATAGATAAAAAAATTTAAAATTCATTTTTTAACTTATTAAAATTCTTAGAATAATAAAATATAATTTTAGAAATTTTTCTGGAAATTAATTGAATTTGTGTGTGAAATGAACAAAATGCCCTTGATTGATTACAAAAGGACAATCAGAGACTTTTGGCTCATAAAAATTTTGAAAAAATTATAATATGCCTATTAGAAAATTTTATTTAAAAATAAAAGTTTTAAAATTTTCTAAAATGGAATTTATTTAACATAAAATTTATTTATTAGGTAATTATTTAACATTTTTGCATAAAATAATTATTAAAAATTATATAATAAATAAAAATTGTGAATTTTTTTTTCAAGAATCAGTTTTTGTATGGGCTTTAACGTGAAAACCTTGGGGAAGCCCAGTTTCATCTTAAAAAGCCCAAAACTAATTTATTTTACTACCTAATTATCTATTAATTTTATATAAAAAATAAAAAAAATTCATGGATGATTACAAATCAGATTTTTTATGCCAACTCACTTACTTGGCTGCCAAGTTTTATCCACTTAAGGATAATATTAAACTTTTTAATTTTTTTTATTCCTAATTGTAGAAAAAATCTTAACCACATATTTTTATCTTTCTTTTATTTAAATTAAAACTAACACAAAATCACAAATCACTCTCTCTTTCTCTCTCCTGATCCATGAGCCTCGCTCTCTCCCTCTCCTCTCACTTTTCATTTTTCTCTCACCCAAACTCACACAAAACAAACAGTTGTTGGTTTTGGAAACAAGAAAGTTGATCTTTTGGTGTTATTGCTTGGATCTGCTTCTCCAAAAACCTTTTCCTCTCTTTCATCAAAGTTTCTATTAAGGTAAGAGGGGGAGTGGGGTTTTAATTCTATGATCATTTTGCATAGGTTCATGGGATGGATTTGGCCCCCAAATCCATTAGTTTATAATTTTATGTATTTTCTTGATATATTGTATGGTGATTATGATTTTTATGTTGTATTTTTGTGATTTAATTGATTAGAATGAACTCTAATCATAGTTTATAAATTTTAAATGGTTTGTTTGTTAAATTAATCGGTTAGAATTGATTTTTATTCTGTTTTATGAATTTTAAACGGTTTAATTAGTGATTTAATCGGTTAGTGTGGTTAAAAGTTAATTTTAATTGGTTGATTATATTTAAACAAAGATTTAATCGGTTAACATTATTCTGTTTTATAAATTTTAAACAGTTTAATTAGTGATTTAATCGGTTAGTGTGGTTAAAAGTTAATTTTAATTGGTTGATTATATTTAAACAACGATTTAATCGGTTAACATTAATAAAAATCTGATTATAATGGGTAGTTTTAATTTTAATCGGTTAATTATTGATTTAATCTATTGATTAAGTGATTTAATCGGTTAAATAACTTAATTATTTAGTAAGTTATTCAAATTTTTGTATGTGTTATAATTATCATTACAGTTATTGATTTGATAAACTGTCATGTTTAAGTAAAATTTTAAATACTATTAGTTGAAATAATATATGTGTATTTTCGTATAAAGATAAACATACAGGTATTGTGTTTAAAAAAAAAATGTTTTAAAACAGTGTGTTGTTGCAGTGTTTATAATAATTAAAATATGAAATTATATATATTCTGTTTTAATAAAAACTGATAAATATTTTTATAACTCAACTTTATATAAATAATAATTATCTGGTAATAATATATATAGTATACTGTTAATAAACAGTAATTATTTTGTTATGGTAAAAATAAATACAATACTATTTTTAAAACAGTTATATATGCTGTTATATAACTAAAACAGTTTTATGTAATTTAGTTTTATAGAATATAAGTATGTGTAAACTCATTTCGGTAATATAAACTTAAATAAAAATTATCATTATTTACTTTAATATAAATTTTGTTTTTAAATTTTATACATATAATAGTTGGTTATTAATATATATATATATATATATATATATATATATATATATATATATATATATATATATATCTGTGTGTGTGTGTATATTATAAATATATTGTTATATCAGTATTAAAGAATATTTAAAATTTTAAATGAAGTAAAAGGAGGATTTAGTAAAGAGATAAATTAATTATAATTTTTTTTTTCAACTAAAACAAATAACATAAATAATTTAATATGAGTGTAAAATTTATGAAATTGATACAATACCTTTGGATAGGTATTGGTGTTGAGACTTAGTTTTATTAGAAAGATAGAGACAGTAAAGAATACGGTCTGTTAACCATGGCATATCTTGGAAGTCATACAGTGAGGTATATGCTCTGTGAGTCATGCATGAGCTTTTGAGTCTGAGAAACATGATGGTTGTGAGTAAAACATGCAACGAGTGCATGTGATCTATTGAGATGGGAATGACAGTTTGGTACACTGCGGGATGTATGTAGGGACCTAGAAGAGTCTTGAGGGTACAGTATCAAGTAGTGAAGTCCCAATGGCCAGGTTAACGACCTTGAGCCGGGATCTTTACAGAGAACAAGCTTGATAACCCTGATAACTGCTGAGTCATCACCAAGATTGGTAGAAAGTATGACCCTAGGATTTGGCTAGTGGGTCGTTTTCTCAAGAATATGATGATTATGAGGATGGTTGTACCACGTGAGGGATATGTACTCCCAATCATTTCCTAGAACCAGAGATTGGTTGATGATGATGTTCATCTGTTGAGATATGGATCCATATGAGTATTGAGTTATAAGAGTTGCATGAAACTTAGGTCAAAATCTTAGGAACCCCTGCATTCATCATTCTGTGTTTAGTTAATTTATGTATGACTGTTGTAAGAAATCCTACAAACCCTATGTGAAAGTGATTTAAGAATTAAATCACCTCATTCCTTTTATCTTTTTGTTTGTATATGTTTGTGGTATGATGCTGCTATTGGTTGTTGATAGAGATGGATCATGCATATGATGCTGACAACAAAGACATTGAGACTATAAAGGACACATATGAGAATACTTTAGAGGGACAACTATTGCTGCCTTGTCGTAGTTAAGTTTGTAATAATGATAGGTTGGTTGGTTTATAGATTGTAGGTAGTACTACTGCTCTGACTTAGGTCCTTTTAGTTTGATAGGGGGATAGTCAAGATCTTTTGACTCTAAATATATTTCATAATAATAGTTATGACACTTTGTTATCATACTAATAATGGTGATGTATGTTTGTTTTTGATGTATGATTTATGTATAATGTCATTTATATTTATTTGATTGAGTCGTTTTTAATTTCATCAATTACGTAAAAAATATTAAAATTAAAAAAATTACTCTCATTTTTAATAAATGAATAAAATAGTTTTAAATAAAATAATTTAAATAAAAATAAATTAAATTAACATTAGGGAAAGTGTCAATGTGATTGGGTGTCACATAGATTTTGGCTAGGAAAGACTTGGTACGTAAGAGTGTCCACTTGTAACCCATCTCTTTTTCTTGGGAGTCTATCTGGTGTACTATTTCACAAATAACTTTTACTCATCTAACATATGGTTTTATTCAAAGCAATGGACTAAACATTGAATTTCTTTTTCAGACAATGACAGGAAGACCATAATAAGATGCTACCCAGCAAATACTTGAAAGAATGGCTACTGTCCTTGAGAATATGAATTAAGGATAAGACAATAAACTTGTAGAATAACAAGGGCTTGCAACTTTCTGCAAGAACAACCCTCCAACATTCAAAGGTGGATTTGACCTGATGGAGCTTAGAATTGGATTACAGAAATTGAGAAAATCTTCACAGTGAATGCACTAATGCACACAAGGTAACTTATGCTACCTCTATGCTATGTAGAGAAGTAGAGCATTGGTGGAGGTATGCAAGACAACAAGAAGAAGTCGAAGGAAGACCAATCACTTGGGAAGTAGTTCATTTGAAGTTCTAGGGGAAGTATTGAAGTGACTAATGATGCCACAAGAAAGGGGTTGAATTGTGGTTTTTAAAAAAATTGCTTTGAAACTTTTCAACAAAAATCTTTAAGTTCTAATAGACTACTTCTACTTTAAAAAGGTTTTGTTTAGCAATATAAACACCAAAATAAGGAAGAGATTGTTTAAGATAAAACTTATTAATTAAGCGAGTAAGGTATATCTTTAATAGTGCAGAACCTTTCTGAACCAAACAGAGTTAGTATTTTGTGCTGAGATTGAAGTAGGGAGTTAGTTAATGAGTAAAGAGATATGAATGAGAGATAAAGCACACAAATTTATCCTAGTTCACCCTTATCAATGGGCTACATCGAGTCCTCACAACCCTGTCAGATTTTTCACTAATGAGTTAATAATTTACAACCAACCTTTCACAGGTTCTTTTTTACTATAGAACCACTTTGTTCTTTGGAGAGGTATAGTACTCAAAACAGTAGCAGCACATTGCTCTACTCTTCTTCAGCACCACACACTTGGTCTAAAGGTAGCAACAAGAAGATATAAAGTCCCTTTTGTAGTTATTTGCTGTACAAAAGAAAATAACACCAAACCAATTCCTAACAGAGAGGATTTTTGACAGTTTGGACACCTCTTTACACTCCTATATGCTTTTACAGTACAATGATTTCAAATGAAGGAGTGCATAACTTCTCACATAGAGAACTTTTGAGTATGGAAGTCTTTTACTTTAGCTTAGAATGCCTCACACAGAGGACTATGATTTTCACACTTTGTATATTTCTTGTTCTTTTTCTTAATTGACTTCCATCAACGAACAAAAGGCTAGGATGTCTTCAATATATGCTTACTAGTGAAAACTAGCTGTTGGAGTAGCAAGGATGTGTGTCATTGAATGTTAGATACAATTGTCAATTTTTTTGTAGAAATTACACTCTTCTGCCTTCTGATGAACTCTTTTGAAACATCTTTGCTTGAAGCATACTTGCTTTTGATGTTTCTTTCTGAAACTCCATTCTGATGGTTTAGCAGACATCTCAATACTCTTTGCAATGCATTTTGAATTTTTATTAAGCACAATTTGATGCCACTGATGAATACTCTAGATCATGTTCGTCACTTTAAGTCTTTAAAGAACTTTAACAGCTATGACCTTTCTTAAACGCTTAACAACATTGTTAGATTCTTTTATTTCTCACATACTTATAAATTAATTTAAGAGGGTTGGTCATAATTGAAACAAAGGTTGGATTCAACAATCTCTTTTTTTTGATGATGAAAAATACACTAGGAATTAATTCTAAGTTTGTGGGACAATTTTTACCATATTTGATATTCAAACAATGTAGCTCCCATAAACTTATACAGATAAAAAGAATTTACGCAAATCATTTCAGAGAATGTGATAACAGATATAGATTAATCAGTGTTTTAGCTTGAAATTTTGAACTTATAATCATTGTTCAATTGCTATTATGAATAGTAATGAACCTTCAATTGTAGTCATACTACATAATTCCAAAATTTGGAAACTTCAAACAGATTTCAAACTATTCAATATAAGAGTCATTGAACAAATTTTAGAAATAATAGATCTAATCATTTCATTGATAATTATAGGATCAGATACAAAATTGATCACAAAAAAATTGGCAAAACATATTGAATCAACCTACACACTACACTGAACACTGATCCTAACTGACCTACAATCTGAAAAGTTAGCCTAATTCATTCTCCCTTTTTTGTCATGAAGCAAAAAATGAGAAGAGGAAACAACTAGAGATAGTTTTACTCCTTAGAAGGAGAGGAATCTTCTGATGATGAGGATGAGGAAGGAATAAGGATTGATCTTGGAGGAGGAGGAATATCATGAACCATTGGAGCAACCTATGGAATGAGAATAGGTCTGACTTTGTCTGTGAGCCATTCTTCTACCTTAAGAAACCTGTCAAAAAAGTTTCCCACAGTTGTTTGAATCAATTCCATCCCCTTAAAGACAAGCTTTTAATTTAATTTCAGCTTCCTTATTTACTTCTCAAGAGAATTTTGCCTATGGTGAACAAATTTGTGTTATGGAACAGATCGAGGCCTAGGTTGAGAAGATTGTGGTGCAATGGGAGGTGTTACCTTAGGCAATGTGGTTTCAACTTTTGTAGTTGAAGGATGTAGTGGAGGAAAAGGAATAGAGGATGTAGATGATTCTCTTGGAAAAAATTGAGGAATGGATTGACTAAGACTAAGTTAGCAGAACTATCAAAGATAGGAGTTTGAAGTAGGTTCTACATCCTTTCTGTGTTAAAAACAAAATCCTTGACAAAAAGAGTTTGGGCAGAAGATGTAGGTTGGTCCTAGACAGAAGGTATGTTATCCTTTTGAAGAGATGTGTGTCTAGAACTCTGAACTTTCAAAGCAGCTTCTCCTAAGGCCTAATCTTATTCAAGAAAAACTCTATCAAGGGTTTCCAAAAATACTTTCTAAGCACTAGCATAAAGTTTCATGTCACTTGATTCTCCTGATTTCAATTGAGCTAGGACCTTTGCAATGGTTTGGTTAACCACTTCTTTTGTCAATTCTAGTACAAATGCTTCCTTCTTCTCCTCAGGGATATACAAAGAAGGGTCATCCTTAGTGTTTTCACCTTTTGCTTTATCATCATGCTCCATTTTTGGATGTTTAATAGGGATTTCTACAAAAACATCTTGAAACTGTTCATCTTGTATATCATGCATAAGTTGTTCCTTTATACCTTCTTCAGACTGCTCCTTTAAGTGGTAGTATCCACTTTAGGAGGTGACTCTTCACCTTTCTAAGCCATTTCTTCTTCCACGACTTTTTCTTTTTCTTCCTCTTCAGATTATCCCAAAGGCAATTTATGTTCCTTTGGCTTAGCCCTCATTTTAATCCTTTTCTTTTGAGAAAACTCTTCTGGTATAGAAGTGCCTTTTTGTTCTTTAGAAAGGTACTCCACCTTTCTCTTCTTTATTTTTTTTCTTTTTCTCTTCTTTCTTCTTTTTCTTGTCTTCCTCCTCATTTGAGCTTTCATAAGCCCACTACATAGAAGGCTGAGGCTTTAGCTTCATCTGGTTTAGGCTTTTTTCTCCCCAGAACACAATCATCCTCATGCTCTTCATCCTTCAAAGAGACATCATAGAATTTAAAAATTCTGGTCAACAACATTCCATAGGGTATACAAGATGTGGTTTTGACAGGTTTGATTGTAGCTATCATGTGATTGATAATTTAATAAGGCAAACTCAGAGGCTGCAATACCATAAGTGGAACATAACTAATAAATCTTGATTAGTAACCTTTTCAAAGGTTTTAGCTCTGGGCAGAATGCTGTGCATGCACATACAATGCACAAGTCTTTGAAAGGAATTCAAATTACTTGATTTTACCCTAATATTTTGAGCCTTCAGAAAGTCTCTAATCACACTTTTTCTTTCTACACCAACACTGTCAAACCAAGTATTATCAAATAATTTGTTCTCATCAGAAGGGACCTTTAGAATGGTGGCCAAAATGCCTTATGAGATCAGAACCTCAGTTCCCTTGATGCAAGAGTTGATAGTCATCTCTTCATAATTCACCTCTACAACAGTATAGAACCCTGACCAGCCTTGGATATACCCATTCTTGCATCTTAAAGAAATTCTCCCATTTCAATTTCTTCACAAAACAAAGGACATTCCATCCAAGCTTCTTGATTTCTTTTATTTTGAAAACTCGTCCAACCATAACCCTTTTCTGATCTTATCCCTTTTCAAACTTCTTCTTTGTCTCCTTTTCTCTAAAGAGTGGAGTCTCTTCCTTGGCCTTCTTGTTAGTCTTGGGTGTAGCCTTCTTGGGCAATCCAATCACAATTCCCTTAGCTCTAGGTGGAGTCTTCAGAACAGTCTCTTTTGAATCTGAGGAAGAATCCAGATTCACTATAGGTTGCTTCCCTTTGTCTTCCCTTTTCCTGGATAGACCTTTCACCTAAGATGATTTTTTGGAGGGTGTTTTAAAGGGTTTGGTATGGGCTTTCTTGATTGGAGATGGAGGTGGAGACAAAGATGTGGAATGGGAAGAGGTAGAACCATCTTCTGATCTTGAAGAATGGTCATTGGATTCTTTCTCAAATTGAGGGGAAGGAGCTTTCCTACCAACAGTTTTGACACGAGCCATGGTGAAATTTCAAAGAGAGATTATAGAGAAAGTAAGATTAAGGTTGAGAAGAGAAGATGTTGTGGTAACAAGTAAAACATTTTTACTTAAAGAGGTAATCTTGCAACCTCCCATCCACAGACCATGAGAAGAAAGATTTACTCCCCTTCGAAAATAGCTGCCAACAACTATAATTTTAAATTTTTGACCATCGGTAATGGTAAGGATCAGAGTGGGTTAGAATGATTAATTACATTTCAATAATTCAGTTAAGAGGAATTAGGCTTTAAAGATAATTGAGCCCATAATATAATAAGGTAATCATGAAACTAATTCAGGCCCAGAAATTCCTATTTTGGCAAAACACAAATAAGCAAACATGATTTAATGAAATTAAACTTATCAATAGTCAAAAGTTTGGTCAAGATATCAGCCAGTTGATTACCTATATCAATGAAAATAAGCTCAATATTACCTTTTTGAACATGATTCTTTAGAAAATGATGTTTAATGTCAATGTGGTTGGACCTGGAATGTTGAATTGGATTCTTGGACAAATTAATGGCACTCGTGTTATCACAAAAAGATAGGAATTTTTTAAAAATTTAATGAATAATCCATCATTTGATATTTTATCTAGATCATTTGTGAAAGTAGCAGTTGATACATATTATGCTTCTACTGTTGATAATACAATTGTACTTTGTTTTCTTGAGGACCAAGATATTAATGAACTTCAAGAAATTGGTAAGCTCCACTTGGGCCTTTTCTTTTAACTTTATCACTAGCATAGCCTTATTCATTTTGCTCTCCTTCTTGAAATGAGGACATTCATGTTTGATGTGTCCTGGTTTGTTACATTCATAGTATATTATTTGGTTCTTTGAGGATTCTCCTTTCTGATCTTTCCTTACAAGAATCTTTTTTTTAACTTTTCTTCTTCTCAACATTCTTTGAATTTTTTTGGATATGAAGGCTAGTTCATCTCTTGCATCTAAGGATTCATCATCATTTTCATCCTCATGTTCTGATTTTGCTATTGAACTTAGTGCCCTTGAGGTTTGTCCATGTTTTTCTTTCTGAGATGCTTTTAGAGCAATTACATTCCCTCTTTTTGGTAGAATCTCATCCATTATTTCTTGTTCGTGAAGTTTGAAAGACCCTATCATTTCATCTATTCCTAATGTCTTCAGATTCTTGGCTTCTTGGGTTGTAGTTACTTTGGGTCTCCATACTTTAGGCAAACTTCTTAGGATTTTCTTGATCTTTTCATGAGTGAAATATCTGTTCCCAAGTGCATTTAGCTCATTTATGATGGTGGTGAATCTATTGAACATTTCTTCAATAGATTCATGTTCCAACATTTTAAACATTTCATATTGGTGAGTCAGTATATTAATTTTTGACTCCTTTACCTAATTTATTCCTTCATGTGCTGTCTGTAAGGTAAGCCATATCTCTTGAGCAATTTGACATTTTGCCACTTTGTCATATTCAAATCTACTGAGTGCACATGTGAAAAAAAAAATACTTTGCCTTTGAGTTTAAAAGAAATCTTGCTTTTTCTTTAGAGGTCCATTCCACTTTTGGTTTTTCTACTTCAATACCATTTGCATTCCTCTTGGTTGGTTTGTATGGTTCAAACTCAATGATGTCCTACAAATCTACATCTTGAGATTCTCGAAACAACTTCATTCTATCCTTCCAGCAGTAGTAATCTTTTCCATCAAAGCATGGAGGCCTATTTGTTAAGGAACTTTCAGGAATGAAAATAATTGGTGCTTGAGTAGCCATTACTTCTTCTTGGATCTTTCTCCTACACAGTTAGGTACGCTCAACTCAAGAGTTGAGCTTTGATACTAATTGAAGTGACTAATGATGCCACAAGAAGGGGGGTTGAATTGTGGTTTTTTTAAAAAATAGTTTTGAAACTTTTCAACAAAAAGCTTTAAGTTTGATAGACTACTTCTACTTTAAAAAGGTTTTGTTTAACAGTATAATCACCAAAATAAGGAAGAGATTGTTTAAGATAAGACTTCTTAATTAAGTGAGTAAGGTATATCTTTAATAGTGCAGAACCTTTTTGAACAAAATAGAGTTGTTATTTTGTGCTAAGATTGGATTAGAGAGTTAGTTAATAAGTAAAGAGATATAAATGAGAGATAACGCACACGAATTTATCCTAGTTCACCCTTACCAATGGGCTACATCGAGTCCTCATAACCTTGTGAGATTTTTCACTAATTAGTCAACAACTTAAAGCCAACTTTCACAGGTTCTTCTCTACCACAGAACCATTCTTCTCCCAAGAGAGGTATAACACTCAAAATAGTAATAGCACACTACTTTACTTTGCTTCAACACCACACACTTGGTTTGAAGGTAACAAAAACTAAAAACAAAGTCCCTTTTGTACCTATTTGCTACACAGAAGTAAACAACACCAAACCAATTGCCAACAGGGAGGGTTTTTGACAGTTTGGATACCTCTTTACACTCCTATATGCTTTTACAAAACAATGATTACAAATGAACAAGTGAATAATTTCTCGTACAAAGCACTTTTGAGTATGAAAGCCTTTATATTTTAGCTCAGAATGCCTCACACAGAGGATTATGATTTTTACACTTTGTATATTTCTTGTTCTTTTTCTTAATTGGCTTCCATCAATGAACAAAAGGCTAGGATGACTTCAATATATGCTCAGTAGTGAAAACTAGTCGTTGGAGTGGTAGGGATGTGTGTCATTGAATGTCAGATACAATTGTTAATTTTTCCGTAGAAATTACACTCTTTTGCCTTCTAATGAACTCTTCTAAAACACCTTTCTGAAGCATTTTGAAACTCTGATTTGATGGTCTAGCAGACATCTCAATACTATTTGCAATGCATTTTGAATTTTTATTAAGCACAATTTGATGCCATAGATGAATACTCCAGATCATGCTCATCACTTTAAGTCTTTAAAGAACTTTAATAGTTGTGACCTTTCTGAAACACTTAACAACATTGTTAGATTCTTTTATTTCTCACATACTTATGAATTAATTTAAGAAGGTTTGTCATATTTAAAACAAAGGTTTGGATTCAACAAGTATTTCCTATAAGACCTAAGGCCAAGAAAAGAAATAGAATTCCTTGAGTTGAATCACGGTAATATGTCTGTTGGGGAGTATGTTTCTAAATTTGATGAACTGTCAAAATACTGCCCCTATTTTCAAAACAGAGTTGATGAAAGGTCATGATGCTCCAAATTTGAGAGTGAACTGAGCCTGACATCAAGCTAATAGTGGCGTATCTTAAGATAGCTCAATTTCCTACCTTGGTGAACTGCTGCAGAATTTATGAGGATGATATGAAGGTGAGGAAGCCCATTGCAAGAGCGGAGGACCTTAGAGAAACAAGAAGAGAAATTTTCCAAAAAGAATAATGCCATATAATGCTTTATCTAGATCAATTAGCGGATCATTCGATCAAATGATTGTTGCTATTAGAAGTTTTAATACTTCTATTCGATGCTATTACTGTGGAAGACTTCATTATTATCGGACTGTGACATATCAGTGGTTACCTGCTTCAATTATGGAGAGAAAGGTCACTATAGTAACATGTGTACAAAGCCCAAGAAGGAACAAGGCAATGGAAATAATGGGAAGGCTCCAGTTGGCAGACCCCGAATCAGTGGTAGAATCTTCACCATGAGTGGAATAGAGGCGGCTATATCTAATAACCTCATTCAGGACAAGTGTGTCATAAACGGTAATCTCTTAAACATACTATATGACTTGGGCCCAGCTCATTTGTTTATTTCCAATGATTGTGTGAAGCAATTGAAATTGCTTGTTTCACTTCTGCCATATAATCTTCTTGTTTCTACTCCTTCCAATGTCCCTATTGTTACTTCTCGTGCATGTTTAAACTGTCCAGTTATTATAGAAGGTAGAACTTTTTTCGTAAATTTAATCTGTTTACCTTTAACTAGATTAGACCTAGTGTTAGGAATAGACTGGTTATCTTCCAATCACGTCCTTCTTAACTGTCTTGTAAAGGCCTTTACATTTGATCTAATTTCAATAACTCTATGGGATTTGAGATGATAATTGCCAACCAGTTAAATGCTTTTAAGAACAAAGAAGCTCAGGTATATGTGATCATATCCGTTTTAAAAACTGAGGGAGATTTAAATATTAACAGCATACGTATTGTTTATGACTTTCTTGACGTCTTTCCCGAAGATATTCCTAGTTTACCTCCTGAGAGAGAAATAAAATTCACCATAGATTTGGTACCAAGATCAGGACCCATATCCATAGCACCTTATAGAATGTCCTTTCTAAAGCTAGTAGAGTTAAAAAAACAAATAGAAGAACTCTTAGAAAAATAGTTTATTAGACCTAGTGTATCTTCTTGGGGTTCTCCAGTGTTGTTGGTAAAGAAAAGAGACGGAAGCATGAGATTGTGTGTGGATTATCGCCAACTCAATAAGATTACTATCAAGAATAAATATCCATTACCTAGGATAAATGATCTTATGGACAAATTGAGAGGAGCTTTAGTATTTTCAAAGATTGACTTGAAATTTGGTTTCCATCAGATTAGAGTCAAGATTAAGGATATACCAAAAACAGCCTTTAAAACAAGGTATAGACATTACTGAGTAATTGATGATGCCTCTCGGTGTAACTAATGCTTATACAATCTTTATGGACTACATGAACCAGATAGTCCATAAATATTTGGAGAAATTTGTGGTAGTCTTTATAGATGATATTTTGGTTTATTCCAAAAATACCAAGAGCTTGAGAAACACCTAAGGATAGTACTGTAAATATTGCGAGAAAGGCAGTTGTATGCCAAATTCTCAAAATGTGAGTTCTGGTTGGAATAAGTGAGTTTCTTAGGACATGTAATTTCAAAAGAAGGGATTTCAGTAGATCCTACAAAGGTGGAAATAGTGTTGCATTGGGAACAACCTATGACAATAACAAAATTATGAAGTTTCTTAGGATTGGTAGGTTATTATCAAAAATTCATTGAAGGATTTTCGAAATTAGCTTTGCCTTTAACTAAATTAACTCGTAAAGGACAACCTTTTATTTGGACTGAAAGATTGTGAGATTAGTTTCCAAGAGTTGAAGAAAAGGTTAACCACTACACCTGTGTTGATTCCTATCCAATCCTACCAAAAAATTTGAAGTTTATTGTGATGCCTCCGGACAAGGATTAAGGTGTGTGTTGATGCAAGGGAGAGTAGCTGCTTATGCTTCAAGGCAACTAAGACCACATGAGATTAACTATCTAACTAATGATTTAGAATTGATTGCAGTAGTTTTTGCCTTGAAAATTTGGAGGCACTATCTTTATGGTGTCAGATTTAAAGTATTCAATGATCAAAAGAGCTTGAAGTATCTATTTGATCAAAGGGAGTTGAATATGAGGCAACATAGGTGGATGGAATTTCTAAAGGATTACGACTTTGAATTGCACTACCATCCTGGTAAAGCAAACATTGTAGTAGATGCTCTAAGTCGTAAATCTTTATATGCCTCAATGATGATGGTTAAAGAAATGGAAATGATAGAGAAGTTTAGGGATTTGAATCTGGCTATAAAAGTAAAGCCAGAAAGTATTTGTTTTGGGATGCTTCAAGTAACTAGTGAGTTCTTGGAAAAGATTTAGGAAGTTTAGAATACTAATCAATACCTTTAAGAAAGGTTAAAAGCAAGTGAAATAGAAAAAGCGCACAAGAAGGGGGGGTTGAATTGTGCATTTAAAACTTTTTAAAACAATAATTTGAAAATGTTTTCAAGTTAAGGGATAGAGAGAAAGATAACATAGAGAATTTTTATACTAGGTTCACTCAACTTGAGCTACGTCTAGTCCCTTCACCCAGAAGGTATCCACTAACCAATCTTAGGTTACACAAGTATTGTTCGCGGCCTCTTTAGGTTTTACAAGGCAATCACCCTAGATTGCTAACCCAAGTATTTTTTTTCACTAAGCCTCTCCAGGCTTTCACAACATAAACAAGTGTTTATATAAAGGTATCAACTAATGTAGTGAGGATTTGAAAGATTAAGCTTAAACACCTAGAATATTTTTACAAGACTTTTTCACTATCGTCTAATGGACACTTCTAGTTAATGTACAGAAGGTTTTTGATGTCTTGCTAAGATTGTCACAGATTAGCACGTATCACCATTCTATATTCGCTTCTTCCTTGGTGCATATATATAGTCTTCAGGGAAAAAGATCCGTTGTGGAAGACTTGACTTCATTATACAAGGAGGGGTGTGCAAACCATGCTTTCAGAAAGATCAGGCGTGGCAGCTTTAAGACTTGCACTAAAACGAAAGCGCAGGGCTGTGCTGGCGGTCTGCTTTTTTGAACATTCTTCATTCGGCTTGGTAGCTTGATAAGTTGACTTGTTTTATCTGTTTTGCTGCGCTTTTACACTTAGAATGAACCTGATTACATTTAATGCTTCAAACAATTTGAACGTTAGATCACAAGAATGGTAATGTTTGTTTCGAGGAAAATGAACATAAGTAAATTGGATGTTTAAATAAGACTTAGCCATTTGAAGATTTGTCAGTTAGAAGCTTTTGTCTAAATGCATCTGATATTTGAATTTGTTCTAAGAGACAAGATTTAGCTTTGGACGGTCATCTTCAGCTTGTTTACTGGATGGTCTCCTTCTATATTTCTATTAGACGGTCTGCTTTAGCATGTCTATTGGACGGTCTTCTTTAGCATGTCTACTGGACAGTCCACCTAAGAATAGCTTGTTTGGTGTGACAAGGTTAGTCCTTAGGCAAAAACTTGAACACTAATAAGTTTGTTATCTTCAAAACTTTGAGGGTTTAGACACTTCTATGTCTTTGGTTCTAACAGTAAGGGCTGAAGGGAAAGGATAGGTGTTTGATTAGGATCCAAATGGAGTCATTCAATTCCAAGGAAGAATTTTGTGTACCAGAAAATGGAGAATTAAGAAAGATGATTTTGGAAGAGGCTCACAAGAGAAAACTAAATATTCATCCAAGTTCTACCAAGATGTACTAAGACTTGAAAAGATATTCTGGTGGCCTAGAATAAAAAGGTTTTAGCAAAGTTTGTTTCATCTTGTTTAGTTTGTCAAAAGGCTAAAATAGAGCACCAAAAATCCTCTAGAGAATTACTGTAACACCCTCATTTTAGACTTATGTTCAATTCATAATATTTGTGAAATTAATGGGGAATTAAGAAACTGATAGTTAATCTTAATTCCTCTACACTGAGGGTTGGCACATGAAAAATGTCTAAATGACTATGAATATTCATTTTAAGATTAGAAATATGTCATGTATATTAAAATATAATTTTAAAATTTTCTGGAAATTTTCTGAGATTCTTGTAGAAAATGACCAAACTACCATCCATTGACTGCTAAGACTGTAGTTGGCATAGGTGAAATATATAAAAGAAAAAAAATGAACATTATCAATTCATTTTGGGTTAGATATTTAATTTTATAATTTTCATATAAATTTTGGAATTTTCTGAGTTAAAATGAAATTTCTATGAATTTTTAACTCAAAAATACCAAATAAATACTCAAAAATTCGAATCTCATTATTAAACATTAATTTTAAATTTTGGAAATTATTTTTAATCAATAATTAAGGTGCTCACCAAATTTCAAAGAAAAATTCATTTATTTGCCATAAAAATTGAAAATTTAAAGTTTAAGACGTTTTTGTCAGAATCGGTTGATTCCTCTACAGAGAAAACAAAACGCAGAGACTTGAGGAGGCAGAGACCTATGACACGTTAACCACCACTCTACAGACCCATCCCTCTCTTTTCCACACATGTCATAAAAAGAAAACCTAAAAAGGAAAAAGAGAAAAAGTAAAGTTACTTTTTTGCCCCCTTGTAGACTACCTATCCTTCTATAAAAGGCTATGCTTTGGGGACAAGTTCTTCACTTTTCCTTTGCTCTCCTCCTAGCCGAAACACTCCTTTCTCCCTTAAGCTCATTCAATTTTCTTTTTTTTACACACAAAGCTTCCATTTCCTCCTCCTTCAACCCTCCTCTAAGACCACCATCCACTACCACCTTGTTGGAAGCTCAAGTCACCCTTGTTCCTCCACTTCTCCAACCAACACTTGAGTAGTGGGTTGTTCTCATTTTTATTACTTCATATAGATGAGTAGTGGTGGGTTTGGCCCCCAAACCCTTAGCATTCACTTCTCTATTTCTATTTCTTGTTGTTGTTATTGTTAAGCTTCATTTGTGTTGATGTTATTTTTGTTATTTGTTGTTCCCTCTTCTTTTTATGGCTAGAGTTATTTGTTTTTAAGTTGTTATTAACTTTTAATGTTGGTTTATGTGGTTACATTACTCTAAAAATGGTAAAGGTTTGATTAAAAACCCCAACACCTCTAAATCAAGATTTAAAGTTGTAATTTTTTCTTCAACTTGTTAATAAACAGAATAAGGAGAGACTTTTATGGACATTAAACACTCTTAAACCCTTGATCTAGTCCTTCCAAGGGGACTCATAAAAATGGTCACTTTCTTAAAACAAGATTGGAACTTTAATCACCACCAAAGACACTAGAACATCAAAGGACTACTAAAATTGGACCTAGACTTAGCTGACTTTAACTGTTGGCATTTTTATTTCCCTACAAGTCATGGTTTTTAGTGAGAGCAAGGATGATTATTTTAGTTTTTGATCTACCTAATAACCCCAAATTTTTTTTTCAGTCATTAAAAGTCCACAACTTGGTGAAAAAAATGATTTTTGTGAAGAGGCTACCTAAGTTCCAGTAAACTGTCTTCAAATCTTGCTGAACACCTATCACTATTTTTATAATATCTCGAGCTACACTCTTTAGTTTTAAATGCTTGTTTTTTTGTTGACAATTAGACAAAATTTCCTTCGACATGGACACAAGATTTGTTTAAAAAAGTTAAGAAACGACAAAGTTACACTTTTCAAAAGTTTTGGTTTGTTTTTTTGAAAAGGGTAACTAGCAGTGTTTACTTAAAAGTAATTTTTGAACTTTCCAGTGTGAGTTAACCAATTTTTATTGAATGAATATAAACTAGACTTACTAAGATTTATGGGGATATATAGTTTGCCTATATTAGTCATCATTTAATATTTTTACCAAATTTTACAATTCAGATGGTACGAGCTATTCCTAACCAAAACATCTCTTTTAATTGCAAACTTTGAAAAATCACTATAAATCAACTAGACCTTAGTTTTTGGAGTTCTTGGACTTGTTAAATCAATTTAATTTTTGAAAATAATCTTTTTGGTTGCAAAAAAATTGAAGTTGGATACGAAAATAGTAAAAGGGTGCTATTGGTTCTCCAATAAATGCCTCCTGACCTCTCTGCCTTGTTATTTTCATATCTATTTTTATTGATTATTGTTTAGGATGATCCTTGATAGAAAGAAATATCTTTCCACAAGCTATGGATCATTGCAAACAAAAATCTTTTAACCATTCAATTTGAATTTCAAAACCGAGCTTAAAACTGTGCTATCTAGAGGTTTGGTTTTGGATTGAAGTTAAAGAAACATTTTTCTAGTTTACCAATTTTTCATTTTTCTAAATACTTAGGATCTAAAATGAACCTTTTTATTTAAAGTTAAACAAATTTCCTTTAAAGAAATAAATTCCCTCTATTTTTATACAATTTTAAGGACTCCTCCTTAATTAAGATATAAAGTCTTATTTTGATATCATAATAAGTAACTTGTTTTACTAAATCTTTTTCAATCATGATTAACTACTACAAATTAATTTTGTTAAAATAAATTAATGGTGGCATTTAATACTATTAGGTAATTCGGTCCATAAGACATAGTGATAGCTATACACTAAGTATTAATTAATTAGTTGAACTTTCATTAAGCACCTAAGTTCCTAATCAAGGATTTAAATGACTAAATCAAATTACTATTAGCTAACTTAGGGTCTCCTAAGTAAGTTTAATCTTTAAATTAGGCGCTTAAGATAATGGAGACAAATCAATGCTTAATTTCTAATTTCCCTTTTGTTGTTTTGCTTTTTCAATTATATAATTAGAATCCCCCTATATTATACTATGATAAAACTCAACCTCTTCATTAAGAGGCAGAGATGTCGAGGAGAGACTGTGCTGGTGCTCAGGTGTGCTGAGACTAGAGAAACCTTTGTCCAAATTGAGAATGTCAAGAAAGGACAGTAGTAAAGTAGTGTGATGCGGGGGACATGCTGGGGCATGGTACCCTGCATGGGAAGTTACAGTCAGCACACTAAGGGATGAAAGGCAAGGAACCATTTGCAGAGGTCTTGGGGGTGAGGTGTCAAGCTGTGAAGGTCCAATGATTAAGGTAGCGCTCTCAAGTCGAGGTATTCACCTGACCAAGCTTGACAACCCTGACAACTGTTCTGTATTCCAGGATTGTGCAAGAGTGTACCTTTGTGAGGATGGTGAATGTCTTGAGTTGTTGCTTTATTCCTTGATGATGATGAGGATTGTACCACGTTGAGAGAGGTATATGTACTTCCAGTCACTTCTTGGTTTTGTTGAGAACTAGTTTGGGGGTATGGATCCATACAGTGTTAAGGGTAGTTGCCATAACTTAGACAAACCCTAGGTTCCCCTTTTGTGGTCAATTGTGTCTTATCTGTATAAGACGGTAGGATACCCTACCATTTATGTGAAAGTAATTTTGAGAACAAATTGCCTTACTCCTCCTATTTTTCTTTTATGCATGATTGTCGTGGCTGAAACTTGAAGATGGCTGCATTCCCTATCCTACTGAACATGCACGTTGATTACGACGTTGCAGGGACATGGAGTTATGACGAGGAGGCAGATTATCTGACTCATCGTGGCTTCATCATTATTACTTTCATGTCCCCTATTCTGGGAGTGTTCATGGCTCCTATGACTTGGACATTCCGAATCTTTGTATCATTCTTACCTCTGCCACATTTTCAGTATGTGCCTCCACCACCCCCGTCTCCGCTATAACATATGTGTTTTCTTAATTCATGATTCATTGCTTTAATGATTAAAAAGTGAAATTAGATATGTAATCTAGGTAATTAAAAGAAATAAATGAATTGTTGTTATATATGGTTTGTAGTATGTGATGATGTTTTGGTGTTATTTGTTTGAATTTAGAAAATTTGAGATATGTGCTTGAGTCAATTTGGGTGTGTTGTTGGGATGATTTTGAGCTTTTAAGGGAAAATAGTTAAGTTAGACCCATTATGGGTTATGGGACTGGTTTGATGAGTCATGATCCTTAGATAGCCCAAAGTCTATGTGAGAGCTCTGGGAGGTTCATGTATATAAAAGGAGGAAAGGAGGAAGAGTTTTCCTCATTTCTCACATTCTCATTCTCTCTCTTCTCTTCATCTTTCTATCTCTCTCTAGAATCTCTCAAGCTTTGAGGTTGTTAGAGAATTTTGGGCTTAGTTCAGTGTTTGTGGTGAGAGGGGGGACCAATCTGTGGAAGATTTGGCTTAAGACACCCAAATTCTAAAGGAACCTAAATTCAAATTTGGAAGTTTTAGAGGTAAAGGAAGCTTACTATGTATTGATTTCTTGTTATTGGCTGTTGATATATTGATTTCATGTTGTATAAACGGTTGAATTTTGATGAAGATTGTCATGTAGTTGGTTTTTGGTAAAAATGGGTTTTGAAAGGGATTTGAAGTTTGTTGATGATTTGTGCATAAAATTATTATGTAATTAGCTAGAAAGGTATTAGAAGTAATTAAGATTATTTTGTGATGCTTGGTGTTGATTAATTTTGTTAAGAATGGTTGTTAGTGATTGATTTGCGAACAAAATGATCACACTCGCACCCAGCAATGGAAACTATCGCTTAGCAATGGATCCTGATGACTCTCTAGAAGTCATTCGCTTAGCAACGAAAATGCTCGCTTAGTGACGGATCTTGCAAGCCGCTGGAAGTCTATCACTCACTTAGCGACGAAAATGCTCGCTTAGTGATGAATGCTAATGACTCTCTATAAGTCATTTGCTTAGCGACAGAAAAGCTCGCTTAGCGACGAATCTCTCACTCAGCAATAGAAAAACAAAATTTTCTTTGCTCTATTATTATTGTTGTTGTTTGTTGATGACTTTATTGACTCTTATGGATGTCAAATGTATATTTTAAGATAATTCGATGTTTAAATGGTTTTCTAAAGTAGTTTTTGGTTTTTCTTTATTATTGTTGTGGATTTGTTTGATAAATTGTTGCACAGTGGTAGTTGGGTGGAAGGTTGCTTAGATAGAACTTCCATTGGTTATGTTGTGTTGTTGTGGTAAGACTTCTCACAGGGGATGTAGGTCCTAGTGCTTTGTGAGAATTTTCACAAGGTATGTGTTGCTTGGATAATGTCTTATCTGTTGACCATGTAAGAGGCTGGATTGGGCCTGCATGGGTTTGATGGTGACTGTTGGACCACAAATGGTGCTGAGTAGGCCACGTGGTGTGATAATGCGATATATATATATATATATATATATATATATATGGATATTGATGAATGATTTTGGTTGAGTTGTTGTTGTTGTTGTGGCTCATGCATACATGGATATGTTGTTGGCTGAGGTCGTATGGGCCTCATGCCGTATGCAGGTAAGCATGGAAGTTGGGGTTGAATAGAGCTGCGGCTCAGACGGGCCTCTAGCCTAGTGCCTGGATAAGATGTGGGGTCTGAAAGATAGGCCTAGGGGATGAGTGGATGGGTAATCCCGCAGGGGGCCAAGGCAATGTAGGCCTTGTGTCGTGGTATACCACCACCCACATTTGCTTATCCTAACATACCATAAAGCTTATTCGTAGATCAGAGTTTTGGCAATCCTTGAATGATGCTTAGAAGGTCATGGTAGGGGGTAAAACCTGGTTGATCGCCTGGAATGTAGAAAATCTCTTGAGAGTCGTGTCATTTATACATTGACATGTAGGGAATGAAAGCATGGTATGCTGTGTTGTGATGTATGTAAACCTATTTCTTGATGCATGGGATTCCAAATGAGTCTATTAATGGTTTGATGATATCAGTTATATATTGTATGTTGGTTTTTGATTAGTAAGCTTACCCTTGCCTTGCTGTTTGTTTTTTTGTGGTTGTTGTTGTTGCTGGTTATGGTTGTGTGTGTTGTTGTGACTGTGATGATCACGTCATTTGGCGTAGGAGCAGAGGGTGAAGCTTTAGCAGACTCGGCCTCCCATAGTTGATGGTGGAAGACTCAATGAGATGTTGAAGGCTTTATGGATAGAGCTCTTTTGGAAGCTCTTTTCTTTTGAGTTTGATGTATGTATTGTATAGTTGACCAGCTATAGGGAGTTTTGTTTTTGTATCTCCCGTGGTTTTGTATTTTGGGCCTGTATATCGTATTTTTTTATATCTTATATGTATATTTTATATATAGCATGTTGATTACTTATTATTGAATATCTTAATAATGTATGGGATTGTATGGAATACTATAGCGACAAAGGGTCGTTACATCTACTAGCGAACCCAAAGATCCCCATTGCAGCACATTACATACAGGCACATCCACCACTACCAGCTGCGCATCCTGCAGATAATGCATAGTCCTCTGAGGAGGGATTACACTGGTTGAGACCCCTATGGACTCCTCTATGGCCAACGATTGGTCCACCCTTTCCTCTTCCTCCTCTGGACCTGGGGTACCCAAAGTGCCTAATGACCACGCACACCATGGAGCAAACATAGATTTCGAGGAGATGTAGTCGGACAAGAACTGGTAAACCCCATCCAGTGGTCTTCTTTTGATACAGGGGTTGGGAGTAGATCTCTAGACATTGCTCTAGTTAGGATAGTGGGTAGCTAGTGTCTATTCATATACTTCTGAGATTTTCCTGTATTTTTTTTATTTTAGTTGTATTCAGTTATGATCTATTCAGCTTTATTGTATTTCAGAAACTCAGATGTATATAGTTTTGATTATATGACATGTCTTGTTTTCTCATCTCTTACTCTCATTTCCAAATTCTATTTTATTTATGATTTCTTTACTTTAAAAAGTTTTGTGAGACGACCTCATGTGATACAAAATGTAAAATTTTTTTTCGTATTTTTCTTAATTTAAATTAAAATAACTAAATAAATAATTAAATGAACATGGGTTATGTTCAATGTGAATGAGTGTCATAATTACAACCCCTATACGTTCTTGAATGGAAATGGGATAGCATAGTAATGGACTTTGTAACTTGTTTCTATAACATCCCAAATTTTAGATACTAAAAATAAACCACGAGGTAACTCTTAGTAGGACCTTTCCCTTGTGTTATTAGACAAAAGATGCCTTAAAAGTTATGCTTACTATATTTCTTATCATTACTGTTTCTATTCTTATTAATATTATATTTATTATTGTTGTTGTATAAGTTGTTGTTATTATTATTATTATTGTTATTGATACCTTAGTATTATAAATTAGTAGGAATATTATCATAGAACTCAAAAGAGCATCTAAGGCCCAATAGGGGACTAAAGCCCACTAAACTACATACTTACCCACATGTTATAAGAAGGGAATAGAGAAGGAGGGTTATGTTTAGCCATCACAAAACAGAAGAAGAAAAAAGTTAGAGAGAATGAGGAAAAGAAGGCAAGAAGAAGAGGAAGAGAAGCAGGAAGAATAGAAATCGGAGAATCCAAACCCTAGAACTCAACTTTGCATGTCCACAAAGGTGAATGCTCTCCCCCATATTCTTCCTTGTCTTTTATGTTGTTGTTTTTCATCTATTTATCTTTTTCCCCTCCTTATGCCTAAGATTAGGGATTTGATGGGTTTTGAAGGAATTGTGAGGAAGTAAGGAATTCATAGATTAGATAGTCTTTTGGCAACTTTTCTTCAAAAACTAGATTTCGCCTTGGCGCTGGGCGCGCAGACTCGCTGGGCGGGGTGAAACACCCACTAGGCGGGTTGGGTCTTCATGCGGACCCGCTAGGCAGGGTGCGATACCCGTTGGGCAGGTTGGGTTCTGGCACAAACCCGCTGGGCGGATTTGCTAGACCGCTAAATGGATATGACTTTTGCTATTACGTTCCTTGTGTTTGTGAACTCCTTTTGGTAGTGTTTAACTCATTCTTATTTGTTTTTTTATGTCTTGTTGAGTTTATATTGTATGGTTGTTATTTACCTTAAAAAAATGAGTGTGATATGAAATTGTGCCTATGATTCATGATAAAAGTCTATGAAAGTTGTAAGCATTATATATGACCATGCATCATAACATTTGAGTTATGTGATGAGGAAAGTATGTAGGAATCTGGCTGGTGGAGGCCGTGATGGGTTGTTTAACCTTAGGCTTGGGGGTTATCTGGTTGGGAAAACTCCAATGGTCCATGCTGATCCCATGGAGCCAGGGCATACTGGCAAAACTGGGTAACCCTGACTTGTCACCGGGAGATATCATGCTAGTTAAGGGTGCGAAAGCCGAAGGCATCGTTACCGATGACGCTTCTTATGGCCTGCATTTACTCCTAGTCTACTTTCCGAAAAGTTTAGGTTGGTACCACATGTGCATGAGTAGTGGTTTAGGAACATAGCACGCATATGTATCTTGTTGAAGTGTGCTACGTTGTAATTATGTGAATTCTATGTGACCTTGTTCATAAGCGAATGATGTAATGTGTACACGTGTGAAAATGTGATTGTGTATTGTGATAAATTAGCAAGATTATGTATATGTGCTCATGTTTGCATGTATGTCATGCTTGCTTGATGAAACAAAATGATGTGTATGTCTAGTCACTAGGCAAAAGATGTGAAATAAATGCATGTTTGTAATTAAAATTGTGTTTGCTACCTCAAGGACAAGTGAGAGGCTAGGCCCTAGGATAGTGTTGTGAAGGTCATAGTTGGATAATAATAGTTGTGAATGAGGTAGAGAAAGAGTGAATCCCAACATAGCGTAATAGAAAGGTATAAGACAAATAAGAGAGAACAAAATGACGGTATTAAGGTGAGTGTTAAGGGAGGGTCAAAAGTATTTTAGAATGTCTGTGACCTTAGACTTGACCCATAGAAAACAATCTTAAATGTTAAAAGAAAGAAAAGTAAAATCTAAACATGAAGGGTTTAAATACTATAGATCATTTTGGTTAAGAAAGAGTTCTTAGGTTGAGAATGAGATGGTAAACTAATATAACAGTAAGGAGGATGAGAGAGTAGTTAACACAAAAAGTATTAAAGATTAAAAGGTGTAGATTAGACCGTAGGTATGGCGAATTATGAGAGACCTAGTGAGTTTAAAGCCATAAAAGATAAATGGTGAGGGTTGTTCGAATAGAAGAGTCTAACCTAGCCATAGAGTCCTTAGAGCACTCACTGAGACATTATGTCTCATTCCTTTAAGTTTCCCCTTTTTCAGGATACAGGTGAAGACATGTGTAGATGGAGCTTGGAGTCACGTGCAAGAAAATGTAGTCTAGTTTATATTATGTTTTTGTATTCTTCTTTATTTTTTGTATGATACCTTCAGGTGATAGATGAGTTATATTTGGCATGTATGTTTTTTTATTGTATTGTTTGTATATAATATTTAATTATATTTATGAGTAGCATTTGTACGTTGTTTCTACCTTTTTAAGTTTGTTTTTTTTTGAAATCTAGACCTAGTTACGGCAATGCCCCTTAGGGTGTTACAATTTCCCTAGGACACCTTTTAGCTATGATGCTATATGGGTAGTTGTGGATAGACTAACCAAGTTTGCTCATTTCTTACCCATCAATATTAGGTCTTCTCTTTAGAAGTTGACTCAGTTGTATATTAGATAAATCATTAGATTACATGGAGTACCTTCTAGCATAATCTCTGATAGGGATCCTCATTTCACTTCTAGGTTCTGGGAGAGTTTATAGCAAGCTCTAGGGACTAAGTTAAGACTTGCCTCAGCTTATCATCCCCAAACTGACAGATAGTCTGAAAGGACTATCCAATCCCTATAAGATTTACTTAGAGCCTATATTGTAGAATGGAAAGGTAGTTGGGATCAGTTTCTACCATTGATCGAGTTTACCTACAACAATAGCTTTCATTCCAGCATTGGAATGGCTCCTTACGGGAGGAAATGTAGAACTCCACTTTGTTGGTGCAAAGTTGGAGAATCCTTGATAGTTGGGCCTGAGATATTACAAGAAACCACATAGAAAGTTAGACTAATTTAGGAAAAGATGAAAATGTCACAGGATAGGTAGAAAAGTTATTATGATAAAAGACAAAAACTACTTGAGTTTCAAGAAGGAGATCATGTATTTTTGAACGTTATGCTTGTAACTGGGGTTGGCAGAGCCTTTAAGTCCCAAAACTTTCTTCTAAATTTATTGGTCCTTACCAAATCCTTAGGAAGATTGGTCCTATTGTATATCAAATAGCCTTACCACCCAATCTTTCTAATCTTTATAATGTCTTTTGTGTTTCCCAACCCCGCAAATATATCCTTGACCCTTCACATATCATTGAGCCTGATAGAGTACAAATAAGAGAATCTTACTTAAGACGTATCCCCGATTAGAATAGAGGATCGAAGGATAAAGCAACTTTAAGGTAAAGAAAAACCTCTAGTGAAGGTTGTGTGGAGTCAAACTGATGAAGGAGATGCTACTTGGGAATAAGAAAGCAAGATACAAGACTAACATCCTCACCTTTTTACTGGTAAGTGAATTTTGGAGACGAAATTCCTGAAAAGGAGGGGAGTATTGCAACACCTCTACCTTAATTTTTCAACTATTTTTCTAATAGTTAATTTTATTCCTGAAAAATTGGGAAAGAATTTCAAAATTTTGTTACCTACGGTTGAATTCAGAATGTCAAGAGCTATCTAATTGTGATTTTTAATAATTTTTCCAAGACGGAGCCCGAAGAAATTATAAAATGATGATTTTGTCCTTATTTCTCAACATTAATTTTGAAATTTTTATAAAAATTTTGGTATTTATTGAATTAAAATAGATTTAATAGAAATTTTCTAGCTCAAAAAAATTACAAAATAAATAAATAAAATTTGAAATAAATTGATAAAAATTAAAATTAACTATTAGAAAGTTATTTTTGATAAAAAATAATGTATTTTTCCAGTTTTACATTAAAATACATTAATTTGATATTAAAAGTTAAATTATTCAAGTTTAGGCAATTTTATTGGTACTGGCTAATTTAACTATAGATAAAATTGACATAGGGGAGCTTAGGGCTAGCTGAATATACACGTCCTAGCCTGGGGATTGAATCACCATTCTAATTTTGAATATATGTCTCTAAAACAAATTAAAAATAAATACAAATCCTAAATTATGACATAAGGCATGATGAAATTGGTTGGCCACTTAAGCTCCTTCCTTGTCTATAAATAACCCCATTCTTGGACAGATTTTTCATCATCCTCCTCCTCCAGAAGTAGGCTAAAATTCCTCTTCCTCCTCTCCACCTTCATAAAATTTTTCTTATACCAAAATCTTGTTAGTTTTTCAACAGTTAAGGAAACCTCTCTTCCTAGGAAGCTTGGAACCAACACTATCATCAACCTTCTTCTCATTTAAGCTACTTTAAGAGGAAATGGGGGGAGTGAGGTTGGCTCTAAATTTTAGTCACTTTGTATGTTGGTAGCAAAGGTTTTCCCCTAAACCTTTCAATGTTTAAGTTTATTATGTTATAATGTTTGATACTAGATTTTAATTTTTACTAAATTGTTATGCTACCCAATTTTAGATAATCAAAATGCACTTATTAAGTAGTTATGCTGCTTAAATTTAGATAACTATAGTATAGTTAATAAGTTGATATGTTGTTCAAATTTAGATAATTATAGTAGAATTACAAGTTGTTATACTGCTCAAATTTAGATAAAATTTCTAAGTTGTTATACTACTCAAATTTAGATAATTAAATTGTTATATTGTCAAATTTTAGTAAAACTAAAAATAGTTTAGTAAAAATAGTAGAAGAAACAATAATAATCTAGATAGTAAATCCATAAAACTAGAAGATACATCAAAATCATTTTATGAGCTATTTATGAATTTATTTTTAGCAAACTATTATAGAGATTTTCATTCTCCTTGTTTAGGTAAAGTCTAGACATACTAAGAGACCACCTATAAAATTTTTATAATTTGTAAAGCTTCTTTAGTATTTCTATTTGTACTCTATAAGTGTTTGTGGAAACTTTTTACTTAAATATAATAAATTACAAAAATTCTCAAAAAATTTCTAAAAATTCATGATAAAACTCTAATTATTTTTCTAAGCTTAAAAATTATATTTATGAAAATTTTTGACCTTTCTATGATTTATTTCTTAATTATCCTTCTTTATTCTAAATTTCATGTCTTTAATTTATTGAAATAATGATTATGTGTTTTAATATGATTCATGAATTATTTGGATTATATTTATGGATTCAATCTTTATAATATAAGGCAGAGATATTAGAGATAATTGTATTAGTACTCAATTTAAATGAGACTAGGGAAGAACCTTTATTTGAGATTTAGAAATTGATAAGTTAGTAAGTAATGTAAAGCAAAAGAAATGCAGTGGCATGATACTCTAGTAGGGAAGCTATAGTTTGGTATGCTAAGGAATGAAAGGCAGGGACCCATTTGCAGGGGTCTTGGGGGTAGGCATCAAGTAGTGAAGGTCCCAATGACTAGGGTAACACCCATGAACCGAAATATTTGCTTAACCAAGCTTGATAAATCCCGACAACTACTCAGCATTCCAAGATTGATATGAGAGTATACCTCTATAAATGGACGTCTTGAACTATTATTTTCCTCGATGATGATGAGGATTGTACCATGTGATGTTGTTGAGAGAGGTATTTGTACTTCTAGTCACTTTTCGGTTATGTTAAAAACTATTACTCACTAATGGAAAATATAGATCCTTACTAAGTCAAGGATAATATAACTTAGATTAAACCCTAGGTTCCCCTTTATTGTCAACTGTGTTTTATCTGTATTTTATGGTAGATTACCTACCACACGTGTGAAAGTGACTTTAGAACAAATCACCTTACTCCATTATTTTCTTCCATGCATGTTTCATCGCAGTTAATGAAGATGGCCACGCTAGCACTATTCAACCTACATATAGCTTATCACGATGAAGGAACATGGGAATATCAAGAGAACACAAACATTTTGACTTATACTGGTCTTATGTAAGTGACTTTCCTATCCTTTGTTCTTGGGACTATGATGCCTCCATTGACGTATATAATACCTATATCTTTTATGACTACTCCACCGCCTGATTTTGTGTATGCTCCTCCCACTCCACTACCACCTAGAGATCCCAATGTTCCTTTGGCAACTCTTTACACAGATGCTTATCACCCACCTCCTGATTTACTAGTTGCAAATGTTCTAGTTGCTGATGAGCCAACACTAGTACTAGCAGATGATAGATCACCCATGGAGGTGGTACTTGCTGAGTCACTTGTGGACTTTCTTGGGATTGAGTAACCAGTAAGGATGGCCAACGGGTGGCACACCTCCCTGTCATCATTTCTTCTAGCCTTGGGGGTACCTCATGAGGAACCCAACAAACAAGCTTAGCATGCTACAAAGGATGAGTCAGAGGAGACTTCTGCAGATGAGGACCAATAGAGTTTGCTTTATAGTATTTATCTTTTTGTATGAGGGTTAAGGTAGTTCGACACTGCTTTGTATAAGACTTTTTTGATGTATATATTAGGTTAGGTAGTGTCTATCTTTTGACATACTTTTATTCTTTCTGTATTTTATGATTGTCATGTATTATCAAACTATGATGTATATGTATACACAGTCTTTCTCTTTCCTCTTTTACTACCATTTCAAATTCTATTAAGATTAAATTTACTTATTTATTTATTATAAAAATCAGAAAAATCTTACTCACACTTTCATCAACTCAAACTTAATAACTAATTAAGTAATTAAATAAGGACATGTTATGTTCGATGTGAAGGGTGTCACAATGTAAAGGGTAAAGTAATATATATATATATATATATATATATATATATATATATATATATATATATATATATATATATATATATATTAATTTAATTAGAAATAATCATCAACTCTAATTAATTAGAAAGGAGAAATAATCATCAACTTTATATATTAAAAGATACATTAATGACAAAGTAAAGAATTCAAATCAATTCTAATATTTTACTCTCGAAATTTGATAATTATGATTGGCAAATAACGGGTTATCTAGCATATTAATTACGAAAATCATGTAAAATAAATTAAGAGGTATATTAATATATTAATGGTAAAGTAAATAATTCAAATTAACTCTAATATTTTAACTTTCAAAATTTAATTATTATAATTAGCAGAATAAACGATAATTCAACATATTAATTATGGCAAATTATAAAATATCATTAATTTAAAAGAGGGAATATTTAATTTATTAAAAATGTTAAGAATAATATATATTGGTTTTTAATAAAAATAGAGTAAGATGATAAGTTATTCTAAGACAACTGAAGTTTAAAACAAACAATATATATTATTTTCAAATTATATGATTATTTACCAATTTTTAAATAGGTTTTAAAATTAATTTTTAATTGGGTATTTAATCATTTGTTTTAATTTGGTCAGTAAGAATTTTAAAACTATCATAAGTTGTTTGTGAAGTCGTCAGAAACCTTTCAAAAAATTGTATACAAATTACTACATTTAGTAGGAAACCTTCCACAAAATTTTGAAAAAGTAATTTAATAAAAAAAGAAACAAATTATCAACTCTAATATTTTAACTTTCAAAATTTGATTATTATGATTGATAGAATAAAGGGTAATCCAACATAATATATATAAAATTATGTAAATATAAGGCATGTAAATTTCTTAATAATGGGTATGCCATGTTAATGACAGAGTCAAGTGAAAAGTAATTTAATTAGAAAGGAAAATAATCATCAACGTTATATTTTAAATGATACATTAATGGCAGTAAAGAATTCAAATCAACTCTAATATTTTAATTTTTGAAATTCGATTATTATGATTAACAAAATAAAAGGTAATTCAGCATATTAATATATTAATGGCAAAGTAAAGAATTCAAATCAACTATAATATTTTAATTTTCAAAATTTGATTATTATGATTAGCAAAATAAAGGGTAATTCAGCATATTAATTATGGCAAATTATAAAAATATAATTAATTTAAAAGAGGGGTATTTAATTTATTAAAATAGTATTAAGAATAATATATATTGGTATTTAATAGAAATAGATTAAGATAATCATGTTCATAAAGTTTAAATATATGCTGTTAGTGATGTCTCTTTGGTGATGCCCTATTGTCTTAACTATTATTTTATCTTTTTTATTATGAGTTGGTATCAGTATAGATATTGGTAATACCTATTGTTTTGATTATTGTTTCATGTTTGTTCGTCTACTTTTTCAATAATGTATTCTTAATTTATTTGTATCCTCTTTTCTTCATAATTTGCTCTCTTTTTTGACTTTGAAGCATGTTTACACTTAACCATGACAAGCTAAAACAAAATTATGTTATCATGTTATATTATTTTTTGTAACATGATATTCTTTTCAAAATTTAAATTTAAATCTCTTTAAAACAATATCAAATATTACTCCCTAATTCATAATTTGTCCCATGCATCGCACGAGTACATGTACTAGTTATTTAAAAATAGAAGTAATATTATTTAAAAGAGAATTTAGTAACAAATGATAAAAGAAATTCAAAGCATTATCAATAGTGAAATTTAAGATTATATTCATAAATTGATTCAATTCACTGAAGATTAAAAACTTTTAATAAAAATTTCAAAAGTAAAAAAAATATGAAACTTAATTTTTTATTAAATTAAGTTAATTTTTAATTCTGATACACCCACCTAAACACATAAATTGACTTTTAATCCACCCAAAACGGGATGAAGCAACTTGACTTGTTTTTTGAGAAATGAAATGGAATGAAATATCAAGCTACCTTATTTATGGATTTAGTGAGTTAAGTGCCTGATGAAAAACTCATAAAATATAAAGAAAAAAACAAAAATTTAAGCAAATTAAATGTGGAAGGTAAATAGTTGGTTCAAGCTTGAGATGAGAATGAGACTGAGATACAAAGTTGTAGAATTTGCACAATGTTGTGTGTGATGCAAAAGACAAAGAATGGCAACTTACAGTGTGTAACCTATTACGCATGGTGTAAATGAAAATTGCACAAGAATGACGATGGTTGAATGAGTGAAGGGCAATTAGGCAAGACTGCATTATCTCATTCATGATTCAAGAAGGAAAGATGATATAGAAGAAAATGAAATAGGGGGGGGGGGGGGGGGGGGAACCTAATATCTAGTACTATCTATCCCTAAAGACTTATCAACTAGAACTTATCTTGACTCACTTTTGCTTCATAGTTCATAGGTAGGGCAAAGTGGATTGTGGTTGAGTGGGTTGGTGGACTTTAATTTTGTGCCCAACCCAACCCACCAAAATAAGTAGGTTGTTGGAACTAAAGACATCTGATGTTCATAAGCCCTACAAATTTTGATGATTACATAACTTCAAAAATTAGTTAATTCATTAACAAAAATGTTAACTATGCATCATTAGAATAAGTAGGGATTGTCTAAAGTATTAGGCAAAGGTATCACACAAGGATTGAAGCATTGTCTATTGAAAGTTCATACTACCTCATTCAAAATTGAAATTGAAACAACTTTGAAGTTTGTACAATGTTTAATATGTTGAAGTATAAATAAAAGGAAATAATTAAATGAAGTGTTATTGTCTTCACATGAAAAGAACAAAAGCATTTAGACAAAATATAATAAATCTCTTAAAAGTAGACTATCTCGTGGATAAAGCAACATATAACAAGGCAACTGCTATAAAATGATGCATTAAATGAAGATTCAATTTTAGAGAATATTTATCAGTAGTCATTAATTGTATATCTCTTAGAATTGAAGTTTATTTTTTCTGTAATATATATTTCATACATATTGTAAGTGTGGGTTAGAGCTTGAAGAGACTTAGTAAATAAAGAATACTTGAGAATAAAGCTTGTGTAAAGGATATTTAGGTGTAAAGACCATCAATATTGTATTTTGACTAGTTATAGTGAAAAATCTTGATCTACATAGTAGGTATTGAACATAACTATTTATGATTTGTGTAATGACCCAACTTCGTTACAGGAAAACTTGATAAATACAACAAAGGATTCAATTTTAAATTTCTATTATGAAAGCTCTCTTATTAATTTATTATGAAAAAGAGTGGGAATTTTTCACGACTTCAAAATATACTTCTCTAATACTAATGCTGACTTAAAATAGAAATCCCAATCTATATCAATGAGCATAAAATAAAGAGATCTCATAATCATGAAAACATCAACACTACATGTATACAAGAAATCAAACTACTCTAAGGTGAAGTGTGTGTCAATACAGGTGACCAATCTACGAATGCAGCTTGAGAAGGGGAGGGGGGATTATACATATGAACACTCCCTAATCTAAGTTGGTCATAGCAACTGACTCACATAACAAAACAAGAATGACCCGATACAAATCTCATCCCTAAGACTAAAGCTCTAGGTACATGGAGAATGGTATGGCTCGAGTTACCTCTACTAGCTCCATATACGTAGGCCTCTCACCTTTAAGGGCATCCAGTGGTGCCAAATCGAAGAAGCTGTAAGGTTGATGGAAGGATCGGGAATAAGCTCCTCCAAGCTCCGTAGAGGTGTCAAGATCTGACATGTACACAAGGATGATTCCACCTTCTTGTCGTCCATTGACCGTAGTGAGATCTAGAAGGCTTCGTCTTTCGGTACAAATGTGCACTCCCAGAGGTGAAAGAGTACTCGAGGTCTACGAAGATTGTCGTCCATCTGCTCTTGTGACAACAAATCATCGTGATCATCACAGTCACACACACACAAAACACACAAGGAAGGATAAGCTACCCAAAAGAGCAAACATAGTATTTGAAACATACATCATACTAAGCATAAAATGAGCGTACATCCAATCAAGATAAACACACCAATATCTTTTCATTTTATGATTCTTGATTAAAGTATAACCAAGTATGCAATGCAGACTATGAATCCTAGACTCTCCATGGAAATCTAAAAACTTGAGAAACCAACCCGGATATTTCTTAATCATGGTATAATAAATATAGATACCCTAATCAGGGTTCTTAAGGTAGCACATGCCTAAACCATTTGGGGAATACCGGCCACTGATTATGGGAACCAGTGCACTTTGTCAAGATTTTCGTATGGGGGAACCGCCACCACAACCCAGGGTTTGCAAGGCCCTGGTCTCTTGTGGAATCGCGCCATTTGTAGTCCTCAAGCTTTCACACCCGACTAGCACCATGATCTCGTGAATACCAACACCTTTGGTACCGCATGCTCATACACCAATGCACGTATGCATGACAACCAATTCATTATAAACAGACATTAATGGCAACATGTATTAGTAACCACCTAACGTTCACACCCAAATAGACTTTTTATCAATAAACACTTATCGTTCACACTCGGATAAGCCTTTTATCATTAATCACTTATCTTTCACACCTGGATAAACTTTCTAATAACAATTTCATAACATAGTCAACATGCCATAAGTCACAAACATTCACCAAGTCATGCCGTTAACAATTTTTACTAGGAAACTCATCCAATTAAACACTTACCAAGCCTTATGTAGTTAACATAAATTTTGTAGTTAGAATAACAAAGTTTGAGAATTTAATAAGAAAATACATTTATGGAATTATCGAGTCAAAACTTAGGTCTTGGGTTTTTCCTAAAACATAGTTTTGTAAGTCTTACAAAAATATCTTTTTATTAAATTTCCAAAAATATATTTTTAAATTATGTAAAACTGTAAAAATTACATTTTATTAAATTCCATATTTAACTTTCATTTCAAATAATCTACCACTTAATTTTATTACAAAAGATAGAATTTTATAAGATTATACATAAGTTATAAAAAGCTTATTTTCCAAAACAGTTTCTAGCAGCTTCTAGATTTTAGCCTCTGTTTTAAAAATCATTTTGGAACAGTAAAAGATTTTTGCTTAACATGCTCTATACATGGTTGGAAAGGAAATTTCGTCTATTTTCTAAAACAATAAAGATCACCTCAAGAAAAAATCTACCAAAAAAAGATACAAAAATAACAAAACAGCAAGGTCAAAATGACCTACTGTAGGACTAGTGAGCATGTCTTGCCATTTTTCATATACAAGGAAACTTTTCAGAGACCAAATCTTTTATTTTCTGAAATTACACTTAAAAAAACTTTTCAAAACTTCCAAGAATATCAAAAACCAAGATCCACATGATTTTATGTGATTTTTTCAAATTCACAATTCTCAAAAACTCTTCTAGTCAGAAAGCAATTACAACCTTCAGTTTCCAAAAATCATTAAAAATAGAAAACCGAGCCAAATATAGGCAAACCATATATGCTTGGAAATATTTTTGTGTCTAATTTTTGGTCGTTTAAAGAGTTTCTTCAAGTACACAACCGATTCTTCGAAAATCACATTTTATTACCCACTGTTGGGTCAATGTTTTCAGAGAGTATGCACAACTTTCAAAAGGCTTAACTGTTTCATTTCTTAACCTTTTAATGATTTTCTTGAGTCCATTTTGGAGAAAATTTAGTCTAGTTTACAACAAAACAAACAACTACTCAAAAATATTAACCACAACTCCAAATATCATAAAAACAGTGCACCATGGTCAAACAAAAAACCAAACAGCATTCGGTACATGTTACACACTTGCACAAAAATGTCATCTTTCATCAAGTTTACCACTTTTAAGAATACCAAAAACATTTTTAACAAAAAAACACATCCAAAAGCATAAAAACCATAGTTCAAACACAAAGAAAAGGGTTAGCTTTCCTTACTTTTTGTCAAGATCCTATAAGCTTGCAAGGGTCTTGAACAAAAGGGGGAATCTCGTTCCAACTTTGGTGAGTAAGCCACCAACCAACACCAAAATGGTTGATAATAGAATCATAAACACACCAAGGAATCAATTTTAGAACCAATGAGGTAAAGAAAACTTAGACCACTCAGGTCTTGATAGAAAAAGAGGAGATGAACGAAGAAGAAGATGAAAAGGATGGAGTTTCTCACCTAGCACCACTTCTTTGGACACCCTAGTTCCTTCCTTCTCTTCAAACACTTAGAGAAACTTGAACAAGGCTCTCTCTTCTCTCCATAGCTCACGGTTTCTAAGAGGAGAAATGAGAAGAGTTATGGTGTTTTAAGACTTGATATAAGACATTTCAAGAAGGTTATTTTGGTAACTAGCAAATTAGAAGGTAAGTTTGAATTTAAATGAAAAACAAATATCACCTTCTCCAAGAGAGGGAGGTGGACGGCCAAAGGAGGAGAAAACCATGGGTGGTGAGTGGTTTTGGTACATGAAAGACACCATGATATGACTAGTTGTAGGAATTCGGGAAAAAGCTTTTTGTTAGCTTGCAACTAAACTAGTTTACTTAGGACTAATAGTTAGTTTAGTTGGGTTGGGCTTGGGGGTATGTGTAGTAGTGGGTCTAGACAGTAGAAATTTTAAATTTCTCATACTGACAAAGAAAACGCGACCAAATACTAAAATTTAGCGAATTAGGTTTAGGGTTTTTGACATTCAAACTAATTAAGGTAATTTAATTGGAATTAAAATATCAATGAGTTTATGTATCACTAATATATCTCAGGGCATATTTGATCTGCCTCTATAGCAGTCAGACAGCCAATTCTCTTTATGCAACTGGTTTCTTGATTAATGGTCCTGAATGGCAATAGAGAAAAACTCAATGTTTTAATCCTTTGAGTAAGGAAAGCTATCAAACTAAATAGAATCTAATCATAATTAATTTAAATTTAATTATAATTAAATTCTATGGTCTTGTACTGCTCATCAGCTACACAGATAAATACCGGTCCGATAAATACCATCACAGACTAGATTCTCACAGAAATCTTTGTAGATTCTTAAACAAGAACAACATGTAAATTTTTATTATCTATTTTCATTAGAAGATAAATTTAATTACTCTTGCTAGTTATTCAATCACTTAATTAGGGATCAATATGCTGTAGATCTTACACTGTCAGCCTTCATAGTGTATCTCTGCACTGCTATTGAAATTTACACAGCAAATATTATTAATTATTCACTTATTCTCAATTTAAATTTAATTTTCTCTTTTTAGATTATCAACCACTTATACATAGATTATAAAAGACAGGTCTTACAATTTGAAAGTGAACCGAGATAAATTTTGTACATCTATGTTTTTCTGCTCCTTAACTCCTTACTTATAACTAACCTTTTTGTGAACATCATTTGAAAATATTTTTTAACTAAGTTTTTGTTTAAGGTAACTTTCAAGAGTGTTGTCTAAAATATTAAATGATCTTCTCAAAAATCTCATATGGTTATTCTATTCTCATTTTTAAATTGTTCTTGAACATTTTTGTTTTGAAAAACGATGTGTTTTACCAAAATTTTTTGAAATATAATTGAACCTTTTTTTATTTTGTTATATGTTGTTTTGGTAAAAAAACAATGGTCTATTAAGTGACCTTCCCATATACTAATAAAGTGTTAATTATTTTTCTTAACATTAAAATTTTCAAATCTTAACTACTCATGGATTAGTATGAGTGTATGACAAATATACAATGGAGTAATTAGTTAACTAATGGTAATTTAGTAAAAAATTCTATAATTAAGGCTTGATTTGTTTCTTAATTTTGTACCTTGTAACAAAACGATGCATAATACGGACTAGAGGAAGTTTTAATTCTTATATTATACATGAGTCTTCATATTATACAATGAGATAGTTTCTACACATACTCTCCTTTTAATATAGTCACGTTGTTCCTCGTTTTATGACATATGCTCTTTGAGCTTTTATATCAAATCAATTTTTTTCCATTCTTAAATTTAATGAAAGGAAATTTTTCTTTTCTTAATTTATTTAATCAAAGTTTAAATTCTTTTCAATCCATGATATTTGTAAATAGTTAGTAAAACAATTTTTTACCAATTAAATCATTTTAAAGTTTTCTATAATTATAATTTGAACATATGTGTTTCTATATTTTAATTTATATTTTATTCAAAATAACCTTTCATCAATTAAATTATTTTACTCTTAAATATTTTAATTTATATTTCAATATTTTACTTTCATTTTAAAAACACCCATATAATACGCAGAAATTTTACTAGTTATAAACAACTTTACTCTAACAAATGTTTTAAAATTTTTATTAATAAATCAAAAATAAAATATCTACTATAATATTATTATAAAAAACAATATTTTACCTTTAAATTTCGTGTACGCCAAGAAACATTTTTTTCCCTTTGAAAATATTTGCTTCTTTCGTAATTAGGTCATGGTTAATTTTCCTCTTAGCTTATAATCAACGCATTTAATTGTGTAGGTATCTCTCACAGACATTGCCTTTATCGTGTTATAAGTTACACAAATCTTGTTTATTTTCATTTTAAAATTTGAAATGTTATTCACCTTAATTTCTTCTTCTCTTAACTTTTTTTAAAGCAAACAGTTCTCTCAATAATAATTTTCTTAGTAATATATCAATAGCAATGTAAATTAACCTCATTTAACAAAGACTTTCACACACACCACATACACACACACATATAATATAACATTTTTTCAGTCACGTGTCGTGAGTAACTACTGTCTAGGTATCATTCGGAATCTTTTCTTTTGCCCATCAAGGAGATCTGTAAAAGAAACAATTTGAGATTTTGGTACCTAAATATTCTCGGGTCCTTTCATGCTTGTTCTTTGTGGTCTTATCATACATTTGTCTTCTTTTGTGAAGACATCTAATAGAAACATGCCTAAATTTTTCATCACAAAAGTTACATAAAGATGAAAAAGAGAAATGAAAGGTTGAATGCTTCTTTATATCATCTTTCTTCTTCTTGTATCCAATGTCAAGCGAATGCCTTTGTTTTTTCAAAATCTTTTTTAAATTAGCAGTCTCATTAATTGACAAAACTGACCAAATCCTTAGTGAGATTGATTACTTATTCTTATTGTAATGATGGAATCTCTATTTTGAACTCTGTGAATTGCTTAATTGAGTTTTAATTGCATGTTTGTGATTCAATTTCACTTCTCTTCACTTAATGCTATTAGCATGATGGAAATCAACTAATTGAACATAACTTGAGTTTAACTTAAAAAAGGTACATTAAGATGAACTGAGATTTGAGAAACATGATTTTTATTAGAATGGAGGTGTGTAGGTTGTGTGCATTCTTTGAGAATCCTGAACTTAATGCAAGAGTACTAAGTAAGAGCACCTAAGGAATTAAGGTTCTTGTTTAGCCATCTAGGACATGTTGCTAAGGAATTCATTGTTGAGTCTGTGTTTTTGAGTCTTGTGTGTCAATTATTTAGTGAAGTCTAAGTCCAACTTAGAGAGATTTTAATTCTACAACTAATAACCGGTACAATTTCACCTTCGATTGATTTAAATAAAGTCGAAGACTAGTATATAGTGTTCAATCAAGTCTTTGTGTGATGCTACTTTACTTATCACTCTTATTACTTGTTACACTTGTTGAATTAGGTTATGCACATCCATTTATTAAGTACACTTTCATTCTTATTAAACCATTTATTTCACCTTCATCATAATAAAACTTTTGTAGTCAACGTAACACATCAACAACCTAACAACATCATTCTTGATCAATTCTTTTGAGATTGTTTTAGTGATTTAATTTATGCCATCTCACTTTAAGTGTTATCTGCATTTTCTTTTTTTGCTTTCTATAAGGGTGATGAATCCTTTAGGTTGGTTAGGGTGAGATACGTATCTCTATCATTTGTGGGTTATTTGGATTGAGACATTTCTTGCAGCACTAGATTCAAAGTTGTAATACTCTGATCAAATTAATGGAAGAAAATCTCAAGCTTTGTTTAAGGATTGGACGTAGCTTACAAGTAGTTCGTGACTTGAACCATGATAAATCCTTGTGTACTCTTCTCTAACCTTTTTCTTTAATTTATGCAATTTATATTATTGTTGAATTTTCATATTTGATATACCTTGCAATTATTATGAATAATGAGTAATAAGTTTTCCTTATCATCTTTAATTTACTTGCCTCATCAAGTTAACAACGTTAATTAATTCAATAATTATATTCTCCACATGCTCAACAAAAGTTTTGCTAAATTTTTTCGAACTTGATTCACCCTCCTCTTAAGTTTGTTGGCCATTTGGGTTACATATGGTTCACCCAAGTCATGGTCCACTTATATTACAAACGGTCATTATTTAGTCTGCTTAAATCTATTTTGCGTACAACAATTATAATTTAAATTAATTTCCTTTAAATATTATTAAACTTACATGTGATCAATTTTTTAAAATTTTAAAAACTTTTCCAGGGCATATTAACTAAATTGTTTATTAGTTGATATATCAATCACTGTTGGGTGAAAATATGTAAGGAGATTGAGCATAAATATTGTGCATGTTATATAGCTATTTGCATATAATCAGAAGAAGCGTAATATATTTTTAGAAGAACTAATCATGTTATTAAAATAATATAGTGGATAATGATAATATATTTTCTCTCACCATTTGCATTCTCAACAGTGATGCAAATGGAACACAACACAATAAAAAGGTACTATTTTATTGTTAATCCGTTAACTTAGAGTACGTAAAACAAACAACAACCAATCACTGCTTAGTGCAATCTGTAGGCTTAAAGGAAACAGTTTTCTTTTGGAGGTCATAGCCAACCAAGAGGTTTTGCTGAGCCAAGTTTCCAAAGATGGGACCAATTTGACCTGATTGCAAAGCCAAGCATACTACTCCATCAGCCACTTGAATAAATGTGTTGATAGCATTCAACTCGACATTTGCACCACTAAAATGTGCCGTGATCACTGGTACATCTAGTTGATCAGATATAATTTTGTAGCAAAGGCTCAACAAATGACTTGGATCCTCAACACGCTCTAATTTAACCACATCTGCTACTGCTGATTCTAATTTTGAATAAACATCATCGGGCAAAATAGTGAGTGTTGTACCCGAGTCAATTATGATATTTTCCTCTCCACTAGATCTAGATGAGGAGCTTCCAAACTTTATTCTATTGTTTCCCACACTGAATGCTTCCAAGGTTAGGTAGTAAAATACTTGTTGATCATGAGGAACTATCGGGGTGGAGACAGTCCCATCCCCAGAAACCACAGCATTACGTCCAAAATTGAGTTTGCTAGATGAGTTAAATTGTGAATACATTGGTGTCAAACAATAGGAAAACTTTCCACCTATCGAAGAACTCAATTGAGATATAAGGGACATAGGACTACTTCCTAGGCCAACTATGCCAGAACTTTTCCCTTGAAAGGACACAGTATTGTCACGTCCACATCCTATCACTGTTCTAGGAAATTGGACAGAAGAGCCATTGGTGGAGCCTAAAGTGAAGGTCTCCACACTAAGATCTCCTTGTGAGTGTGACCCATCCCCATAATCAATAGCATATTCACAAATTTGCCCATTATCAGATGAGCAAGAGGTATCTCGCATTGATTGGCATGTAGTAGAAGAGCAAGGAAGGGCTTTGTACGTTTTGGATTTTGAAGGATCAAATATAGGAGTGGTTTGGTTGTAACAAGTTTCACAAGGTTGCACTGCAGCCAAATTATGTCACTACCAGTATCTATAATACCAAAAAGTTGGAATGGTGGGGTTCCAACTGAATAACTCATGAGGTATTCACCTTGATCTGGTGTTACAGTGGCCTCAGCTGTGTTTGGATAGACAAAACGCTGGTTGAAATTATTGGCACGGATAGTGGAACGACGGATGGCATTAGCAACTCGTTGGAATTGAGTTTCTGTGGGACGATAGAATGGTGATCTTGATGAGTCACGGTGGATGATCTCCACACTAAAGCCATCGTTGATAGCCTCTAAGAAAGAGATGTTGTAAAGACAAAATAAAACAAGAGCGAGAGATGAAGAATGTGACATTATTGTCATCATGAAGATGCATAAAAGTGAATAAACAACCTATGAAATTATTCAAATTTGTAACAACTAGCACATTCCTAGTGGCTTTTTATAAGATTCTAGCGATGCATGAGTGAGAGTGTTTGTTGAGTTGTGTGAGAAAAAAAAGTTAATTTACGATGATTGAAATAATGAATATGGGCAAAAATCTAGTGATTGTTCATTGTTTCCTTATCACATGATTATGGGTGGAAATGTGTGAGAGTAATCACATGGGTAATTATTAATAAAGTAAATTAAAAGAATTTAAAGAGAATATACTAATAGTGTAAAGATTTTTACATTATCATTGAATCATAGATTGTCGTGTATGGTAAGATTATTGACTTTTGTAATAATTACTTTAAAACTCATCTAGATAATTTTTAATTAGTTGACAATGTAAAAATATTTACATTAACAATGTGCTCAAATTAAAATAATTAAATTTTAAAGTAAATTTGTGAATTATGTCATTCTATAAGCTTGTATAAATAATATAAAAGACAGTCCTAATCGAGGTTTGAACATTTATTCTCAATCATTAAAATTTTAGGTCCATATTAGTTTTGTTACAAACTTTCCATATCAATAGTGATAACTTAGTTTTTAAGAATGTACCTTTCTTCTAAATATATGAATAAAATAGAATAAAATGTGTTACTTAACTTTTATCTATTTTTGTGTGATTTGACCAGGATAGTCAACCAAATTTGACTTATATTCATTTCAAGATAAATTTCTTCCTAATAAGGAAACATCAATTAATGTTAGTATTCTGCAATGAATATTTATTTTTTATAGCATTATAATATTGATAAAAATTGACTAATTAAATGTTTGACTTTCTAATTTTCCAAAATAGTTAACTTAAAAATAGTATAAAATCCTTTTTTATTAAATATGAAAGAGAAAAGGGAACAATAATTAATAAGGGAACGTCAATTAATGTTAATATTATACTACAATGATATTTTGTTTTTATATGATTATGATGTTGATAAAATTAACTAACTAAATGTTTGACTAGTGTCTTTCCAATGTTCCAAAATAATAACATTAAAAATAGTATAAAATTGTTTATATTAAATATGAAAGAGAATAACATTTTTAGTACACTAATGGGTGCCATAAAATTCCGCTCACGGTCATGATTCACAGCAAAAGTAGGAGATTCTTATTGTTTATTTTTGGATTGGTGTACCAATCTCATTGGATATATCTCTTCTGATTAGCTTACACTTTGCATAAGAGTTAGAGTACCAATCTCATTTCATATTTAATAAAAAGGATTTTATACTACTTTTAATTTTATTACTCCTTCTGGTCCTTAATATAAAACACTTGTAATAGAATTATACAGACCAATAAAAATAGTTAAATTAGTTGGTTTTATTGGTTTTTAAAAAAATATTATAATATACCAATTTTACCCTTATTAATCATCATTAAGTTGTTGTGGGTGACATGAAGACATTAAAGGCCAAATGCATTATGTACCATTATCAAATAAAGGTACAGATACTTAAAGTCTTTAATAAGGTAAAATAATGAAAAAAAATTAAATGCTTCGTAGAATTGTAAAAGGTCTTATAAAAAAGACCATCAATACCTTTTAGATAATGTCTTATATTAAGGACTAGAGAGAGTATTTTGGAACATTAGAAAGACACTAGTCAAACATTTAATTAGTCAATTTTTATCAATATTATAATCCTATGAAAACAAAATATTCATTGTAGGATATTAACATTAATTGATTTTCCCTTATTAAGAAGAATTTTATTCTGAAATGAACATAAGTCAAATTTGGTTGAGTATCCTGGTCAAATCACACAAAAATAGATAGAGGTTAAATAGTACATTTTATTTACCATTCTCTTATAAAAAAAAACATTTTTAGTAAAAATATCATTTTGAAATGAAACATTGAAAATTATATTTAAGGATGAGATGACCTGCTTGTACAATGTTGGGGATGGAGGAAATTGTGTAAAGAAAAAGAATTATTCTATATTTTATTGTAATGTATAATATGGTTATTTTGTATATATTATTTAGTAATGTACGCAAGTCATATAAAGATAATTTTCAATAAAATAAATAAAATTTTCAATTATGGAATTAATGTTGTATTAGGCTTAATTGCATTGTTGACCTCTCATGTATTGTAATTGTGTAATTTTGGTCCTCTAGGTTCCAATTGTGCAAATTAGATCTTCCAAGTATTGCAATTGTGCGAATTGGCAGCTGACATGTTGCTTGATACATATGCTAACGTGGTTTAATTACACTTTTGATCTCACAAGTATCATAATTGTGTAATTTTTGTTCCCTAGGTTTCACTTTTAATATTATTATTTATATATTTATTAATTTATTAGTAGTATTATATATTAATAATTTATTACTAATAGTATGTATTATTAGTATATATTTATTAATGTCAATTTAATATTATTAGTATCCAATAAATATATATTCACTTATATTTATTAATATTAATTTAATATTATTAGTATATATTATATTAATATTATTTATTTAGCAATCGTAAATATATGTGCAAAAGATAAGCTAGTATCAAATGTTTTAGTAAATTATTTAATTTTATTCATATTATTTATTTATTTTTGTCTTTATAAATATGCCTACAAAAATTTTCAATAAATTTGATTCTAATTGTCAAGTGCAAGATAATTTTGATTTTAATATTACAAAATATAACAAAAAGATTATTCTTCATATGACATAACATTCATATCAATGTATAAAAGAAAAATTATCATAACCATTTACAATATGAATTTCGTGATTTTCCCCAATGGTTTGAACCCGTCACCCTTACGGCCCACCATAAACATTAGAACCACAAGGTGAATGAACTTCTTTAAAATATAAATGAAAATTACACTATATATAACTTAAATGAGGGACCAAAATTGTATATATATTTACTACTACTAAATAAATGATATTAATATATATACTACGAATATTAAAATTAAAATTAATGAATTGATATTGGTAAATGTAAATTAATAAATACATACTAACAATATTAAAATTAATATTAATAACTATAAATGAATAAATATAAATATAATTATATATTTGTTGGGTATTAAAAATATTAAAATTAACATTAATAAATATATACTAATAATATTATAATTAATAATTAATAAATAATAATTTAGTATATGTTTATTGGATATTAATAATATTAAATATATTTATTGGATATCATAAATATTAATTAATTAATTACTCGATATAAATTAGTTTAAATTTATAATGCTTTCCATATTATTATTAATTTATATTTATTAATTTGAATTTATGAACATATTTATTAATATTAGCTTTAATATTATTAGTATATATTATTAATTTAATATTAAAAATACATAATTGTGATACTTAGAGGACCTAATTCACATAATTGGAACATGGGGACCAAAGTTGCACGATTGTGATACATGTGGACTAAAAGTGCAATTAAACCATGTTAGCATATGTGCCAGGCAACAAGTCAATTGCCACATTATCAACACATCATCATCCAATACCACATTGAAAAATCTATTAAATATTTAATGAAAGGTTAACAGAGTGACCAAAATCGCATAATTGTGATACCTGGAGGACCAATTTGCATAATTGAAACATAAGAGATCAAAAATACAATTAAGTCTTACTATTAAAAGAATCTACGATCCAAGAAAATCTATAACATCCTGAAAATTCCCTACCCTTTCTAAAAACCTTATAAACCTATCCAAAATTTTAAAATTTATTTTAATGATCAAATTATACTTATTCATTTTGATTTAATTAAATTTCTAAGGTATTTAATTTGCACTAAACATATTTTCATTTTACAAACCTTATTCTATTTTGGTCCTAGATTTATTGTAATTCAAATTAAAATGAGGTGCCACACCTAAATTTAATTGTTGACTAGCCTAATAATTCCTAAAATACCCAATACTAACCATTTATTCTTAAGGGCCTTTTTGTCCAACAACAAGTGAGCTGAAAAATAAAAACTCAAGCCTATAAAATTACCCTAAATCGTGATAGCCCCCTCACACTAAACACTCTTCATTTTCGATTTTATTTCTCTCACTAGCCAAAGGTAGGAAACCTTTCTTTTTTCCTTCTCTCTAGCTCACAGATTGTCACTCTCGCACACAAACACCTCCATTTTTCTCTCATTCACTCCAAACCAAGACCACACTCACACACAAAGCTCTTCACCTCTAATTTCTTGCTCTCTTGTTTGGTTAGCTCAAGTTCAAGAGGATCACTACAACAATCTCTAAGGTGAGGGATGATGGTCCATTATGTAAGTGATCTTGGGTGTTGAGAGTAATCGCAACCTAATTTGCTCTTTATTAAACTTGAACTCATTTCTTTTTCTGAAAATTATTGTTTGTGTGGTTGGAAGTAGCTATGGCTACTTGATTCTTGATTATTTAGTGTTGTTTTTAAGTTTTTGCTTGCTTTTGGCTTAAGCACCATGATCTGTAGCCTTAATCCCTTCTCCTTATTTGGTGCTATTTATATTTTATTTGGTAGATTTAAAATTTTAAGTGTTGAATGGATGAATCTTGGGAGATGCATGCTGAAAAACAGTTTGCATGCATGCTTACTGGACTTTAGAGCACTTGCATGTCACTTTGAGAGTGACTCTTAAGACCAAACAAGTCAGTTTATGACTAGAGGGTAAGATTAATTTGGTACCTTGGTAAAAAGGTTGCAGATCTGACTCTATAAAGGTTAGATCCTTACAGGCATGTTGGTTTTGACTCATGAGTAGTAATCTATGAGTTTTTGGTTCTTAACCCTCTTAGGTTCTATAATCTTTTCTCCTTGCTCAGTGCTCTAAAAATTTCAAATTTGGTGTATATAGCTTGTATGGATGTTGGGATTAACATATAAATTGGGCAAAAATTTACAAGGTTTTTCTCCAACCTGTTCAGTCATGCGTTTTTGAGCGAGTCAGTCCTACTACATGATTTATTGTGTTTTTTATGTTTGGTGCTTTTGTGATTTGAAAATTTTTACATAATCTAGACATCCTGAGGTTGCTTACAAGAAAGCAGAGGTTCATCAAGGTTTGCTATTTTTACAAAATTGGTGAAACCTGCATTGTTCTTATGTTTGTCATTTTTTGGAAAAGCTTTACCCTCTTGTTTTTTATTTAACTAGAACAATTGGTGAAGAACCAAAGGGATATAAAAATATATGCTATTATGTATCACACTCCTAACAAAAAAGAGAATGGACCAACTTGATTATGTATGCTATGAAATGAAAACTTGGAACTGAAAATCACCATAAAATAGGAAAAATGAGACTATTTTGAATGTTCTTGAGTGTTCTTGCCAATTCTGGAAAAAATTGGCCTTTGGTTAAAAAATTTGTGCCACTATTGTCTTAAGGAGTTTAAAGGTTCAAAAAACTATTTTTATTTAATTAGTTAAGGTGCTTTTCATAATATCTCGCAAAATTAGACTTAATAAGTAATATATGGATGCTTTAGAGAATAGATAATTAAACAATTATAGAATGGGCTTAAATCAAGGGAAAGATAGATGAGCTTTTATGAGAGAAGCATCAGTAAGGCCCAATAAAATTAAGGTTTATAAAAACCCTAATCTAGACACACTAGTCATACATTCTCACTTAACCTAAAAAGCAAGTAAGAAGGAAAAAGATAGAGAAGAGAAGAGAAAAGAAGAAGAGAGAACTTAGGCACCTTCATAGGGATTTGCAATCATCTCTAGGTCAAAGTAGCCCTTTGTATGTTCCCCCTTCCCCATAATTGTATGAATCGCTATTGTATGTGTGGCTGGCATGTTTTTCCTTTCCTTATAATTGTTTGCTATTGTCTATCTTGCCTGTCCTGATATTTGTATGTTTATGCCATGTGGGGTTAGGATAAAGATTTTGTACTTGTTATTGTTTATGCAAGATTGAGGAGTTAGGGTAAAGGCTTTGATATTATTGTATGATTAAGGGGTCTCAGATAGGGACATTCTGATGTTTAGGAATAATGTTGTTCTTTGCTCCTTGCGTTGTATGCATGTGCATCACCTGTGGTTAGAGTTTGTGAGGGTTTGGAATGGATATTTGCTTATTGGGTTTAAAGAGGACATTCTACTATTTGGAAATTAGAAAAGGGTAATACCATGCATGTGCATGTGTGTATGAATATATTATCATTGTTGTTGTTGTTATTGTTGTTGTTATTATTATTGTTGTTATTATTATTATTATGTGAACCTATGTGATTAATCTAATTTGTGATTGCTAAAGGGTTGACCAAGATTATGGTAAGGGTTTAGGTTGATTTAAGGATTTATCCTATTTTGGATAATGAATTAAAGGATTAGGCTTAAATGAAAATGATTTAGATTAATAGGAAATCCCTATTTTGGAGTGATCTTGAAGTTGAGGTAATTGCCTATTTTACTCTAGTTTCTTGGTTTTCTTTTGGGTTTGTGTTGCTTTGATAGTGTGACGTCAATGCTTGATTTATATTTTTTGTTTACAGTTTAGTTTTGGTGTAATGCCTGGCAGTTTTCAGAATCAATGGTTGTTCCCACAAACTAACACAAGACTTTTCAACATGCTTTGTTCTCACTCACACGCTCCTTGGAAAACTTCCCAAGAGGTCACCCATCCCTAAATTGCTCTAAGTCAAGCACGCTTAACTGTGGAGTTCTTAAGTGATGGGCTACCGAAAAGTAAATGCATCTTGTTGGTATAGGTATCACTTATTAATTCCTTTAAGCTATCCTCAACTATACAGTCCCATACCTGCACAGTCTCTGGATCTCTTTCTTTCGAGTGTGTATTCGATTCATTCATGTACTCCTCCCGCTGGAAGCCTGTCAGGAGTCGCTTCTTGTCTGTGCCTCATCTCTTTTGCACCGGCGATCACTCCTCGCCCTCGTCGGTATCCAGGATGTTACATTTGGCATTTTACATTATGTTTCAATTTGGTTTTATCTTTTGACAGGTTTATATGGCCTTATGAGCCAAAGTCATTATTTTAACTCAAGATTTTATTTGGGGGTGATGATTTGTGGTTGTGTTGTCGTTTACCATGTAAAGGAAAGTTTTAAAATACTACCTTTTATTTTGCAAGTTGTTAGTAAACTATTTTCCGCATTGATAATCCATTAATAACTGTTTCGGGGTAAAGGGTGTCACAGTTATTGGTTCAGGAATTATAATTAGAAAAGATAACAATAATTACTTTAGTTAACTTGTGCAGCATAACTTAAATCCCTATTGGTCTTCTTTCTCTTATTTTTTCTTAATGATTACTTTTGTTTATATCAAATATTTTACAGTAGATTTTGTCCCGAGAAGGTGCTAATGTCTTTATTAATCAAAGTACAAACTATATTTACTTGAAAAGAAAAGAATTTGGACTCTTGAGTTCCTATCACATCTAGATTTAGAAGGTATAAAGTCAAAAGTTTTATTCAAAAACCTATAGCATTTATGAAAATTTAGTTTCCAATGGAATTCCGATCTGTTGTTTTTATATACAATATCTAACTAAGATTTAGCGTTCTAAATAGTCTCGTTCTAAAATCAATTGATCTAAGATGAAAGACCAGGTTTTATACAAGTGAAATTACAAAACATTTCCTTTTTTTCCATAAGTGATTAACACGTGATCACTACCTTTCATTTTAAGTACATACATAAAATTTGAAGGACACAAGCAAGACCATTTCTCTTTATAATTTATAAATAAAGGTTTAGAGCCACGTTTTTCCTAAACTTAGTGGAGGAAACTCTTTAGTTACAAATGTTTTAAAAAGGACTATGCTTCCCACAATATAACCCCATGTTATTAAAACGTCATGCTATATCTAAGTTTAGTCAAATATGTACATGGATTGTTTTGACACATAACATTAGGAACTATGCATGATGAATACAGTTACTTGATGTTTATGCCAACCTAAAGGGCTGATGACTATACCAACCTAGATGGTTGACGATTGATGAAAGCACAAATGGTAACCGTCATGCATGATTTGATTTTACAAACCTCATATACATGTGCTGCTTAATTTTATATATACCATTGTATGAAAGTCACTGACCTAAAAGGTTATATTATAGTATATGTAAACCACCATATAACTGGTGATGGTTTTATACATGTGGGGGTCTACTTATTTGGATATCTTGGAAAGACCTAGGGATTAACCTCACGCCAAGTTGCACAGTGACTATAGGTTCACCACCATGTGTCGTGCTAGAAGTTGGCAGGCTTAACGGGAGTTAAACGTGACACACCATGACCAAATTCCTAGTAGCAACCTTATTCGATTGAAGTCATGTATATGCAAATTTGATGTAAATGGTCAGATGGACCACATTAGACGAGGAAACTTTGGGCCCTACTTACAAAATTTTTAGCCCAAGGATGATGATGCGATGGGACCACTATTTCTCCTTATAATTCTTTTGATTTCTATTATATTGGAATCCCTAAAGGTGTATTTGGTGGAGAGGAAAGAAATAGAGGACAAAGAAGGGAAGAGAAGAGAGGAGAAACAGATGAAAATAGAGTAAAAATTAAACTTGTTTGGTTTAAAAGAAATAGAAGAGAAATGAGAAGAAAGTTAATTTTTTGAGATTATTTTTATTTTAACTATTATTATTATTAATATTTATTTTCAATATTAATATTATGTTTATTAATAATAATAATATTTATTTTATTATTAACATTATTTTTTTATTATTATTATTATTATAAAAGAGGTCAGTTTTTTTGGGGGGGGGAGGATTGCAGTGGGCAGAAATCAATTTTGGATGCCAAAATTGGTTTCATAGCCTTCAATTGGGCAATTGTGTACAATTTCTTCTCTTTTCCACTTAGTTTTGCGATTATTTTTTTTAGGTGGGACCCACGTTTTTTGTACAAAAACCCTCTCTTTTCACTGAACCAGACAAAGAGAAAATGTTATATTTCACTCTCTTCTCTTGTTTTCTCTTCTCTCTCCCCAAATTCACCTCAACCAAACATGCACTAAGTATAGCTAGCATTGCATTGTACATACCTTTCAAAAGTTAATGACTTGTAGATCTGACAGCTATTTTATATGATTTGACTTGTGTTTACTTTTTAGATGAGTTGTAATATTAATGTTGTATGCTTATTTATTTTGTTTTGGCGTTGTCAGTGAAATCTCAACATTCTTGCATTACTTGTCTTATAGACCTCACTTCTATTTCTTTTGTCTTTCTATTGCTTTTTGCCATGTTATATCTTTATTCGCAAATAAGGTCAGTATGCTTTCCATGTTACCCTTTGGTTGCATTCACATTGAGTTTAAAGATGAAGGCGAATGGGAATTTGATTGTTTAGATAATGAGTTTATCTACGAAGGATTAGTGACATCCACTTGTGTTGCATATGTTGATGCTTAGGTAGACTCATATGACCTTATCATCCCATATTTACCTAAGGATGATCTTATTGTTCATTGTTCCCCCCAACTTACCTCCACTATAGATTCATGGAAGACTAGAAAGAGTATTTTTGTATTTACTAACTGTCACTTTTGTATATCTAACCCTACTTTCATTATAGTTGAGTCACGTAGACTTAATTGCTAGGGCAGACACTTAGATGTGAATTCTTTCTTTGCTTTTGGGAACTTATGTCCTTATGTTTTTTGTACAAAGCCAGTAGGCTTACAAACCTTGACTATGATATATTAGTATATTAAAGTCTATATATGACTATGTTGTGAATCTGTGATTACATGTTGGCATATTTTTCTTATTCTCTGAAAAAAATTCCCGTATATTTCTGAGTCTTAATCTCATAAGTCCCTGATTATGAGAGAACTTACACATTTTATTGTGATGTTTGCATTGAGTATGCAACGTTACAAAATCTATGGTAGAGGATAAAATAAGTAAACATTAACATGATTTAATATATGCTAGAGGAAAAGTAATAAACATTAGCATGGTAAGAATTAAGTAACTATTAAACTTGAAACTCATTTCTTTGTGAAGTAATTTCAAAATTATTTACGAATCCTAATTTGTGGATAAATATCCGTTGGTAAATAAGTATTTTATTGTAGTGATATTTATTGAAAATTACAAAATTATGAGTGATGTTCATTAAACAAAGAGTGAGACTAACACAAATTTATGATTTTAAGCAAATTTTAACTAATAGCAGAAAGCGTGTTAAGTGTGCTGCTAGTACTACTTTCAAATAAAAAATAATATAATATTTATGAATGCTTTTTAATGTAACATATCCTCATTAATGTAATATTGCAAATAATTGTTTTCAAAAGAGTAAATAGTCCATGTACTGATATCGTAAAGAGTTTTTATATTGTCATCCAATTACAAACTATGATGTATGATAAGTTTGTTGACTTTTATAATAACCACTTTAAAAATCAGATCAATGAAAATGTTTGACTGATTGATAATGTAAAATATTTTACACTAACTATACATAGAAATTAAGCCTTTTTTTATAAAAACAGTATAATTTAATGCTATTTATCATCAAATTTATCAATATCTCCATATCAATTCTATCAATACACACACGCAATTAATTTAAACAAACAAGTAGAAAAATATAAATATTTTAGATTTAGGGGAGCAAAGTAAATTTAAAAATTGAAAAGAAATTATTTAAAAGTATATATTTGATTGATAATTAAGATAAAAAAAACTTAGTATAAAAATATTAAAAGGAATTAAAGTTGAAATTTGAGAGAAAAATTCTTAAACATATAATTTTTTTTAAAAATAATTCATAATTTTAAATTTTTAAAAATATATAAAAATAAGTATTAAATAATGATACTGTAATATTTCACAAGGATAAAACGTAATAGGAATATGTATTCAATGTCAAATAAATTAGTTTTACTCATAATACTATCAAATATTATGAGAATTTTAAAATAATTTATAATTTTAAAATTAGTTTTACTCACAATGATATTGTAACATTTCACAAGGATAAAAGCATAATACGAATATTTATTCACATTCAAATAAATTAACTTTATTAATAATACCATTAAATATTAGCTTTACACTTGAATAACCATTTATGCAAAGCTTATTTAAATAAGCACTATGTTAGAATTTGTAGTGCGGGCCCAATAGGAGAGTGTTGATTAGGCTTAGGTGTATACCAAGGATAGAAGATATATTACCCAAAAGATTTGAACCAATTGGTTTTGATCTCTCTATCCTTACATACACTTTGAGTTGACTTTATTTGTTTAACGTGGGACTTTAGTTCTCTAACACTCCCCCCTCAAGTCCAATTGGATTATTCCAGTTGTGACTTACGTACCATCATTAAGTAGGCCATAAATCCTTTTTTTTTGTTTGCTCTTGACTTCTACCATTTTACTTTAGTTCTCTAACGGAGCCCAAATAACATAAAAAGTTTGTACCAATCCCAAAAAAAAAAGAAAAAAAGATTAAAAAAATTAGGCCTCTGAGACTAAAAGTGATATAAGCCCTAGCAGCTATAAAAAAAAAGGCATAAACCTAAGGCCTCTGAGGTTGACTTAAGTACAAGCTAAAAAAAAGAAAGCAAAAAAGAAAAGTAGAAGCCAAGTCCAAATAAAAAAAATGATTTATGACCTACTCAATGATAGTACACAAGTCACAATTAGAACAATTTAGTTGGACTTGAGGGAGAGTATTAGAAAACTAAAGTCCCACATTGGACAAATAAAGTTAAGTCAAAGTGTATATAAGGATAGAGAAATCAAGTCCAATTGATTCGAATCTTTTGGGTGATACACCTCCTATCCTTAATACACATCTAAGCCCAATCCACACATTCTCATTGGGCCCCTACTACATATTCTAACACACTCTATAATAGTTATGTGTCTTATGGTAGAGCCCTTATTTAAATAAGTGTTTTCTTTATGATAGCATTTAAACAGTGCTTATTTAAATAAGTGTTTTCTTTATGATAGCATTTAAACAGTGCTTATTTGAATAAGCACTTTGTAATAGTTTCGTGTCTTATGGTAGAGTACATATTTAAATAAGGTTGTATAAATGGCGCTATCTAAATGCAATTTTGGCATAGTGACTTGGTTTTCTTCTCATATAATCACATGTTTTTCTCATTTTATAATTTATGTTTTTATGAACTTTTATATTAAATCAAGTCAAATTAATTTTTTTTTCTTCATTTAGTTTTCCATTCAAAGAAGATTCAATTAGCTACTTTAATTATTTTAATTAGTACCCAAATCTTTTCGATCAACAATAATTAATGAGATATTACAACAAAAAAAGGTAATTGGAGGTGCTTATGCTATGGTGATTCATCGAAACCAATGTAAATGTAAATTTTATGGCAGCTTAACCTAGGTTATTATAATCCCCAAAATTATCTCTCTTTTGCATATAGTTTACCTTTGTAATTGTTGCAATTTACCTTTTTCCTTGTGATTTGTCAAGCATTGTCAAAAAATCATATTATTAATGAAACTAATATATAAAATTTTGCTAAATTTATATTCGATTACATATATATATTTATATATATATTTTTTATAAGTGAAACAATTTCTCAATTATATTTTAACTTTATATTTCCATATATTTTTGTATACTTATAAATGCCAATACAATGGAGAAGATGGTTGCTAATAAATTTAAAACAATAAAAGAAAACACATTAAAATATAGGTTTTAATATGTTTTCAGTTCCTACAAAATATAATAGTTTTTGTTTCTAGTCTTTCTAAACAAAATTTGTCTTTATTCCTATAATATCCAACATCACTTGTTTTAGTCGCCGTTGTGACAATAGAGACTTAAAACAAAAGTTGTTGTATTTGTAGGACCACTAGTGTAGGAAACACTTTTTAAATCAGTTAAAAAAGGCTTTTAAATTAGGTATACAACCGATTTAGATACAGCCGATATAAAAGGTATTACGATTTTAAACAACACTTTAAACTGATTTAAAAAACACTTTTTAAATCGATTGAAGTAAGAACCAATTTAAGACAGAACCAATTTAAAAATAGGCATTCCATGAAACTCAACTAGGATGACGAATTTCTCAGACATCAAGGCCAATCTTTTCCCAACAACATCTAGTCCACCATTACGAGTGTAATTAGAAATAGGATCATCAATCCCCATGGTCCCTACATAGGGAGCACCACTAAGTCTTGCTACAAGGGCTTGAAGAAGAGTTATCCATTGAGTTCCCTGAGCAATTTGGAAGTCTATGATGTGTATAGCAGTCCTCGTTTCTGCATGCTTCTACAATGGCTTCATTGGTAGCCATGTAACCAAATTTTACGTAGGGCAGATTTCAAACAGCAGTTGCATGTAAGAGAGCAACTCATTGTCTTCAAGCTCTTTGCACCTAATGGCAAGGTAGATGTTATTCCTCGATGCTTCCTTCCTTGCAACAAGCCCTTCTACCATGTAAGCACTAAGCTACTGGATTGACTCCCCATTGATGGACACAACATCTCTAGCCTTACCTACCAATTGATCAAACTCTTTCATGTTGTTCTCAGACAGGGCATTGGCGCATGAAATCAGCAATTGCTTCAAATTGTTTGGTGGGAAACCTTGTAGTGATGCTTCCTCCATCAACTTTTATCATTTCTCTACGTGCACCACTTCACTTGACTGCCTATTGCCGTGACTTTTTAAACTTTTTAAAATGTTTTAAAAAGAAATGGAGGGATAAACTTTTTAAAAAGTAGCCCTTTTAAACCGATTCTAGGTGGAACCTGTTTAAAAAGTATGACTTTTTAAATCATTCCAATAGGAACCAATTTAAAAAGCCTAATTTTTAAATCAGTTCAGTGTAACCAATTTAAAATACCACATTTTAAATGGATTACATTCACAACTAATTTAAAAATGAGATTTTAAATCTTATAATACAATCGAGTTAAAAACTTTTGGTTTAAAATTGAAAAAATGTCATTGCGTCTTATTTTAAATTAGTTTAACCTGAACCATTTTAAAATCTTGCTCTAAAATTAATTTTTTGGACCAAAACCAAAATTGCTTATTTTGCAAGAGCACAAAACAAAAAATGATATATTTGCAAGGACGTAAAACATTTTGTTGTTGATGACAAATTCATCACTGAGAGCAATATAGGTGACAATGAACATTGTATGGATTGAAAATAATTTGTTTTACAAGATTGAAAAGTTTATTTTTAATAAAGTTTGAAAATTTACTCATCACTGAAGTTTATTTAATTTGAGAAAAATGTGGGGAAAACTCTTTCATAAAAAAAATAGTCTACTAAAATTAGGATAGGTGGAAGTTGATTCACACAAAGAGAAGGATAGAAAACTAATATCACAACACTCCTAATGTATAAGCTTTACGTGATTATGTTTAACTTTTTGGTAGAGACTACAAGTATCTTCCACAGGAGACAATCTTGCTTGAGCCAAGTTATGTAAGATTTGTAATAAAATAATAAAACATTTCATTTTTTACTCGCTTTAACGAAGACAAAAGGAAAACATTTTTCTTTCTTTTTCTTTAAAAATGGAAAGAAGACACACAAATTTATAATTTCAAAATGGAAAAAGAAATTAATAAGATGGAGGAATAAACTAGCTCCAAATAAGTTTAGATTGAGGCAGAGTTTGTGTGGTTGGGTTCAATAAAGAATAAGCATCTTTGAATGTGAGAGTACCTGAATCCATGTTACACTAAACAATGTGGTCCTGCTCAGGGGAACCAAGGATGATAGTCTTCTTAATCTCAATGACAAGTGTTGGATATCGAGAGCTCAGAATAAGAAGAATATTCCATTCCTGAATTACATATAAAGTCCTTTACCGTAGCAGAGAGGGGAGAATGTAAGATTGGTGGAGTACTGATAATATCCACAATTAGACTAGTTAGCCATCTGTCAGTCCAGAAACAGATTTTCTAACCATCTCCAAGTTGCCAACTTGTGTTTGCCAGAATAGAATGAATGCAACTTTTGATTGTCGGCCAAACAGAGACTTAACATAGTGGCTCTTGGGGAGCTTATTTTTGAAAAATCTAGCTCTAAAAAGATGGGCCCATCAATTGTTTGAGGATATAATCTCCCAACTGAGCTTGAGGGTTGTCGCTTCCTTAATGGCTCTAACTGACCTAATGCCAAGACCTCTTTCTGAAAATGGAGAGCAGAACTTGCGCCAAGTGATTTTTACTTTTAGTAAGAATATCTCTAGACCAAATAAAATTCCTGATCCATTTGTCTATGTTTTTAGCAGAGAAATTGGCCATCTGTAAACTTGAAAACTATAAATCAACATGCCATGAATGACAGATTTAACAAGTTGAACTAGTCCCATAATAGATAGAAGAGAGCCTTTCCAAGTTACCAGTTTGGCTTTAATCCTATCCACTATAGGCTGAAGGTGGATTCCTTTGGGCTTACCACCCTTTTATCACATTGTATATATATACATATATATAAATACATTTGTTTTGATATTTATTTAAATTATCTTGATTAGCCGTTTTATCTTTTTTAAAATTGATAGAGTAGAAATTTTGATTCAATTTACTTATGTGTGTGAAATCGTATACAAAAATTTCACAAGATGATATAATATACCTGTACATATCATAACGCATAGGATAATATCATACATCAAAGTCTTGAGTCATACTACAGTACCCAGTCAAATATATATAAAAATCTTGTCGTTAGAGAGTCTAAATCTGTCAAAATACATACATAGAAAGCTGATTATTATAGATCAGGAGGTTTGGATCTACCCCGCATATATAATACAGCAAAATAAAGAGAGCCTATCCAGAGCATTCAGACTACATACTAATACTACCCATACGTATCATTGGCCCTAACCAATCTAGTATGATCCTTCAGATGGATCAATCTCAGCGGCCTCATCCTCACTTGCGTAACCTTCATCATCTAACCATCTATTGGACCCATGAGGTATAGAAACAGGTCCAGCAGCCTAACCAGGCAAAAAGAATCCAGACTGAGTAACCGGATCAAAAATAACGAAAGTAGAAATAGAAAGCACACTCCCAAGTCAAGGTGGGGGAGAAATTTGCTGCCACGTAGGCATCATCGCAGCATCTGGCACAATGGAGTCTAATGATGGTGGAGAAAGAGGTGGTATATGAAAGTAACACAAACCAGGTGGGAAGGTAAGGACTACATGGATGTTTAGAGTAGCAGGTGATACTAACGAATTAAGATCGAGAGGCGTAAATGTAAAAGTAACTATTCCATGGAAGGTATCTTCTACAAAATAAGCATCATGTATCTAGAGTCCTTTATCACTGAAATGGAGGGACAACCTCCACAACACCAGCACTCCTGCCATCTAGTTCAGCTACTATCTAGAAGATCATACCCATATACAAAAGGAAAGAGAACAAACACAAAGAAAGGAGTGAGACAATCTAATTTTTAACATCATGAGTCACAAATGTAGTTTAAGAGTTCAAATAAGAAGATTGATCATTGTTAATGATCATTTGATATATGATATGCAATAGGTTTCCTATAGTTCACTCTAAATTTAATGAACTTATGCAATAGAGGGACTTTTCCTTGATACACTTCATCAAGGTTCACATTTTATTTTTCAAGGAAATAGTTGGGAGTATATATTCCTTTACATGGTACTTTTTCATGTAAATGAGTCGTATGCAATTTCAGCTACTCGAAGGAATATTCTCTACCAACTCCGATGATGCCTCGATAGTTGTCGAGGTTATCAAGTTGGATAGTGTGAGTCTCCCAGCTTGGGGTTACAAGCCCTGACTATTAAGATTTCACAACTCGAATCCATTTAACCCCCAAGACTTGGCAAGAGTCCTTGCCTCCATCCCTCATGTACCATACTGTCCTCTTCCTTTTCCTGTCCTCTTTGTATACTTATGTAAATGATGCATGACTTTAGTCTAATGCATAACACTTAGCTTAGGGTCTCTCAATTCTTTCTAGAAAATTAGGTAGTTTCTTCTATTTTTCGGTACTTTCCACTCATATCTTTTTCATAGGTTTGGAAACAAACAACATTTATCTACCTAGTAATCCATTTATATCACAGTTCAATCATTGAAATCATCCATAATATCACATAGTCAATTTTTCTCCTTATCGAGGCTCTTTGGTTGAACCATGGAGGTAAATGTTCCTCCTCATCACTTTCAATTTACATTGCAACCATTGTGATAGGATCAATATCAATTTATCATTTAAAACATATTTAAAGGCTATAATTAGTAGTAGGACAGCAGCCACGTTGTTCGGCTATTGTGCATGAGATGATACAAGATTCTAAACTAAGGCATTTATACTCAAAAACATCCCATACCACTTATATACTCATATGGAAACATAAGGGAGATTAAATCAACACAAAATCTTCATTTAAAATATGATTAAAGCTGTAAAAAGGGGTAGGACAGCAGCCACATTTTTCTGCTAACTCCTACAAAATCATGAATATAAAGACTCCGAATCAATAGAATTTTGCATCAAAACACTTCATATCATTTATATAATCATTAGGCAACATAAGGAATACTAATTCATTACAAAACAATAATTTAAATCACATTTAAGGGTTGGAAAATGATGCAGGGCAGTGGCCGCATTTTTCTGCAGTAGCCTGCTCAAATCATGCACAAAAAGGTTCCAAACCAAGAGATTTTAGCATAGAAACACCACATATCATTTATATAATCCTATTGTCACTTAAAGGAGTGTAAATCATCACTAAATCATTATTAACAACTTGATTTTTAGTGGAAGCAAGCAGCAGAACAGCAGTTGCAATTTTGTGCAGTAAAACACAGGAAATTTTCACTAAATCAAATGTTATACATCTCCTTTGGTCTTCCAACTCATAGGGAATTTTATGGCAACCATTTAAAGCTATAACACATCATGAATCGCATAAAAATGACTGTTTAAAATGTCAAATACCATGCAGGACAGTAGCTCTATACACAGGTTTGTGGACAAAATTTTGATTAGCAAAATTAATACCAATTCAAGCTCTTGAAGACTAATCTAGCTGTGAGCGTTTAGGGACATGCCAGTGTAGATTTTTAATTGTTTCTGCAGCAGTATAACTTAGTTTATATTTAAAATTATGTTTATAAAAATTTGAAACCAAATAGAACACTTGTAAATCAATCTAACCGTGACCTTTTTAGGCCAAAAAAAATGCAGAATTTCAGTTGTTATGCAGCAGAAAAATTTACTGGTTTTCAGCAGTATCATGGTTGCTATAAATCAAACCGATTTCAAGATTTTATAAGCTATTAAAACCGTGACTTATTGGGTTAAAACAGTGTAGCTTTTTCATGTTTTTACTACATCTATACACACATATGATAAGTATGATCATGACTAATAATGAATCAAGTCAAATTATGTTCTTTAAGACCAATGAACTATGAATCTCAAGAAACAAAAACATGGCAGTTTTGTAGGACAATTTTTCTTTTTTTTCTTTTACAGCCTTGATGAATCTCATTTCTATTCTTAGATATCATTTGTTTTACTATCAAAAGTCCAATAAAGCAGCAAGGGACAGATTCTTGTAATTTACCACATCCTGCTAATATTTCCCAAGTCCTCAAGCTTCTATTTTACTGTTAAAACTCAAACACTAACAAATCTTCAAACTTTTCTTTTAGATCACTTAAATCATGCCACTATAACACTTTTTCAAGAAAAGACTCACACTTTTACCACTCAAAGACATTTTCACATAGTTATAATAACATATTAGTACAAGTTCACTCCATGCATGAGCAAACAAATCAATACAGGCAGCTTAACTCAGTCAAGTATGGCATATTCAGAGACAAAGATTCATACTTTTACCACTTAAAGGCATTATCTCATAATTATAACAACAGATTTGTATAAGTTCTTACCATGCATGTATGATCAGAATAACATAACATCTTAATTCATTCAAAGTTCACATTTACAGAGATGATATAACCACAATAGTATGTCATTGTAAGCACAGAGTGTTCGCGGATTTCCCTCTACCCTTAAACCCCAATTTTTTACAAGATTGAAATTAGAACCCCCTCCCTCCTTACCTTTCAACTTTTGCGAACAGAAAGAGGAAAAGAATGAGGGTTTGCATTCCGTTTCCTTGCCTCCTAGTCCTCTAGTACCCAGAACAGAAGTTGCCCCGAAAAGCTTGTGAAATGAGAGTGATCTTGCAGAATGATTAGAGAAAAATAGAGCTGTTCTGTTTTTGTGTGGATTCACGTCGTGATCGTTAAGAGGGGAAGAAAGAAAGTTGGGAAGTGTAGTTTTTGGGCTGTTTGGTTAGGTGGATGAAGATGAGAAGCGAGAAAAGTTTAAAATTTGAATTAAAAAAAATATGGAAAGAAAAAAAAGTTTAAAATTTTGTTTTTAAAAGTTATTTTTTCTTTCTTTTATTTTATATTTTTTTCCAACTAAATAAAAAAAAAACATTTCGTTATTTGTATTTTTTTTTTTCTTTTTTTCTTTCTTTCTAACCAAACATACCATAACTTCACATATGCTATTAGTTTGTGTCCCAAAAGATTCTTTTTTTTTTAAATCAAATTTATTTTAACTCAAAATTCTCATAATTATGAGTAATTAACCGGTTATTATCTATAACTCATAGAAAGGAAACTAAACACTATTCCCTTCTGGTTACATTTCAACATGAATATGCAGGATAGAGAAAAATAAAATAAAATCATGTTCTACTTATAAATAAATTAGTTACTTTTAAATTTTAAATAATATTCCCAGAGTACTCAAAAAATTACTTTTTTTTCTTTTATTCTTTTCTATATACTCATTAGAGTAGTTCTCATAATTTTCTTATAATTTTTGGAGCTCATTTATGCTATATTTGTTATGAAGGAGGGGAGAGGAGAGGTGAAGAAATTTTAAAATTTTCAAAAATTTCTATTGTTTGGTATAAATGAAATAGAGAAGAAATTTTTAAATTTTTTGATAGATCTCACTATTTATTTCTACTTTGCTTCTTACCTACCGTCATTTACCTATCTATCTCTCTCTTATTTCTCATATATTTCTTTCCTATCAAATAACTTAAAATTTCAAATTATTTCCTACCAAAATTCCCCAAAATGTCTCAAAATTACAAAATTATATTCTAAACATAGTTACATGCTTAAAATATAATTTTGAATTACCTAAATATTATTTCTTAATTTTATCTCTTTGATTTAATTTATTGATTATAATTATTTTTAATTTTTTATTCTGAAAATCATAATAATTATTTTTATTTTTATTTTTATGTTACCTTTTTTTTCTATCATTCTAAGTTTAAAAGGTATATATTTATATTATATATATATAGAGAGAGAGAGGGAGAGAAAGAGAGAGTTTAATGGTCATGCACTGTCAGTGTAAAAGTTTTACACTATCAACCAATTAGAATTTACTATTGGTATGACTTTTAAGGCTATTATTATAAAAGTTAACAAATTTACGATGTATAATAGTTTGTGATTGGATGACAATGTAAAACTAATTTACACTTTTCTTATATATATATATGAGTTATTTTATCTCATTTTATTCTATTCTATATTTTTTTTTAGCAACAGCAACTAATATTTTATATTTTCCAATTTACTTCGAAATTTGTTAGAAATACAATTCTAGACACTATTTGAAATTTTAATTTAAATCAAGACTTGCTGAATTTCTAAATTACATAGAGATTTTCACCACAGAATAAATATCAACAATAACAATAAACGAATAATAATATATGTGTATAAAATAGAGGGCATTATAGTGAACACCAATATATTTTTACCTATTGTCAAGAGTTACATTATAAAAATCGTTATGATTTTTGTTGTTGTGTAAAATGAAACAGAATGCAAATCATATTAAAAATGTAGTCACCAATGAATAGTTTAATAAATTACTGTAGGAAATTATAATCTTTAGTATATTTCATTTTTTTCAATGATAACTTCAATAAAAAAAATTGGCAATTCATATTGTTAATCTTAACAAAAAGTTTCACATATTATCTTAAAATATTATTTAGAATGAATCATTTATAATAAATTATAAATTGATAAAAAAAATTCATTTACAAATATATTTTTATATATTTAAATCATATTTTCCATACTCAATTAAATCAGTGCAACACACAGGTATTAAACAATAATGTACACGAGTAATATAAAGATCACTTTCAATAAATAAATAAATTTTTTAATTATGAAATTAATTTTGCACTAAAACAATATACGAACCAAGAAAAATTGATATATAGTAGAAGAAAAAATATTAAAAATTGGCATGATCTAATATATGGTAGAGGAAAAAGAAAACATTAGCATGGTAAAAATTAGGTGATGATTAAACTTGAAACTCATTTCTTTTCGATGTTTCTCTTCAAATAAAAAGACTAATATAATATTTTTGAATGCTTTTCAATGCAATATTGAATATCCTCATTAGCGTAAAGATGATTTTTAAATATACTACCAAATAATTATTTTTAAGATCATTATAGTTTAGTGCTATTTATCATCAAATTTATCATTATTTCCATATTTATATATATTGTTTTATGGATTTGGTTTACATATTTAAATTTGTTTTGAAACGTAAATGATTAGTATGTTATATATTGCTTTAAGAACATGGTCAATGGTTCGATCTTCAGGTCTATATGTATGAAAGAATATTTTTTGAGAGATATCAGCCCTTTAAATGGATCTTTGTTCGTTGATTAATTAATCTCTTGCTTTTGGCCAAGAATACCTTGAGCAAAAAAGAAGAAGAGAATCTTCTATATTGTAAGATTTTTTTAATATTTAACTAAATTTTAAAAATATAATAAAAATATTTAATTATAATATATATATATATATATATATATATATATATATATATATATATAGTGTGTGTGTGTGTGTGTGTGTGTGTGTGTGTGATTAATTTAGATAAAAAGTAGAAAAATATAAATTTCTTAGATTTAGTATAGAAAATAAATTTAAAAATTGAAGAGAAATTATTTAAAACTATTTACGTGATTGAGAATTAAGATAAAAAAACAAAACTTAGTATAATTTTTTTTAAAATGAATTGAAGTTGAGATTTGGGACAAAAATCTTTAAATAGAAGGAAAATGCTAAAATAATTAATAATTTGAAATGTTTAAAATATATAAAAATAAGTATTAAATAATAACAATGTAATATTTCACAAGGTTAAAAACACAATACTAAATGTATTCACATTCAAATAAATTAGTTTTATTAATAATACTATTAAATATTAGTCTTATATATACGTACTAGTGTAATAAGCATTGCTATGCATGAGTATTAAGTTTACAATCTATAAATTTTTTATATTATTATGACTTTTAATATATTTCTTTAATATTTTTTAATTTTACAAAAATATATGTCAGTGTGTGTGTGTATATACATAGATATATGTATACATATGTATATATGTATGTATGTATGTGTGTATGGATACATACATGCATATATATATATATATATATACATGTATATATTGATATAGTACAAATATATGATATTATTCTAATTTATATTAATGTGTGTTTTAAAAACATCACCTTTACAAATATTTGTGCATGAGGTATGCTAGAAATACATTTTTTAACACACTCTTTTTTATTGGTTAAAATTTATTAAAAATTACAATCAAAAGAAAGATAGATTAAATATGATAAGGGACCCACAAAATTTTATGATTTCTAATAAATCTCAACTAATAAGATAGAGTGTGTTCAAAAGAGTGTATTAGAAAGTGTGACACCCAATTACATTCATAATATCTTGACGTTTCTTTTTATTATTTTATTACAATTCATTTAGTCAATAGTCTGATTCTATCTCCTTAAAGTTTGGCTCAACTCCTCTGGCATAGAATGCATGTCCAATGGGCACCTGAGAAGGTTGCCCATCACCTGAAGAAGAGTAATAGGAAGAGTTAGTAATCCATCCATTACCCATCCTTGGGTAATAGTCAGGAACAGGAGATTGGTAAGGAGTATCATCTATGTCGAGAACATAAGGAATAACTGGTATCTGTGGTGGCTCAAATATGTTAACCAGTGGAACTATTTGAGCAATGTCTTCGTCATCATCTTCTACAAGAGGTGACAGTGGCAGAGGTACAACATCAGCTTTGGCATACCCAATAGGAGGTAGGGTGGTCAACAAGATTAGTAGAGTAAACATAGCAGTAGGAATATAGATATTTGGAAACTATGACTAAAAGATAATGGTAATGTAGCCTCCATAAGTATCCAAGAGAGAAATACATTATGTACCCACTCTTCGTGTGGGCTAAACTAAAGGTAGATGTTCATCATCATAGGAAGCTATGCCATCTACTTGTAATGTCACGTGAATGCATACAAAGAAAAGGATTGAGGTGCTTGGATTTCTAAATCATGTTCGCAAGGGTTTCCGTAGGATTCCCTATGTCACCAATCATACACAAATATTCATACAAAATGTAGAGGGATCCTAAGGTCTGACCTAAGTTCTCATGATTCATGCATGATCAATAACTCGTATGGATCCACTCTCATCGATGATTTCAAACAAATCATCAACATCATCATTATCTTTGATCTCAAAAAATGATTGGGAGTTCATATTCCCTTCGAAATAGTGATATTGTCATCAATGTTATCATCATAATCAATATTCTCGAGAAACAAACTCATAGTGCCACTACAACTTAAATGGGGGAAACTCTACACCAATCCTGGTAATGCTGAGCAGGTGTCAGGGTTATCATGTCGGTTATGTGATTATCCTGACATTAAAGGCACTACCTTGACCATAAGACTCTCACAACTCGATACCATACCCTCTAGACCTAATAATGGTCCTATGTCTTTCATTCTGTAGCGTATCAATTGTAACTTCCCAGTCTTAGTCATAACTTGACCATATGTATGACTCTTACATGCCACACCATAACTTAGACAATATTTGTCCTAATTTGTGTAACACCTTAGGGTATTACCTTAAGGTTATACATTTTAATCATTAGAGTGCAAATAATAAAACATACATATAAGGATATCACAATATGTGATGCCCTTACTCAAGAAATTCACTGCTTGAAATCATACATGCTTCTCAAGTAACATAATCACATATATCATAAAAGGGGGATCCTCATACTTAAGGGATCACTATACAAAAGAATATAGCAAAAACAGTATTGTCTTTTAAAATCTAGCCTAAGAAGGTATCAATATACAAAATATAAATATCTTCTAAGCCACTTCATCTCCTTCGACAACCTGTTCAATCTGGAACATGGAACTAAACTAATAAGAAAGGTCTCAATATAGATATGCCTCATGAATACTCCATTTATCTAAAACTTTGCTTAAACAGTTGCATACTTATAAACATAACTTAAACATGACTTAACATTCTCTTTCACATGCTTAACATTAATCTTTTTCTCTTTTCTGTCCTACGGCAAAGTATTGAGCTTAATCTTTCAAGGAGTGTCCCCCTTGTCCTTATGTCATGACCTCGTACTTATATACTCCTCTAGTCTGAGGAGTTTAGCCATTAGCCTTTAGGGAATTAGAAGTGATGAAACCCTGCCTATTCACCCAAAAGAGGGTACCTTAGTCTTAGCATGCATTCCTTCCTTTACATAAATGTTTGACCTTCTGTTAGCATCCGGAGGGGTTACCAACCTCTTTTTCCCAATGGAGACTCCTCAGTTTCCATAAATAATTAGAACATGTCCTCAAGTGGCATTTCATAAGACATAGATGTTAGTTGAACATTACAAAATGCTATGAATGAATATGCAGTTCCAGGGGTCTCTCACTTAGCAAAGGCATGGCCTCGCTTAGCGAGTGAGACCTTGTCGCTTAACGCACCCTAAAGTTGCTTAGCGACTCTGTATAGGGGTCCAAGATATGTTCTTTGACTTTTTTTCACTTAGCGAGAATAACCTTCGCTGAGCTAGTCCACATGAGGCTTCTAAACTTATCTTCTGTCCAATTTTCACTTAGTGAAGCTGTATCGCTCGCTTAGCAAATTCATATTGGCTGCTAGACTCATTTTTTCTACTCAAAATTCACTAAGCCAATACTTGGACTTTTCAAGATTTGTTAAGCTAATTCTAATTCACTAAGCCGTTGGGCAATTTTTTAGTATTGCGTTTTCTTTGTAGTTTTGCAATTCCAACACCATTAATGGCCTCCCAACGGTTTCCAAACCACCATAAATGACCCATGAATGCATTCCTCAAGCTCTAATCATCAAACCCCATCATAAACAACCCGTGGATCGTGTAAACCATGTTAAAACCCTAAATTTCTAAAAAACTATGTATAGTAAACAAAAATGGAGGTTGGGGATTCAATGGCAATCAATAAAGTAATACTCAAGGGGAAAAGGAGGGAAAAACACTTACAATGATCCTTGACTATGAGGGTGTTTATAGATGTCTTTTTCTTCTTCCTCCTTCTTCTTCTCTTCTTTCTCTTTTTTCTCCTCTTCCTTTTTCTTCTAAGAGTGAGGTGTGTGAGAGTATGGTTGGGAAGAGGCTTTTAATGAGTCTAGGAAGTCTTGGGTCTTTATTAGGTCTTATGGTATTTTTCTCTCAACTAACAATCTGTAGCCTTCTAATGTACCATAATGCATAGTAATGTCCTATATTATGTAAAGCACTTATAAAACAACCATCAAGAACATGTAATGGATTTAATAGTATTATTATTATTATTATTATTATTATTATTATTATTTGTCTATCTTAGGGATGTTACAACTTGTCTCTTCAAAAATTTGGCAAAGTTCTGACTATGTCCATTTGTTAAGTACCATTACCTAATGCAGAGGTACGGTTTAACTTAACCTCATCCTTATACATTATATGATAATAATTATTTCTTAATAACATAATATTTATAATCTAACGTTAATTTTACTTTCAGCAATTAAATATAAAAATATATTTTAAAATAATTTATTTATAATTAAACCGAGTTGTTTATTAATCTGTTTTACAATAGTGATTTAAATAAATTTCTTTATTAATCTGTTTTTATAAAACTAATAGATTTATTTGCATATTCAAATCAAAACTTTAAATTTTTAATCGGTAGGTATGATATATATATATCTATCTAATTGTTATTTGATTTTATAAAATTTGCTTCATGCCTCTAAAAAATTAATTATATAATTATACAATTTAGTTCTAACAAGTTTATATAAACTGTTTTTATGTAACAGATTTAGTATGTTTCTATAAAATTAACCAATTTATTATAATCTGTTTTACTAAACTACTAGATTTTATAAACATATGATTGTAATATGTTTTTATTAAAACTTAGCAGATTCAATTTATAATTTTGTCTTTGTAAAACTAATTGGTTTAATTTATAAATTTGTTTTATAAAAATTAACAAATTTATTTTACAACTCTATTCGATAAATCTGTTTAACTCTAAATCTGTATTTATAAAAATCTTATTTTATTAAATTTTAAATTTCCTATATATATTTAATTATAAATTAGATATCTATAACCCATTAGGGTCAGCTTAGTGGTGGGGAATTGGGATAGCATGCATGAGGTCATAGTTTTGAACCTTAGTGCCACTATTGAACACCAACAAAAAGTTATCTATATATTTTTTTAACTTATCTATAAAATTATTTACTTTCTATTTTAAATCCATTTAACCGAATATATATTTATTTCAGTTTTCTATCAACTGTTCTTATAATATAACTAAAAATTAGTATTTGTTAATAATGTCAAAGTTCTAAAATTATTTTAAGTTTCGGTTTTGAAATCTGTTTTATATATATCTGTAGTTAAATATTCCTATAAATATAAAATATTCTTAACCATTTGGAATGACTAAAAATTAATTTCTAACCGTTAAATTTATTTTAAATGCTAAAAATATCAGTTTTAAACCGATTAAACAATATTTTCTCCAATTAAATTTCATAATAATTCATTTAAATGAATTTTAATCTATTAAAATTAATATTAAGGTATATGAATAAATTTTGTCTGATTAAAAGTATCTAAATCAATCTATGACTGTTAAAACTTGAAATTTTACTATTTAAATAATATCTTAAGTCATTTAAATTAATTTGATCTAATTAAAAATATCTTTCATAGATTAAAATTTATAATAAACTAATTTTAACCGATTGAAAATTTTAAATGATAAAATATGAATTTTAAATGGTTAAAATTAAAAACTAATTGAATAATGTACTAAACAAAGGAATAAATTAATTATAAACAATTAAATAAACAACAGACAAGTACAAGAAGTGTATTGTGACACTCGTTCACATTGAACATAACCCGTACTTATTTAATTACTTAATTAGTTATTAATTTTGAATTGATGAAAATACGAGCAAGATTTTTTCAATTTTTATATTAGAAAAATTCTAATTTAACAAAAATTGAAAATGAGAGTGAAAAATAGAAAATAAAGTCTATACACACACACACACACATCAAAAAGATTCTATATAGAGCAGTGTCAATCTACCCCAACCCTCATACAAAAAGAATACTACTATAAACTAAGTCTACAGATCCTCATCCGTAAGGTGTCCTTTGACTCTTCCAGCATCATTGGGTGTTTCTGTCATCTTCAATAATCATGATCATATACATGGAAGAAAAACAATAGAAGGAGGTGATTTGTTCTAAAATCACTTTCACTTGTATGATAGGAATTTTACCATAAAATACAGATAAAACACAATTGACAATAGAGGGGAACCTAGGGCTTATTTTAAGTTATGCTATCCTTGACTTGGTATGGATCCATACTTTTCATTAATGAGTAATAGTTCTCAACAAAATTGAAAACTGACTAGAAGTACATATGCCTCTATCAACAACATCACATGGTATAGTCCTCATCATTATTGAGGAACAAAATAATAGCTCAGGATAACACAGTCCACATAGAGGTATACTCTCACACCATTCCTGGTGATGCTAAGCAGGTGTTAGGGTTATTCAGCTGGTTAAGTGATTGTCCTAGCTCAAGAGCGCTACCTTGACAATTAGGACACTCACCACTCAATACCATACTCTCTAGATCTTAACAATGGTCCCTGCCTTCGTCCTGTGGTGTACCAAACTATAGGTTGCCTAGCAAGGTGTCATGCCACTGCATGTCACTTGCTTTACATTACTCACTAACTTATCAATTTCTAACTTCTCAAATAAACGTTTCCTTGGTCTTATTTAATTTGAGTACCAATGTAATCAACATTTCTGCCTTATATTGCAAAAATTATATAATAATAATTTAAGACAATCCATAAATCATAATTTCATTACCAAAATTTTGACTTAATAATAATAATTTTATTATTAAAATTTTAGCAGAATAACAGCTCAATAATTATATTTTAATAATCTAAATTTAGACAGAATAACAGTTTAGTATAATTTAATTATTTAAAATTGAGTAAAGTAACAATTTAATAGGCATAAATTAATCATCTAAATTTGAACAAAGAAACAACTTAGTAAGCATAATTTAACTATCTAAATTTGAGCAGAGTAACAATATAGTTAAAATTTAAGATTTAGCAACAAACATTATAACAATGTAATGATATTAGTAATAAAACTTATGCTAAAACGAGTTTAGGAGAAAACCCTTTCTATCAACATATTAAAGGACTATAATTTAGAACCAAACCACCCCCCCCCCCCCCCCCCCGCAATTACTCAAGGGTGGTTGTTGAAGAGGAAGAAAGTTGATGGTGATGCTGGTGCAAAGCTCTTAGGAAGGGAAATTTACTAGTTTATGAAAACTAGTAAAATTTTAGCATAAATTTTTTTTTAGAAAGAGAAACTCTCTAACTATTTCGACTAACCAAGAAAAGGGAGGGATGAGTGAAAATCTGCCCAAAAGCTTGGGTATTTATAAAGGATTGAAGAGTTATAGGTGTCCAAAAATGATGTCATGCATTATGTCACAAAAACCTATTTTTATTTCCTTTTTAATTTAATTTAGGGACATATATTTAAAAATAGGTAGTGAATCATCCCCCCCCCCCCCCCCCCCCCCTTAGGCTTGGATGTAGTATATGAGTGGTCCCAACTTTATCTGCAGTTAAATTAGCCAGTACTAATAAAATTACCTAAACTTGAATAATTTAGCTTTTAATGTCAAAATAATGAATTAAAATGTAAATTGAACAAATGTATTATTTTCCATCAAAGATACATTTCTAAAAATTATTTTTTATTATTTTATTTTCAATTATATATATACATACATATATATATATATATATATATATATATTGTATTTTTGAGTTAGAAATTTATATTAATTCCATTTTAATTCAATAAATGCCAAAGAAATTCTAAAATTAAATATTTTATCTATAAATGAACTAAGTTTTTCATTTTCACCATTTTTGCATTTCAACACATGAGTATTTAAGGTACCTTACAAGACTTAATAGTAATTATCAACATAACAACTAGGCCTCATACAAGAGGTTATTAATTACAAAAGAAGAAACTAAAATCCTAAAATAAAAATAATTATAAAACTATAAATTATGTTGAATGCTTTCTTTCTTATTACTCCAAGCTCCGCTTAATTTGAAAACATTAAACTTAAACTAATGAGACCACAGTCTCAGTGAGTGTCCTAGGGACACTACAACACCATATAGAGCACATATAAACATTTTTGTCATTCTTAAGAGATCACAGTTTATACACAAAACATAAAACATGTAATTGACTTTATAGTACACCATTAGAAACAACAATTATATCATTAGTAGGATGCACATATGACTACAATGTTCCTCTATCCCTAGTCCATATGCATGTGGTATCAATACTACCATTGGGAAATAGCCTAGGAGTATATGCTTAGGGTCAAAGGAGCGCAACCTTCTATGGTTACCTCCAACTAAGCATTTTCAACTAGCATGATGTCCTCAAGTAACTAGTTAGGGTTGTTAAGCTTTGCACAATATGCCTCAACATCATGGGATCAGCAGGAGTCATTAGGGTTTTCCCACCAAGCAACCCCCAAGGCCAGGCTGACAACCCTTTAAGGCCTCCACCATCTGGCTCATAATACTTTCCCCCATCACAAAATCTCAATGTCATGATACATATCTTATACATACAATGCATACAAGTGTCCCTCTAGACTTCTCTTTACAAAACAAGTGAGTCTCATTCTCACCCCTCATAGGCTAGGTCCCTTACAAACGAGATATCACCTGAGCCCATGCTTTCCTTTCACAAGCTAGGTCATTCGTCACAATGATATCAAGTAATGTCACACATCTCATAGTATAAGGTCACATCATACATCTCATCATGTAATATACACAAGTCATTATCATAGTCAATTAGAATAAACATTCTCAAGTATCATATCACGAGTCACAATCACAAAGCAACACTCATAATATCACGTACTCACTTCCTTTATCCCATATCATATTCCTATATCTAAACAGTCTAATCATTAGTCTCTCAATTCATTTTTTGATTGCTTGAGCTAATCCTACTACTCTTGTACTTCAAAATTCACACATTTCACTAATAGGAAATGTAACAACTCGCGACGTTAGCCACAGAGTCGCCACAATGAGGAAATACTATTCTCTCTAAGACTCTAGCATATAAATGCTTCATTTTCTTTTAAAATAACATTATTATGGAAACTCCTTATTTTTCTGGTTATGAAAATACTAGAAATTTGTTTTTCTCTCTTTAAGTGAAGTAAATATTGTCAACACCTCAAAAGAAAATCATCACCTAAAAATATCTCATAAGATAAAATCACATCAGTAAGAGTTATCAGAACACATGAAGCTGCAGTCAACCAAAAATACAAATCATGGACCAATATAGCTAAGCCCCAATCATACACCCAAAATGGGGGAGGGGTACAAGAACTCACACTCTAAGAATTGGCCGTCTACACTACTCCTAATACTAACTAGTCCCCTAAGGGTAGTGAGGAGAGGTAGATGGCATATCCTCATCATCTTTGTCCTTGTAGTGACCTTGCCCAAAACCATGTCCACATCCATGAGTCGCCACGCAAAACATCCTACGGTAAGCCCTGAGGTTTCCTCAGAAGAGAAAATGTGTAGCAAAAAAGGTCTGCCAAATCTGCCTCTCAGTCAAGGGTCCATCTAGCGCTACTCCATTGGATGGTAAGGAAGAGCTCAAGGACTAAACGCCTCGTAGAGTCTCGACGCATTCCTCTGCTTCTGCGATCAATGCAATCGCGATTATCACAGTCATAGTCACACACAAAGCACACCAACAAGGATAAGCTACCCAAAAGAAGACATACATATACAACAACAATATGTGCAAAGGAAAATAGACTGAAATAAAAGTCATCATAGTAGCATGCTCAACGGTTTATAGAGAGCCATCACAAATTCAGTTAAAGAAATTGAATAGACAGGCATTACGAAACACCTCCGGTATACAATGTCATGATATGTAATGATTGCTATAACACAGCATAAGCTGCTATAACCCAGCATAAGTTGCCACACCATGAGCTGCTATAACACAATATAAACTGCCACAGCATAAGTTGCTATAACACAGTATAAATTGCCACAGCATGAGCTGCTATAACACAGTATAAACTGCAACAGTATAAGTTGCTATAACACAGTATAAACTGTCATAGCATAAGCTGCTATAACATAGTATAAACTGCAACAACATAAGTTGCTAAGATACAACATAAGCTACTACAACATAGCATAAGTTGCTATAACATGAAACAATCTTTAACCAGTGCATATTATAAACAATTTATCATACATGCAATTAGTCATTAAAAATTATCATCATTATTCTTATCATTGATTCACTGCACTTATCCTCAAGAATAACACCTTCATATACTATCACATTGGGCCTTATCCATCGCTGGCCCATTTTCGCGTGTTACAACACCGAGCCCTATCCGTCGTTGGCTCTACAGCAACAGGATTCTCTTTAGAGCAATCCCTAGTTGAGGATAGGCAGAGGTTCTACATAGAGTAACCTCACAACACAAAGTCCTCATATAGAGCAACTTTGCCAACAAGAAGTTGAAACTCTACTTAGAGTGATTTAAACTCAACCGTAAAAGTTATTCAAGAAAAGTATATGTCTATCAACTTTTAATTAGATTATTTACATAAATCATTATAAGATAATTAAAATTTTAAAATATTAAGTATGTCTTAAGAATAAAAAGGAAAACAAACCAACTACATTTAAAAGATTAGATTTTCATGGAACTTGTCCTTATGACTAATAGAGTTATTCTTCACAATGGAATCATTTAAAATACTTTTTCAAAAATATATTTAAATTGTGTAAAATAGTCAATAATAATATATTTTATTGAAATTCATATTTAAAATTTATCTTAAAAGATCCACCATTAAGTTTCAAGTTCAAAATATAATATTTCTATAAAGTTGTACAAAAGTTGTAAAGCTTATTACTAGGACAAATTTCTAGTGGCTGTCAGATTTGAGCCTTTGTTTTGAAAATAATTTTGGGATAGTAATTGATTTTTCCTTAACAGGATATTTACATGATTGAAAAGGAAATTTTGTCTGTTTTCTAAAACAATAAAGATCTCCTTAAGAAAAAAATCTACAAATAAAGATACAAAAATAATAAGACAGCAAGGTCAAGGTGACCTTCTGGAGAACCAGCGAGCATATCTTGCCATTTTTCATGTCCAAAAGAAACTTTTCAGAGATCAAACTTTTTATATTCTAAAATTAAATTTAAAACATTTTCAAAAAGTCCAAGAACACCAAAAACAAAGGCCTACATGATTTTATATGATTTTTGAAAGTTCACAGTTTTCAAAACTTCTTCCAGACAGAAAGCAAGCACAACCCTTAGATTCCAAAAATCATTAAAAATAGTAAAACGAACCAAATATAGGCAAACCATATATACTTGGAAATATTTTTGTGTCTACTTTCCACTTGTTCAGAGGTTTTCCTCTAATACAAAACTGATTTTCCTAAAATCACGTTTTCCTGCCCACTATCAGGTCAGCATTTGGGGACAGTGTGTCCAACTTTCAAAAAGCATTTTAGTTTCTTAACCTTTTGGTACGTTTCTTGTGTCCATTTTGAAGAAAATTTTATCTAGTTTACAAACAAACAACAAGCACACAAAAATATTCACCACAGATCCAGTTATCACGAAAACAGTACAACATGTCCAAACAGGAAAGCCAATTAGCACCAAGAATACACCACATACTTGCACGAAAATGTGATCTCTCATTAAGTTTAATACTTTTAAAAATACCAACAAAATTTTTAACAACAAAACTCATCCAAATATGTCAATCACAGATTTAAACACATAAGAAAAAGGGTTAGCTTTTCTTACAATATGTTAAGATCTCTTCAAGTTTGCAAGGGTTTTGGAGCAAGTGGATGATTTCCTTCCAACTTTGAGGGGGTGAACCATCAACCAACACCCAAAATGGTTGATTTGGGATATGAACATGAAAAGAAACAAACTTTAGAACCAAGAGGGTAAAGGAAACTAAAACCATTTTGGTCTTGGTAGAAAAGGAGAAGATGGAGGAAGAAGAAGATAAAAAGGATGGAGTTTGCTTACCAAGCACTACCTCTTTGACACCCTAGCTTCTTCCCTCACTACCAACACTCAAGAAACTTGAACCAAGCTCTCCCTTTTCTCTCTAAGTCCCACGACCAAAGTGAAGGAAAAATGGGAGGATTGTTGTGTTTTTGGTTATATATACAAGACACATTCCATAAGGGTATTTTGGTAACTTGCAAAATGAGAAGTGCATTTGAATTTAAATGGAAAACAAAACTCTTTTCCCTTTTCCCTAGGTGGTGGACAGCCAACACAAGACAACCATGGGTGCAAATGGTTTTTCAAGTGTTTAAGTTCACTTGATATGACAAAGTGTAGGTTTTTGTGAAAAGGTGTTTAGTTAGGTTGTAACCAATTTAGTTAGCTTAAGACTACTAGTTAAGTTTAGTTTGGTTGGGCTTGGGAAACGTGTAATCTAGGTTCTAGACAAAGAACATTGTAGATTCCCACACTAACAGTGAAAAATGCAATCAAATACCGAGTTTCAAGAGATTAGGTTTTGGGTTCCTAACTCTTGAATCAACTAAAACAATTTAATTGATATGAGAACCTAAATGAGTTTATGACTCTTTAGACTTTCTCTATTTAGGATGGAATTGACTCTGTCTAAATCAGGTAGTTGATTATACTTTATCTGACAGGATTCTAGACAGGCTTTTTAATAGACAGATTGATCAGGAATAGGATTAACTTGAGAATAAGGAAAACTACCTACTTGCCTAGAATTCAATCATAATTAAACTTAATTAATTATAATTAAATTCCACAACCCTACACTATCTATCAGAATTTTGCAGATATTTTCTCTGCTTATCTTATAGCAGTGCAGATCCAATTCCTGCAGAATCTTCCGTAGAAACTTACATAGGCACCAAACAAAATTCTTAATTGATTCTTTGCAAGGTAAATTAAACTTAATTTTCTGTTTTGAATTATTCACACACTTATTCATAGATTAAGAAGAAACATGTATTATAGGAAACTCAACATAACCATGCTCAATGGAGCACAGGCGTGCTTGGTCAACCAATTTTACTACACTTATTATGACTTCATGCTTACCTTTATTGAATGTTTATTGGGCTTAATATGGGTGTTCTAGTTGAGTTTTGCGTGTTTGGATTCAATTGGGCTTTAATGAAAATCTTAATTAATTTTTCGATTTTTATGGGTTTTGACCTTTTATCCTTGTTTGGATCATAATTTAGGCTACAAAGATGAGTTTGAGGTGATCTTAGTGTCTATAGAAAGATAAAAGAAAAATCTACAATTTCATGAAGAAGTCATGAGCTGATTTGGCCTATATCATGGACGAAATTGGACTTAAAGATTGATACGCTGTTTCCCGCTGGCAGCCTAACATAAATGTAGTATTTTGGGCATATTTAATTTATAGACATTATTTTTAGGTGATTCCAAAGCCATTAGTTAGCTAACACACAAGGCTACAATTCTTATGAAGACCACAAAGCCTAATTCGATCATCTATTTACTTGCTTTTGCCCTTTAAGTTGACATTTTTTGTGAGGAAGATAAGCATGGACGTGCTCTTCACTTGGCAGATTGCAAAATCGCAATTTGTGAGCAGGAAGACTCCTTACAAAATTGCGATTTGTGAGTAGGGAGCCTCCTTAAACTACCAAAAATCCATAAGATTGTGTTCCTACTATCTTCATGTCCATTCTACTCCAAAATAGGGATTTCTTATCAATCTAAGTTGTTCTCATTTAAGCCTAATCCTTTAATTCCATATCTAAAATAGGGGAAATCCTCAAATCAACCTAAACCCTCACCATAATCTCAGTCTACCCTTGAACAATCACAATTTAAATTAATCACATAAGTTCACATAATAATAATAATAACAACAACAACATCAATAATACAATATATCCACACAAGGATGCACATGAACGGTATTACTCTTTCTTAATTCTTAAACATCATTTATTCCAAACCCTCACTAAGCCCTAACTATGGGTGATGCACATGAACACAAACAAGGAGGAAAGAACATTATTCCCAAACATCAGAATGCCCCTATCTTAAACCCCTTGGTCATACAATAATATTAAAGACTCTATCATAACCCCTCAATCTTGCATAAATATTGACAAGTACAAAACACTTATCCTAACCCCACATAGCATAAACATACAAACATCATGGCAAGCAAGACAAATAATAGCTAACAACTATTGGAAAAGGGGAAACATGTTAGGCACATATACAATAGAGATTCAAAGAATTATGGGGAAGGGGGAACATAAAAAGGGTTGCACTCACCTAAAGATGATTACCAAATCTTTAAGAGGGTGATTGCTTAGGTTTTCCCTTCTTCTCTTCTCCTTTCTCTCTCTTTTCCTTTTCCTAGTTTTTAATAACTAACCCTAATCTCTCTCTATTTTTCCTTCTTCTAAAATATGGGTGGGTTTGTGGTTTGGTGGGCTTAGTCCCTTGTTGGGCCTTAGTTGCTCTATTTGGAACCTATTATTTCATTCTTATAATTTTTAGCACTAAGATATTTATAATAACAATAATTCTAATCCTAATAATAATAACAAGAACAAGAACAACAACAACAATAACAACAATAATAATAACAACAATAACAATATTAATAATAACACCTAAGATATTCTTAATCAAATAATATTAGAGTTCTAAAAAGGGTCACCTTACGGTTTATTTTTAATATTCAAAATTTGGGCTATTACACTAGATGTCAAACCAATACTAGCTAGGCTTGACAAATATCTAGGGGCACTTTGGTCATTTTACACTAGAATTCTAGAAAATTTCCAATTGACAAACCAATTGAATCTTTTTTTCATGTCAGTCCTTAATGTTGAGAAATAAGGGCAAAATCATCATTTTCTAATTTCTTCAGGCTTCGGCTCAAAAAAATTATTTAAAATCATGATTAGATACCTCTTTACATTCTGAATTTAACTGTGGGAACATAATTATGAGATTCCTTCCTGATTTTTTAGAATACAGAATAAATAGAAAAATAGTTCAATAAGTAAAAGTGAGGTTGTTACACATATAACATACACAAAGATCGTAACATGAAATATAAATATAAAACAACAACATAGAATAATAAATATAAAAAAACAACATAGAATAAAAAATAACAACAGGAACTAAAAGAGATTGGAGGAACATCTCTAACCTATGCCTAGTGAAATAACAACATAATTAGAAATCCACCTCCTCCCTGCCATACCTTAGATAGATAGATGAAGAAGAGAAGGCTACTTGATATTTGATCTCCTTTAGCTTAAGAGATAGGAACTTAGTTTATATTTTTGGCATGATAATAGTTTGTGAAGAGAGGACAAGAAAATGAGAGAAAAGTGATTAAGTGTGTGTTGTGTTGGTGTGTCGTGAATATATTAGAGAGAAAGAGAATTGAGTTATTGTTTTGTGGTTAAGAATTGACACATAGATTATATTAGATTGTGTGGTGAAAAATTAATCGTTAGTAATTTTCAAAAATTATAAAAGATAGTGATTATCTTAATTTGACTCAATTCTTGATTGAGGAGATAAGCCTTGCTGGTCATGTATTTATAAGGGGACAAACCACTTCATCTGAGTTGTGGTAACTAAAGGAACACGTGTATTTTATTTGTATGGTGAATAAAATTACAAAAGGGTAATAAATAAAAATGAAAAAAATTTACTTTTATTCATTTGTAAAGAAACTTGGTTGATAAGCCACTTAACTTGGTCGTCCAGCTTAAAAAAATAAAATCAAAGATAACTTTATCCAAACATTTAATGAAATTATAATTAAAATAAATATAAATTAATTAATGTTATCTATACTTGTCCTTTGTGCTATGAAAATTTCAAAGAAACTTCAATGTGATCATTGCTACATTTAACAATTTTATTAATAATATTTAATTTATCATTTGTATTAATTTATTTATAGTCAAATGTAGTCAAAAGTTACATAAATTATCAATTTAAAATTTTATTTGAAATTTTCAGATGTGGGCTGGCTTAAATTTCGTCCAGGCCCATTTAAAATAACAAAAATATATTTTTCTCAATTATTTATGATTTATATAATTATTTAGGTATTATTAATACTAAAAATTGTTAATTTATATTGATTTAGACCAAAATAATTTTTATTTTAAAATTTTCATGATTTTAAATTTTAAATAATTTTTTAACTAAAATTATTATTTAGATAATTTTTCTAAAATTTGAGTGAAAATGTCTTTGGTTGATTTTTATAGTCAATCAAAGGCATTTTCATCTTTTTCTTTTCCTAGAAATTCTAATAAATTCCCAAAAAAATTCTAATTTGTTATTTTAATATCCTAAGCACATTTTTAAGTTTAAAAACTTAAAATATCATCATTTCTATTTATTTCATGTTATTATAGTTGAAATTTGATTTAGGGATGAAACAGTTATTTTACCATTTCCTAGGCCTTAGTCTGGATTCACAAACAAAATTTACATTCGAATAGTCCTCATAATTCTGATTGCAACCATGGGGATCAAAATTTGATATTCTTTTTCGATTGTCTAGAAATAAATACAAAAAATAAATCAAACAATTAATAAAAATTAAAAAAAAAAGGTGTTATAGAGAGTGTGTTCTTAGCACTTTTCATTCGTGCATTTATATTTCTCATAATGAGGAGTGCTAGAAACACACTCCTTCCAACACACTTTCTCCTATTGGTCAAAATTTATTGAAAATTGTAGAATCATGAGTGAGGTGCATTAAATAAGGAGTGACACTCACACAATTTTGTAATTTCTAACAAACTTTAGCCAATAATAAAGAGTGTGCTAGAAAGAGTGTGTTTGAGATTGTATTGTTACCATTTCTCATAACTTAGATATATACATAATTATAATAAAAGATATTATTAATGAAAAATATTTTAAATTACATTTTCTAATTATTGATTAAAAAAAGACTAACATTAATTAAACAATAGATTTGTGAGTATTTCAATTTATATAATACAATAAAAGAATTGTTGATCTTATTTTGTTTTAGCTAATAACAATTGAGAGAGAACCCTGAACAATATAAGTTTGTTTAAGTCAGCAACGACATCAAAAGTGAAAGACATGTTAACCCCAAAGAAAGAAGCTATTCTCTTGACAACGTGATTTTCATCAATTACTTTGTTGTATTTTATTTCCAGCCTTTGTTTCTTGGTTTTTATCAAAATACTTTCATTTTATTTTCCCATATTGTTGGTTTATAAACTGCCAATGTTATTCACATTTCTATTATCTTTATTTTCTCTTATTATTTGTAAATAAAAAATAATCACATTTTTTGATACACATGTTTTTTTTTTCCCGAATAAGGGAAACAATAAAGATAATAGAGTTATAGATGTATAATTGAAAAAGCATCATTAGAGCCCTTGGTATTTTTTCTTAATTAATCCCGTTATGTAGGAGGATGGCTAAAATAATTGAAATTTTAACCTTATCAATTTTCATTATATAAAATGTCAACCATTCTTTAATATATGTTGAAAGCATATATGTTGAAACTTTATGCTATAATTTTAGCTAAGGGTGATGGGAGAAGGGAGAAAGTGAGATCCACAAAAATTCATTCACATTCATTATTCTTAATTATAATATGACTAATCATGTCAATGTAGACCATGATCCTAGACTCTCCATGAAAATTTAAGTTGAGCGACTAGCTTGGATATTCCTTAATCATGGTATAATCAACACAGGTACCCTACCAAGGGCTAATAAGTGGCATGTGCCAAAAACATTTGGGGAATACTAGCCACTGATCATGGGAACTAGTGCTCCAATTAGGATTTCCATATGGGGGAATCGTACACCACAACACGGGGTTGTAAGGTCCCGGTCTATTGTGGAATCATGTGAGCTGTAGTCCTCAAGCTTTCACACCCAATTTGCACCCGGCTATTCCCTTAACATTGACACCTTCAGTGTCAAATTACTCATAACAATGCATGAGTGAATGATAATCAATTCATCATAAACAGACAATGATGGTGTTTCATATCAACAACTACTTATCATTCACACCCTGATAAGTTTTAATCACCAATTTTCAACATTTCAACATGTCATCAAGTCACATATATTTACCACATCATGCCTTTCACAAGAATGCATCAAGAAACTCTTATAATCCACCATTTAATAAACTTTTGTTAAATCTTATATAAAATTATAAATTTTGTTTTAAAATATTAAAATGTTAAATTTAGATAAAGAATTTAAATTTGAAATCACCATTCTAAACCTTAGGTCATAGGTTTTCATAGAAACTTAATTTCATAACTTATAAAGCTATTCTTTATAATTAAATCATTAAAATGCCTTTATAATTAAAAAAAAAAAGAAAATACATTTTTCTTTAAAATCATATTTAATTTTATATAAAAGATTCACAATTAGATTTTAACTGTCAAAACATAACATTTTATAAAACTAAAAAAAGAGTTATAAAACTTTTGTTAAAACATATTCTAGTAACAACTAGTTTTAAGCCTCGGTTTTGAAATTCATTTTGAATAGGTAAATGATTTTTTCTAAACATGATCCATGGCTTGTTAAAAATGAAATTTGTCTATTTTATAAATCATCCAAGATCACCTAAAGAAAAAATCTACAAAAAAAGATACAAAAATAACAAAATAGCAAGGTCAGAGCACCCGACCAAAAGACTAGCGAATCTATTTTACTATTGTCACATATAATTAAATTTTTCAGTAGCCAAACCATTCATTTATGAAATTACACTTAAAAACTTTCCAAAATGATCAATATCATTAAAAACAAAGGTCTACAAGATTTACTATGATTTTTGAAATTTCACAATTTTCAAAAACACTTCCAGTCAAAAAAAAGTACAACCATCAATTTCTAAAAATATTAAAAATAATAACTATAATAAGTATAGGTAAACCATATATATTCAGAAATTTCATTGAATCTAGTTTTTAGTAGTTTTAAGAGTTTCAACAAACACTTAACCAAATCTTCCATAATCACGTTTTTGTACATACTGCTAGTCTAGCATTTTCAAAAAACAAGCACAACTTTCAAAAGGCATAAATTTTTCATTTATTAACTTTGCCATGTGTTTCTTGAGTCTATTTTGGAGAAAATTTTGTCTAGTTTATAAAAAAATAATAAGCACTCAAAAATATTAACCACAACTCAAGTTACAAGAAAAAACAGTGAGTGATGTTAGGATAGAAAATGAAAATAGCAACATGAACATCAAGCACACCTTCACAAAAATGTTTTCTCTCATCAAGTTAACAATTTTAAAAAATACCAGCAAAATTTATAAGACATCGAACACATCAAAAACAATAGTATCACAACCATAACACACAAAAAGGGTTAGTTTTCCTTACTTTCAATCAAAGTCCTTCAAAGGGTTTGGAAGAGAATAGGGCAAAAGATGGGTTTTCTCCTTCAACTTTGGAAAGATCAAACACCAACCATCACCATGAATAGATAATGCATGAGATTAACACAATAAAAGAACAAAGTTTAGAACCAAAGAAGTAGAGGAAATGGTTTAGACAACTTAGGTCTTGATAGAAAACGAAAGAATAAACAAGAAAAGAATGAGAAGGATGAACAACATACCTAGACCAATATTGGGGCTATTGGAACTCCTAAGACACACACACTTAGCACTTAAGAAAATTTTAGAACAAGAGTGGGAGAGCTCTCTATATCTCATAGCTAGGGGGATTTATGCAGGGGGAAATAGGCTTTTGTGTCACACTTTGTTCCACTTAATGGAGGGTAGAAAGGTAATTAACAAATAGGTAAGATTTTAATGTAAAATGAAAATCAATTCCAACTTCTCCAACAAGGAGAAGTGGATGGCCACTTTGCCCAAAACCATGGGTGGTTTTGTGGTTTAAGTACTATTAGGGTACAAATTTCTAAGAGTGATGTGATTTTGTATAGGTACTTTATGAATAGACACTTAGTTAGAATGTAACTAATTAGTTTGCTTAGAAAAAACAAATAGGTTGTCTAGTTTGGTTGGGCTTGGATGAGTGGCTACAGGATTAGACAGTAGAAATTTTAAATTTCTTACACTGACCGAGGAAACGCAGTCAAATATCGTAGTTTATCGGATTTGATTTAGGGTTTTTCGGCACTTGAATCAATTAAAATAATTTAATTGACATTAAAATATAAAAGAGTTTATGACTCATTATCATTTCTTTGGAAGGGTTGAACTATCTCTGCATAGGTTAAGAAGTTTATTTCATATTATCTGGAAGGATTTTAGACAAACTTTTTAACAAATAGATTTATCAGGAATAAAACTAATCTGATAGTAAGGAAAACCATCAACCTATATAGAATCCAATCATAATTAATTATAATTAAATTCCATAGCTCTATACTACTCATCAAATTTTTGCAAATATTTCTTTGCTCATTTGATAATAGTATCGGTCAAATTTCCATAGAATTCCTCTACATAAATTTACACAAAAATCAAGCACAAGTTTTAATTAATTCTTTTTATTGGAAAATTAAATTAAAATCTTCTTTCTAATTATTCAATCACCTATCCACAGATTAGTAAGAAACAAGTACTACAGGATGCTTTAAACATATGATTGGAGACAAAGACAGATTCTTAACGCTTGAAAAGAAGAAAAATGAAGGATTAGTTACTTTTGGAGACAACAGAAAGGCTCTCATTAAAGGAGTAGGTAAAATAGGTAAATTAGACTCTGTTCAAATAGAAAATGTTTATTATGTTAAAGGATTAAAACATAATCTTCTTAGCATCAGTCAATTATGTGACAATGGCTATGAAGTACAGTTTGAACCTATATCCTATCTAATTAAGGAAGCATCATCTGGCAAAGTCTTGTTTTCTGGAATTAGGATGAAAAATATGTAGTGCATTAGTTTGCACTCTTTGCCTAGTTAATCATGTTTAGTAGCATTCAACAATGATAAATGGCTTTGGCATAAAAGAGTAGGACACATAAACATGAAAACACTGTCAAAATTATCTAAGCATGATTTAATAAAAGGTATGTGAGGCATGCATTAAAGGTGAATAAATTAAGTCTAGGTTTTATTCTAAAAATGTGGTGACCACTTAGAATGTGTAACACCCCAAATTTTAGGTACTAGAAATAAATCATGAGATAGCTCCTAGTAGGACCCTTCTCATGTGTTATTAGATAAAAGACGCCTTGAGAGTTATTGTTATTATTATTATTATTGTTGTTGTTATTATTATATTTTTTGTTGTTGATGTAGCTGTTATTATTATTATTATTATTATTAATATTATTATTATTATTATTATTCTTGTGTTGTGTTGTTATTATTATTATTATTATTATTATTGTTATTATTATTACCCTGGTATTAGAAATTAGTAGGAATGCTATAATAGAGCCAAAAGAGCATCTAAGGCCCAATAGGGGACTAAAGCCCATTAAGCCACATACCCACCCACATCTTACAAGAAGGGAATAGAGAATGAGAGTTAGGTTTAGCCGTCACAAAATAGAAGAAGAAAGAAGTTAGAGAAAATGAGGAGAAAAGGAAGAAAAAGAGGAAGAAGAGGAACGAAAGGAATAGAAACTGAAAAACTTAAGCTCTAGAACTCAGATTTGTAAGTCCTTAAAGGTGAGTGTTCTCCCTATGTCCTTCTTTGCCCTTTATGTTATGCTTGTTTATCTATTTACCTTCCCCCTTCTTTATGCCTAATTTAGGGTTTTGAGGGGATTATGAGGGAGTGAAGAGTTTATAGATTAGATTGAATAATTATCAAAGTAAAAAAAGTGATTAAGAATTTAATTATTTGTTTTGAAGTGTTTAGAAGCCAAAAACAATAGAAAAAATAAATTAGAATATGGACCTTCGACCAGCTCGGTGAGGTTAAAAACTTGTTGGGCGACTTTTTTTTGAAAACTGGATTCCATGTTAGGCAGCAGACGACTATACTGCCCGCCGGGTGGGGTGTGTTTGGTTGTGACTCGTCAGGCAGCCTTCATGGCCCGCCGGGCATGTACGACCTTGGCTATTCCATTTTTGCGCCTGTGAACTCTCTTTTGCAGTCTTTAACTCATTGTTGCTTCATTTTTAATGACTTGTTGAGTTTATACTTTGTGATTATTATTTACCTTGAAAAAATTGGGTGTGATATGAATTTGTGTCAATGTTTTATGATAAAAGCCTATGAAAAGCTATAAGTATTATATGTGACCATGCATTATAACATTTGAGTTACGTGATTAAAGAAAGTATGTAAGAATTTGGTTGGTGGAGGCTGTGATGGGTTGCCTAACCCTAGCCTTGAGGGTGGTATTTGGTTAGGAAACTCCAATGGTTCATGCTGATCCCATAGAGCCGAGGCGTACTGGTAAAATTGGGTAACCCTGACTAGTCACCAGGGGATATCATACTAGTTGAGGGTGCGAAAGACGAAGGCATGGGTACCTATAATGCATAGCAACTTTTAGGATGAGTGACTGTCCCCACAAACCAACACAAGACTTTTCAACATGTTTGTCCTCACTCACACGCTTCTTGGGAAACTTCCCAGAAGGTCACCCATCCCAAAATTGCTCCAAGTCAAGCATGCTTAACTGTAGAATTCTTAAGTGATAAGCTACCGAAAAGTAGATGCATCTTGTTGGTATAGGTAGCACTTATTAATTTCTTTAAGTTATCCTCAACTGTACAGTTTCATACCTATATAGCTTTTGGATCCCTCTCATTATGGTGTATATTCGATTCATTCATGTGTCTCTCTCGCTGGAAGCCTACCAGGGGCTGCTCCTTGTAACGCCCCAATGTTTTCCTTTAATTATTATTATTTTTACTATTATTATTATTGTTTGTTTGTCTTGTTTTTAACAAAATGGTATTTTAGGAAAAAGAAATATTGGGCTTTTAAAATGGGGTTTTGTAATTAGAATATTTTTAAAAGTTTTAAAACTCTTGTGTTGGGCTTAGTTTTATGAGCCCAAAGTTAGCTTTAAGTATCCCTTAGGTTTCTTGAAAACCTAATATTTTTCCTCATTCTCTCTCTTGTGCCTCCTTGGAGATACCGTGCCATCAGAGCCTTTATAGTCAAGAAGTGAGGAACCTTAGGAAGACACTGCTGCACCATTCGCATCCTTTTGCTGGAGATCGCCTCTTTCAAGGTAAGGGAGGAGTGAGTTATCTCGGTCATGGGTATGGCTTTGGTCGTGGGTAGAGGGGTTGGCCCTAGACCCCAATTGTCTGGGAATTGTATGATTGTATGTATGTAAAGGGGAATGCGATTTTTCCCAATTCATTGATATGCTTTATAAAAATTTTATGTTTAATTATATGGATTATCATGGATTGCCTTTTTAAAATTTGTATCTTGGATCTGCCCAACAGGTTAGATAGTTGCTGGGCGACCTTTCTTTGAAGCCTAGACTTCACGTTGTCACTGGGCGGGATGCACGATCCGCTGGGCGTGTTGGGTCCTGACGCAGACCCGCCGGGCGGATTTGCTGCTGGCTTCACGAGCGAATACGACTTTGGCTATTTCATTCTTTGTGCTTATGAACTCCCTTTTTTGCAGTTTTTAACTTATTGTTGTTTCTTTTTATGCCTTGTTGAGTTTATATTGTGTGATTGTTATTTACTTTGAGAAAATTGAGTGTGATATGAAATTGTGCTAATGTTTCACGATTAAAGCCTGTGAAAAGTTGTAAGTATTGTATGTGACCATGCATTATAACATTTGAGTTATGTGATGAGGAGAGTATGTAGGAATTTGGCTGGTGGAGGCCGTGATGGGTTGTTTAACCTTAGCCTTGGGGGTTATCCAGTTGGGAAAACTCCAATGGTCCATGCGGATCCCATGGAGTCGGGGCGTACTGGCAAAATTGGGTAACCCTGATTAGTCGTCGGGGGATATCATATTAGTTGAGGGTGCGAGAGCCGAAGGCATCGGTACCGATGACGCTTCTTATGGCCATGCATTTACTCCTAGTCTACTTTCCAACAAGTTTAAGATGGTACCACATGTGCATAAGAAATAGAAGCTAGGTATTGCATTACATATGTTTGTGTGTTTTGATTTTTGCAAATTAATGTTATTTGATTATGTATGTGATGTGTATTCTACCTATCTCCATTGTCATACTTTGAGTATGATGTGAGACGTATCTCACTCCCTTCCTTATTTTCTGGTGTTTTTTGTCTATGTCTGTGATACACAGGTGACGTCCAGCAGGACCTTCAGGAGGAGTCTTAGAGTAAAGGCATTGGCCTCATTGCAGTTTATTTTAAAGCATTGTTGGGTTTTGTCAACTCTTATAATAATGTGACATCGGGGTCTTAGTTATTTATTGTTTTAGCTTTTGAACTTTAGACCAATAGTTTTACTTTTTAAATTGGTTTATTTTGCAAATACTTGTATAGCCAACTATGAGTCACCATCTTTTGGTTAATTAGCAAAGTAGTATTTTATAAAGTTTTACTAAATGTGAGTTGTACATGTGATGTTCTTTACCGTGTGAAGAAAGAGATTATAAATTATCATTTTATTTCACAAATGAAAAATATGTTATATTTTCATAATATTTATTTAATAATTAGCTTTGGGGTAAGGGGTGTCACACTCCTTGTCCATGCCTCATCTCCTTTGCACCGACAATCACTCCCGCTCTCGTCAGTGCTCGGAATGTTAGATGCCCGCCAGCTTTCACTTGGTTCGTCCTTGAACCACACCATACTAGGAGAGAGGCTGCTTTGTCCTTACTCACACGCTTCTTGGAAAACTTCCTAAGAGGTCACCTATCCCAAAATCGCTCCAAGTTAAGCACGCTTAACTGTGGAGTTCTTAAGTGATAGGCTACTGAAAAGTAGATGCATCTTGTTGGTATAGGTAGCACTTATGAATTCCTTTAAGCTATTCTCAATTGTACAGTCCCATACCTGCACAGCCTCTAGATCCCTCTCATTCTGGTGTGCATTTGATTCATTCATGTGTCCCATCCCCTGGAAGCCTGCTAGGAGCCGCTCCTTGTCCGTGCCTTATTTCTTTTGCACCGGCGATCACTCCCTGCCCTTGTCAGTGTCCGGAATGTTACAGTACAGATGAAACTTCTTATGGTCGTGAATTTACTCCTAGTATACTTTCCAATAAGTTTATGTCGGTACCACAAGTGCATGAGTAGAGATCTAGGAACATAGCATGCATATGCATCCTGTTGTAGTGTGATATGTTGAAGTGTGCTACGTTGTAACTATGTGAAGTCTGTGTGACCTTGTTCATGAGTGATTGATGTAATGTGTACACATGTTAAAATGTAATTGTGTCTTGTGATGAAGTGTCAAGATTATGTATATGTGATCTTATTATGCATGTGTGTTATGCCTGTTTGATGAAACAAAACGAGGTGTATGTCTAATTACTAGGCGAAGTGTAACATCTTATTTTCCTAATGCATGATTAAGTGTTTTGGATAACTAAAAATAGAACTTAGATATGTAATCTAGATGATTAAAAGAAATAAATGAAGTGTTGTATGTGATGATGGTTGTGTGTTATTTGTTTGAATTTTTGGTTTGATTTTAGGGAAACTTAAGATATGTGCTTGAGCCAATGTGGGTGTGCTGTGAGTGTGATTTTGGGTTTTAAGAGAAAAACAGTTGAGTTAAAGCAGTTTTGAGATATGGGAAGTGGTTTGGTGAGTTATGGGCCTCAGTCGGCTAGGGGTCTGTATGAGAATGCCAGGGGAGGTCGATGTATATAAGAAGGGGGGAGGGGGTTTTCTTCCTCATTTTTTCCTTTCTCTTTCTCTCTCATCTCTTCATTTCCTCATTCTATCTCTTTAGAATTTATTGAGTTTGTGAGGTTGTACAAGAGTTGTGAGCTTAGTTTAACACTTGTGGTAAGGAAAAGAACAATTCTAGTTAGTTTTGGCTCAAGATAGAAGATTCTTAAGGAAGCTAAGATCAATCCAAGAACTTCTACAGGTAAGGGAAGCTACTTAACTTATTATTTGACTAGTTGAATGTTGCTATGTGTGATTTTGCCCTTGGTTTGGATTGAAAACTGGTTTGATTGGTTTTATGTGGACTTATGTATTGAAATGGATTTTTTTTTGAAACTGAATGATTTGTTGGTGTGAATTGTCTGGTTTGACAATCTATGCTAACTTTAGTGATTTTGGATATGTTGTGAACCTACTTATTTGGGATTGAGTGAGATTGGAGTATGAATGAGAGAAAAGTTGAGATTTTGGGGTTTTGTTCGAAGGGAGTCGCCAAGTGACTCAGGGTCTCGTTGAGCGAGAGTGCCCTGGAGTTGGAGAAAAGTTGTCAAGTTGAAGGTTCGCTGAGTGACCACCATTGTTGCTGAGCGAGTGTTCTTGGGATGGGATGAATGAAGTGAAGAAATGAGGATATTCGCTGAGTGAAAATCATTTCACTGAGCAAGTGATCTTATGAATTCTGGAAATTTCCCAAAATGTGGTTCGCTAAGCGAGTTAAATACTTGTCGGACGAAGAATGAGTGTTATAGAGTGTGCTGAAGTGGTTCGTTGAGCGAGACTCGTATTCGTTGAGCGAATTGGAGCCTTGGAGGTTTGTGGCTCTCTGTTGTAAGTGTCTCGCTAAGTGACACTTATGTTCGCTGAGCGAGAATAATGCCAAAGACTTGGCTGCTCTTTGGAGTGGTTATTCACTGAGCGACATTTATGGGTCGCTGAGCGAGCATTTTGACAGAGATTGAGTTGCTCTTTAGAGTTGGATTCGCTAAGCGACACTCATGTTTGCTGAGTGAGGGGTGAGGAGGAGAATTGGATTCACTAAGCGATCCTTGTTATCGCTAACCGAGAAGCCGGGAACAGAGAAAGGGATTATCTCTAGAATTGAGTTCGCTGAGCAGAACTTATACTCGTTGAGCGAGAGCTTCGAGAGGGAAGTGTGCTCTCTGTAAAGAAGGTACTCGCTGAGTGAGCGTAAGAGTTGCTGAGCGAGCATGTGTTCTTGTATGTTATGTGAGAATTTGTGAGGAATTGGTAGTTGAGTGGAAGGTTGCTCAGGTAGAACTTCCACTAGTTGTTGTGGTGTATTGTGATGGTGAGATATCTTATAGAGGGTGTTGATTGCTTAGATAAGACCTCACTTAAGACGTGTAAGATATTTCTTGAGGTATGTGTTGATTGAATAGAGTCTTACCTGTTGACCATGCAAGAGGCTGAATTGCGCATGCATAGGGTTGATGGTAATCATTGGACCACAGGTGGTGCTGAGTAGGCATGTGGTGATATGTTGATACATATATATGATATGATGATTGATTTTGGTTGAGCTGATGTTGTGATGACTCATGCATTGCATGTATATGTTGTTGGCAGAGGTTGTGTGAGCCTCAAGCCGTGTGCGGGTAGGCATGTAAGGTGGATGGTGACCGAGTGGGAACTCAGATGGGCCTCCAACCTAGTGCCTGGATAAGAAGTGGGGTCTGAAAGCTGGGCCTAGTGGATGAGTAGATGGGTAATATCGTAGGGGGCCAAGGCAGTGCAGGCCTTGTGTCGTGGTATATCACCACCCACATATACTTATCGTGACAACTATAAGCTTATCCAACTTGTCAGAGTTTTAATAATCCCTGAATGGTGCTTAGAAGGCCATGGTAAGGGATAAGACCTGGCTAATTGCTCGGAATGTAGAAATTTGTCGAGAGTTATGTCATTCATACATTGACATATAGGATTAAGAGTATGATATATTGTGTTGTATTGTATGTAGACCTATTTCTTTGATGACTTGGATTCCATCTTGGTATGTTCATGGTGTAAGAATATAAATTGTATATATTATGTTGGTTTTTGTTTCGTAAGCTTACCCTTGCCTTGTTTTATTGTTGGTTGGATGACTTGTTGTTATTGTTGTGTTGCTGTGACTGTGATGATCACGTCAATTTGGCGTGGGAGTAGAGGGTGAAGCTTCTGTAGATTCGGCTTCCCACAGTTGAGGCATGGAGGTCTCTATGGTGATGGTAGAAGGCCCTTTTTGGGTGGAGCTGTCATGGAAGCTTTTTTCTTTTTGGTTTGATGTATATGTTGTATAGCTGACCAGCTATAAGGAGTTTTGTTGAGTGTTTCTCCCTTGGTGTTGTATATAGCATTATTTCATATCTTGTATATATTAGGGTAACATGTGAATTGAGTATTATTAAGTATCTTTATATGTATACATACATATGTATACATACATATGTATGTATACATACATGTATACATATACATATAGGGGTTTATTTGTAGGATCGTGGTGACAAAGGGTCTTTACATTTTTGGTATCAGAGCTGGTTGTGTCTTTTGGGATGACTTATGTATACATACATATATGTATGTATACATATAGGGGTTTATTTGTAGGATCATGGTGACAGAGGGTCTTTACATTTTTGGTATCAGAGTTGGTCGTGTCTTTTGGGATGACCTATTGGAAATAGGTCTAGTATGCTTATTGTGTGTATATGACATGTTGTTTGGTGTTGATTATTTTGTTGTTTTGTTATGGTGTGGATCCTTCCATGAGTGAAGTGATCATGCTTGGATAGTTGATAAGCTGTTGTTGTGGTTGGTTTTATAGAATCCTTAATGAGGAGGTCTAACCAGCTGCCACCACCACCTCTAGTCGATTTTTGTATATAGTTAAAGCTATAGAAGCGATGGTTGCTGCTATGGCCCAATAGCAGAATACTGTGGCCTAACAACAGATTGCTATAGCTTAGCAACACCAAGCTGTTATGGCTCAACTGGAGATGTCTTGAGTTGCTTGCTGAAGTTGCTTGTGTTGCAATGCCACTTGAGTTTCAAGAGTTGGCAGAGTTTAGGAAGAGTGACCCATCCTAGTTCAAGGGTGAGTTAGATCCAAACGCCACAGATCAGTGGATGTGGGAAATGGAAAAGATTTTTAGGGCGATGGCTTGCCCTAATGACAGGAAGGTTGTATATGCCACATATATGCTTGTTGGTGAGGCAGAGTATTGGTAGCAAGGAACCCAGCAGTTAATGGGAGCTCGGGGTGAGGCTGTCACTTAAGCTAGTTTCTGAGAGTGTTTCCTGGAGAAGTATTTTCTTGCAAGCACAAGGCATGCAAAGGAGATGGAGTTCCTGAGGTTATACTAAGGGAACATGTCAGTGAGTGAGTAGGTCGGCAAGTTTGAGTGCTTGGCCCAGTTTTATTCACAAGTGACTATCGAGAAGTGGAGATGTCGCAAGTTTGAAGTAGGCCTGAGACATGAGCTGAAGAGGGTGATTATCCCCATGACTATCAGAGAGTTTTTTACCCTGGTAGAGAAAGTAAAGACAGTGGAGAGACTGGAATCTGACAACCAAGTGGTGAGGACTCAGAGTAATGGATCATCTAGATCTAGGAGGGGAAGGCAATAGAGGAAGCCTTATAGTAGACCTCAGAGTTAGCTACAATCCTCTAGACCTTAGCAATCTAGGATTTTTATTTCCTAGAGTCGTTCTTCTGTTACACCCCAAACCAAACAGTAAGAGGTGAGATGCTACCGGTGTGGAGGACCACATTATATGAGCTAGTGCCCTCCGAAGGGCAATGTTTGTTTTAGGTGTCAGTAACCTGGACATATAGCTAGAGACTGCACAACTTTAGTGAAGACGGAGTCTACTATGAACTCTACAAGGGCTATGAGACCTACAACGACAAGACGGGTGTTTGCCATGAGTGAAACAGAAGCTGCTCGTTTTGATGATCTGATTTGGGGCAAATGTGAGATAGCTGGTAATGCTTTATCAGTGTTGTTTGATTCTGGAGCCACTCATTCTTTCATTTCTTATGAATGTATGGAGAGGTTGCAGTTGTCTACCTATCCTCTGTTGTTTGATCTGCTTGTTTCTACGCCGACTGCTACCTCTATGGTGACATCAGTGGTTTGTGCTAACTGCCCCATAGTAGTAAACGGCGAAAGTATAAAGTAAATTTGATCTATCTTCCCTTGATGGAGTTGGATGTGCTTGTAGGGATGAATTGGTTGTCTTCCAACCATATCCTGTTGGAATGTGCCAAGAAGACTTTGATCTTTTTGAGTGTGGAGAATTTTGAATTCATTTCTGCTACCTAAGCTCAGATTTCTTTGCAAGAAGGAGCTCAGGGGTATATGATCTTGTCTTTTCTAGGAAGTCAAGATTGATCTGGATTTAGATTCAGTGGTAGTGGTTAAAGAGTTCCCTGAAGTTTTTCCTAAGATGTGCCTACTGTACCTCTACAGAGAGAGGTGGAGTTTGCTATAGACTTGGTTCTAGGAGCGGGACTAGTGTCAATGTCTGCTTATAGAATGGCACCAGCAAAGCTGGCAGAGTTAAAGAAGCAAGTTGAGGAGTTGTTGGAGAAGAAGATGATTTAACCTAGTGTTTCTCCTTGGGGAGCACCGGTGTTGCTAGTAAAGAAGAAAGATGGTAGTTCAAGGTTATGTGTAGACTATAGGCAGTTGAATAAGATCACAATCAAGAATAAGTATCCGTTGCCGAGGATAGATGATTTGATGAACTAGTTGAGGGGAGCAAAGGTATTCTCAAAGATAGATTTGAGATCTGGATAGCATCAGATAAAGGTGAAGGATGAAGATATATCGAAGACTGCTTTCAAGGACTTAGGTATGGGCATTACGAGTATGTGGTGATGCCATTTGGAGTAACCAATGCTCCTGCTATATTCATGGATTACATGAATAGAATCTTTTGACCTTTCTTAGACAAGTTGGGGATCTTAAAGGAGAAGCAGTTGTATGCCAAGCTGTCTAAGTGTGAGTTCTGGATGGATGAGGTGAAGTTCTTATGGCATGTGATCTTGGCAGATGGAATCACAGTGGACCTTGAGAAGGTGGAGATGGTGTTGAGATGGGAATGTTTGAAGAGAGTTATAGAGATCTGGAGCTTTGTTGGGTTAGGATGGATATTACAGGAGATTCATAGAAGGTTTCTTGAGAATTGTTGCGCCTTTGACCCAATTTACTTGTAAGAATCAACCTTTTGCATAGACAGAAGCTTGTGAGGAAAGTTTCCAAGAGTTAAGGAGGAGGTTGACTACTTCTCCTTTCTTGGTGTTGCCTAATCCTAGTGAGCCTTTCGAGGATTACTATGATGCGTCTCATCAAGGGTTGGGCTGTGTGCTGATGCAACATAGGAAAGTTGTGGCCTATGCATCTAAACAGTTGAAGAATCATGAGAGAAACTATCCTACGCATGATTTGGAGTTGGCAGCGGTGGTGTTTGCTTTAAAAATATGGAGACACTATCTGTATGGTGCGAAGTTTGATGTGTTCAGTGATCATAAAAGCTTAAAGTATTTGTTTAATCAAAAGGAGTTGAACATGAGGCGGAGAAGATGGATGGAATATCTAAAAGATTTTGAGTTCCAGTTGATCTATCGTCTTGGCAAATCAAATGTGGTAGTTGATGCTTTGAGTTGGAAGATGGTGCATATGTTAGCCTTGATGGTAAAGGAGTTAGAATTGGTGGAGAAGTTTAGAGATTTGAACTTATATGTGGAGTTGTCATTTGATCATATCAACTATGGTATGATTACTGTGGCTAGTGATTTCTTAAAGATGGTCAAAGAGAAGCAATTAGTTGATCCTAGTCTTTGCAGGACTAAGGAATTGTTGGGCATAGATAAGGCGATAGATTTCAGCCTGGATGTAGATGATGTAACACCCCAAATTTCTAGTATTAGAAATAAACTACGAGGTAACTCTTAGTAGAACCCTTCCCATGTGTTATTAGACGAAAGACATCTTAAGAGTTATTGTTATTAGATCGATTATTATTATTAATTCTTTGTTATGGTGTTGTTATTATATTATTATTATTGTTATTATTAGCGTTATTGTTATCGACATCTTAGTATCAGAAATTAGTAGGAATGTTCTCATAAAACCCAAAAGAGCATCTAGAGCCCAATAAGGGACCAAAGCCCACTAAGCTACATACCCACCTACATGTTATAAGAAGAGAATAGAGAATGAGGGTTAGGTTTAGCCGTCACACAATAAAGAAGAAAGAAGTTAGAGAGAATGAGGAGAAAAGGGAAGAAAAAGAGGAAGAGAAAGAAAGGAATAGAAACTGGAGAACCCAAGCTCTAGAACTCAGCTTGCGTGCTCCTAAAGGTGAGTGTTCTCCCTTGTGTTTTTCCTTGTCCTTTACGTTATTCTTGTTTATCTATTTACCTTTTCCCCCTCCTATGCCTAAGATTAGGGATTGATGGGTTTGAGGGGATTGTGAAGGAGTAAGGAGTTTATAGATTAGATAGTCTTTGGGCAACTTTTCTTCAAAAGCTAGATTCTGCATTGGCACTAGGCGTGTAGTGTAATGCTTGGCTGCTTTCAAGATGAGTGACTATCCTACAAACCAACATAAGACTTTTTAGCGTGCTTTGTCCTCACTCACACACTTCTTGGGAAACTTCCCAGTAGGTCACCCATCCTAAAATTGCTCCACGTCAAGCATGCTTAACTATGGAGTTCTTAAGTGATAGGCTACCAAAAAGTAGATGCATCTTGTTGGTATAGGTAGCACTTATCAATTCCTTTAAGCTATCCTCAACTGTATAGTCCCATACTTGCACAGCCTCTGGATCCCTCTCATTCGGGTGTGTATTCGATTCATTCATGTACCCCTCCCGCTAGAAGCCTGCCAAGAGCCACTCTTTGTCCGTGCCTCATCTTTTTTGCACTGACGATCACCTCCCGCCTTTGTCAACGCTCGGGTTGTTAAATGCCCACCAGCTTTCGCTTGGGTCGTCCTCGAACCACACCGTACTGGGAGAACGCCCTGCTCTGATACCACTTTGTAACGCCTGGCAGCTTTCAAGATCAACGGCTGTCCTCACAAACCAACATAAGACTTTTCAGCGTGCTTTGTCCTCACTCACACACTTCTTGGGAAACTTCCCAGTAGTTCACCTATCCCTAAATTGCTTTGTCAATGCTTTATGAAAATTCTATGTTTAATTTATATGAATTATCATGGATTGTCTTTTTAAAATCTGTATCTTGGATCCACTCGGCGGGGTTAGATAGCCGCTGGGCGACCTTTCGTTGAAAACTACACTCTGCGTTGGCGCTGGGTAAGGTTCATAACCCGCTGGGCGGGTTGGTTGCAGTGCAGACCCGCCAGGCGGGATATATAGCCCGCCAGGTGGATTCGTTGTTGGCACAACGAGCGGATACAATTTCGGGTATTTCGTTCTTTGTGCCTATGAACTCTTTTTTTGCAGTTTTAAACTCATTGTTGTTTCTTTTATGCCTTGTTAAGTTTATATTGTGTGACTGTTTTTACTTTGAGAAAATTGAGTATGATATGAAATTGTGTTAATGTTTCATGATGAAAGCCTGTGAAAAGTTGTAAGTATTGTATGTGACCATGCATCATAACATTTGAGTTATGTGATGAGGAAAGTATGTAGGAATCTGGCTGGTGGAGGCCGTGATGGGTTGTCTAACTCTAGCCTTGGGGGTTATCTGGTTGGGAAAACTCCAATGGTCCATGCTGATCCATGGAGTCGGGGCGTACTGGCAAAACTGGGTAACCCTGACTAGTCGCCAGGGGATATCATACTAGTTAAGGGTGCGAGAGCCAAAGGCATCGGTACCGATGACGCTTCTTATGGCCATGCATTTACTCCTAGTCTACTTTCCGACAAGTTTAAGTTGGTACCACATGTGTATAAGAAGTAGAAGCTAGGCATTGCATTACATATGTTTGTGTGTGTTCTGGTTTTTGCAAATTACTGTTAATTGATTATGTATGTGATGTGTATTCTACCTATCTCCACTGTCATACTTTGAGCATGATGTGAGATGTATCTCACCCCCTTGTTTTCTGGTGTTTTCTGTATGTGTCTATGAGATACAGGTGACGTCCAACAGGACCTTGAGGAGGAGTCTTAGAGTAGGGGCATTGGCCTCATTGCAGTTTATTTTATAGTTTCTTTACGATTTTGTCAACTCTGATAGTAATGTGACATCGGGGTCTTAGTTATTTATTATTTTAGCTTTTAAAGTTTAGACTAATAGTTTTACTTTTAAATTGGTTTATTTTATTTTATTTGGACTTGTATGGTCAACTATGGGCCACCATCATTTGGTTAATCAATAAAGCATCTTATGGAGTTTTAGTAAATGTGAGTTATGCATGTGATGTCCTTTATCGTGTGAAGAAAAAGATTATAAACTATCGTTTTATTTCACAAATGAAAAGCATGTTATATTTTCGTAATATTTATTTAATAATTAGCTTTGGGGTAAACGGTGTCACATGTGGACCCACTGGGCAGGTTAGGTTCGGACGTAGACTCACTAGGCGGGTTTGCTAGATTGTCAGGCGGGATTTCCGTCCTACTGTGCAGATACGACTTTTGCTATTTCGTTCTGTGTTTATGAACTCTTCTTTGCAATTTTTAACTCATTGTTGTTTGTTTCCTTATGCCTTGTTGAGTTTATATTGTATGATTGTTATTTACCTTGAAAAAACTGAGTGTGATATGAAATTATACCAATGTTTCATGATAAAAGTCTATAAAAAGTTGTAAGCATTATATGTGACCATGCATCATAACATTTGAGTTATGCGATGAGGAAAGTATGTAGGAATCTGGCTGGTGGAGGCCTTAATGGGTTGTCTAACCTTAGCCTTGGGGGTTATCTGATTGGGAAAACTCCAATGGTCTATGCTGATCCCATGGAGCTGGGGCGTACTGGGAAAACTAGGTAACCCTGACTAGTCACTAGGGGATATCATGCTAGTTGAGGGTGCAAAAGCCGAAGGCATCGGTATCGATGATGCTTCTTATGGCCTGCATTTACTCCTAGTCTACTTTCCAAAAAGTTTAGGTTGGTACCACATGTGCATGAGTAGTGGTTTAGGAACATAGCATGCATATGCATCCTATTATCATGTGATATGTTGAAGTGTGCTACAATTATAATTATGTGAAGTCTGTGTGACCTTCATAAGCGATTGATGTAATGTGAACACATGTGAAAACGTGATTGTGTCTTGTGATGAAGTGTCGAGATTATGCATATGTGCTCATGTTATGAATGTACGTTATGCTTGTTTGATGAAACAAAATGATGCGTATGTCTAGTTACTAGGCAAAAGATGTGAAATAAATGTATGCTTGTAATCAAAATTGTGTTTGCTACCTTAAGGATAAGTGAAATGGCTAGGCCTTAGGATAGTGTTATGAGGGTTCTAGTTGGATAATAATAGTTGTGAATAAGATAGAGAATAGGTGAATTCTTTCACGGTGTAATAGAAAGGTATAAGACAGGTAAGAGAGAATAAAATAAGAGTATTAAGATGAGCGTTAAAGGAGTGTCAAGAATATTTTAGAATGTCTCTGACCTTAGACTTGCCCTAGAAGACAACTTTGAATATCAAAAGAAAGAAGGGTAAATTCTAAACATGAAGGGTTCAAATTCTAAAAAGGTTTTGGGTAAGAAAATATAAGTAATGAGGACGAGTTCTTAAGTTAAAAATGAGATAGTAAACCAATATAATAGTTGTGAGAATGAGAGAGTAGTTAACATGGAGTATTGACTGTTGAGAGGTGTAGACTCGACCCTAGGTTTGGAGAATTATGAGAGACCTAGTGAGGCTAAAGTCATGAGGGATAAGTGATGAAAATTGTCAAAGTTGAAGAGTCTAACCTAGCCGTAGAACCCTTAGAGCATTCATTGAGACATTATATCTCACTCCTTTAAGTTTCCCTTTTTCAAGATACAAGTGAAGACATGTGCGAATGAAGCTTGGAGTCACGTGCAAGAAGACATAGCCTAGTTTACGTTGTGTTTTGTATTCTTTACATTTTATATGACACTTTCGAGTGATAGATGAGTTGTATTAGGCACGCATGTGTTTTTTTGTTGTATTGTTCGTATATAATATCTAATTATATTTATGAGTAATATTTGCATGTTGTTTCTACATTTTTAAGTTTTTTTTTTTCATTCTTAAAAATCTAGACCTAGTTATGGTAATACCTCCTAGGGTGTTATAGATGATGTTTGAGATTCAAAGTAGAGTATGTGTGTCACAAGACCTTGAGTTGAAGAAGCTTATCTTAGAAGAAGGTAACGAAAGTAAGTTGAGTTTGCAATCCTGGTACTACCAAGATGTATTAGGATTTGAAGAAGATGTTTTGGTGGTTGGGTATGAAAGAGATGTGGCAGACTATGTTGCAGCTTATCTGACCTATCAAAAAGCCAAGATAGAACACCAGAGACCTGGTGGAATGTTGCAAACTATGGTGCTACCCGAGTGGAAGTGGGATAGCATCACCATGGACTTTGTTGTGAGTTTGCCCAGAACGACCAAAGGATTTGATGCTATTTTGGTCATTGTTGATAGGTTGACAAAGTGTGCTCACTTCTTACCTGTTAACATTAAGTATTCCTTGGAAAGATTGACTCAGATATATATCAAGAAGGTTGTACAATTGTATGGAGTTCCTTCTAGCATTATATGTGTTAGAGATCCAAGGTTCATTTCAAGGTTTTGGCAAAGTTTGCATCAGGCTTTGGGTACAAAGTTGAAGCTTAGCTTTGCATATCACCCTTAGACAGATGGTCAGTCAGAGAGGATGATCTAGTCCTTGGAAGATCTTTTAAGGGCGTATGTATTAGATCACCTTAGAAGTTGGGATGAGATGTTGCCTTTGGTAGAATTCACCTCTAACAACAGTTTTCATGCAAGCATTGGAATGGCACCATTTGAAGCCTTGTATGGTCAGAGATGCAGAACACCATTGTGTTGGTATCAAGGTGGAGAAAGCATGCTTGTGGGGCCAGAATTGATACAGCAGATGACGGAGAAGGTGAAGAAGATGCAGGAGAACATGAGAATTACTCATAGTCGCCAGAAGTCGTATGCTGATAAGCGTAGAAGACCTCTTGAGTTTGAGGAGGGCGACTATGTTTTCTTGAGGGTCACCCCAATGACTAGAGTTGGTAGGGCGATTAAGTCTAAGAAGCTTACTCCTAAGTTTCTTGGCCTTTATCAGATTCTTCGTAGAGTTGGAATTGTTGCGTATTAGATGGCGTTACCACCTTTTATATCCAATATCGATGATGTCTTCCATGTATCTCAGTTGAGGAAGTATGTGTATGATCCTACTCACATCATAGAATCAAACTTGGTGCAACTACAAGAAGATTTAACTTATGAGGTGTTACCAACAAGGGTCATGGATAGAAGGACAAAGCAGTTAAGAGGCAAGGATATCCAATTAGTGAGAATGGTATGGAATGATGTAACTAGAGAATCTACATGGGAATTGGAGGAGAAGATGAAAGAACAGTATTTGAATCTCTTCCCAGGTAAGAGAATTTTTTAGGACAAAAATTTTTCTTGTTGGGGAGGATTGTAATATCTTGTTTTTCCTAATGCATGATTAAGTGTTTTGGATAACTAAAAATGGAACTTAGATATGTAATCTATGTGATTAAAAGAAATAAATGAAGTGTTCTATGTGATGACGATTGCGTGTTGTTTATTTGAATTTCTGGTTTGATTTTAGGGAAACTTAAGATATGTGCTTAAGTCAATGTGGGTGTGCTGTGAGTGTGATTTTGGGTTTTGAGAGAAAAATAGTTGAGTTAAACCAGTTTTGAGATATAAGAAGTGGTTTGGTGAGTTATGGGCCTCGGTCGGCCAGGGTCCGTCTGAAAGTGTTGGGGGAGGTTGATGTATATAAGAAGGGGGGGTTTCTTCCTCATTTTTTCCTTTCTCTTTCTCGCTCATCTCTTCATTTCCTCTCTCTATCTCTTTAGAATTTATTGAGTTTGTGAGGTTGTAAAAGAGTTGTAAGCTTAGTTTAACACTTGTGGTAAGGAAAGGAACAATTCTAGCTAGTTTTGGCTCAAGACAGAAGATTCTCAAGGAAGCTAAGATCAATCCAAGAACTTCTAGAGGTAAGGGAAGCTTACTTAAGTTATTATTTGACTAGTTGAGTGTTGCTATGTGTGATTCTGCCCTTGGTTTGGATTGAAAACTGGTTTGATTGGTTTTATGTGGACTTAAGTGTTGAAATGGGTATTGTTTTGAAATTGAATTATTTGTTGGTGTGAATTGTTTGGTTTGAGAATCTGTGCAAACTTTAGTGATTCTAGATATGTTGTGAACCTATTTATTTAGGATTGAGTGAGATTGGAGTAAGAATGAGAGAAAAGTTAAGATTTTAGGGTTTTGTTCGAAGGGAGTCGTCGAGCGACTCAGGGCCTTGCTGAGTGAGAGTGCTCTGGAGCTGTAGAAAAGTTGTTTGGTTGAAGGTTCGTAGAGCGAGTGTTCTTGGGATGGGATGAATGAGTGAAGAAATGAGGAGATTCACTAAGCGAAAATCACTTCACTGACTAAGTGATCTTATGAATTCTAGAAATTTCTCAAAATGTGGTTTGCTGAGTGAGTCAAATACTCGTCGGGCAATGAATGAGTGTTACAGAGTGTGTTGAAGTGGTTCGCTAAGCAAGACCTATCTTCATTGAGGGAGTTGGAGCCTTGGAGGTTTGTGGCTCTTGTTGGAACCAAAGACGTTGAAGCATCTAGACCCTCAAATTTTGAAGATAACAAACTTTTAAAGTTTAAGTCTTTGTTTTTAAACTAACAGATTTACAGCGTCCAATATTAAATGGGCGTCTAATGCACTGATATATGATGAGCGTCCAAGTGTAAGTCTTTTTGTGGACTCAATGTTTTTAAAATTTAGATAACCACACTAGACTCGTCCAGATGCAAGCTATTAAACAGATATGCTTTTATCCAATCTATGCGTCCTTGTTTTATATATATCGAAACTAATGCCTTGCCATTTTAAGATCTAACATTCAAATATTTCGAGCATTAAATGATAGACAGGAATTGTCTACTTCAAAAGCGCAGCGAGACAAAAAAAGCAAGTCAACTCTTTGAGCTGTCAAACCAAATGAAGAATGTTCAGAAGAGTAAACCTCTTGCACAAAGCCGCTCTTTCCATCTTAGTACAAGTTCAAAAGCTGTTTTATCTGATGTGACTGAAAGCTCAATACGCACTCCTTTTCCTGAAGAAATAAGGTAAAGTCTTCCTCAACAGCTCTTTTCCGCTGAAGACTATATATATATCGAGATAAAAGAAGAAATGAACAAGAACGTAGAAGTGAACAACAAAAATCAAGCACGAACATAAAAACGCTGATTGTTTTCTTATGCTTCCACTGGGCGATAGCTTACAAATCTATGATATTTTACTGTATTGAGTTTAATCTTCTGTATCCTTACTGTGTGAGTTAAATCTATTTGTAAAACAACTTTTTGTTGTGAAAGCCTGGAAAGGCTTAGTGAACAAAGAATACTTGGGTTGGAAAAGCAATCTGGGATGATTGCATTGTAAAGACTGAAGAGGCCGTGAAGAATATTTGTAACCAAGATTGGTTAGTGAATACCTTCTGGGTGAAGGGACTGGATGTAGCTCTAGGTTGAGCGAACCAGTATAAATTTCTCTTTGTGCTTATCTTCTCTTTCTTTTAGCTCAAAAACATTTTCGAACTTGTTTTAAAACAAAAAAGTTTATTAACGCACAATTCAATCCCCCTTCTTGTGCGTCTCTTGTCATTTCAATTGGTATTAGAGCTCGGCCTCTTAGGATTGAGCATCTAACACTACAGGGGTAAAAGATCCTGAGCACACATGGAAAACGAAGGACAAGCTATAAATAGACCTCCTCTATTCAAAGGTCAAAACTATGACTACTAGAAACAAAGGATGATAGCATTCTTTGATGCATGTCACATTGATATGCGGGACGTTGTAGAAACTAGTGACTATTTGCCCCTAGACCATGCTGGAACTGAGTTACCTAGAGGTCAGTGGATAGAAGCTCACAAACAAAGGTACCTTCTTAACTCAAAAGCTAAAAATGCTATGATGTGCGCTTTATCCAAACTGAATATGAAAAAGTGCATAGCTTAAAAAGTGCTAAAAAGATGTGGGATACTCTTGCGCTTGCTTATGAGGGTACCTCACAAGTAAAGAGATCTAAATTGAGCTTACTTGTAAGATAATATGAACTCTTTACTATGGAAGAAAATGAAACTATCGAACTTATGTTTGGTAGATTTCAAACTATAATTAAGAACCTGAAATCTTTAGGCAAAACTTATTTATGATCATATTGACAAAATATTAAGAAGTTTGAATGGATACCACAGCTTACTGCTCTGAGAGCATCCAAGGATCTAACAATGCTCTCCATGGAAGAGTTACTTGGAGCTTTCAAAGTCCATGAGCTAGAACTAAAGCAGGACGAAGGATAGAAGAGGAAGTCCATTGCCTTAAGCGTCCAGTGTCCTATAAAAGGGTCATCGTCCAAAGCCCTTAACATTGAAGAATCTTTTGATGAAACTTCTAAAGAAGACAAATATGAGGATGAGATATCTTTCATATCAAGGAAGATACAAGCCATGTGGCAGAAGAAAGGAGGGTCCAGAGCTAAAAACTTCACGAAGAAGTTTAACAAGGAACCCAAGGAGAAGAGTCCCTTAGTCTACTTTGAATGTAAAAAGCCTGGACACTTCATAGTTGAATGCCCAAGTTTGCAAAAGGACAGGAATAAAACCTTCTTCAAAAAGAAGAAGAGAGGACTCATAGCCACTTCGGAGGACTCGGACCTATCCTCATCTAAAGAAGAAGGAGAGGAAGAAGCAAACTTGTATTTCATGGCAGAGACCAACCTTGAAAGCTTAGAAGATTAGCAAGATGAAGAGGTAAACTTTAATGATTTAGTTTCTCTTAAGAAGCATATAATGAATTTCTTGCAAACTCTCTACTCTTTCAATAGGGTATAAAGAACTAAAAAAGAAATTTCCAAAGTAACAAAAGAATTTAATTTGCTTAAAGAAAATTATGAAAATGTTTTAAAAGAAAATGAGTTTTTAAAAACAAAGGTTACTTCAGAAGAGATACCTCCTCATGAAGCGTTAGAACTTCAAAAGGAAGTTACTCATATAAAAGAAAGCCTATCCAAGTTCGTTAATGGGACTGAAAATCTAAATAAAATTTTGTCTTATAGAAGGAGTCCCTATGAAAAATCTGGCCTTGGCTTTACTAAGGAAGAAGGCTGTCAAACAAACAAAGATGTTACTTTTTGCAAAATATGTGGAAGAAACCATTTCAATGCTTTCATCGTCCAGTCAAGAAGGCGTCCAAGGCCTTCAGTACTAACAAGAAAGGACCCAAGTCTATTTGGGTACCTAAGTTCATGATAATTCCTGTTACAGATCTGCTTGACAATAGAAAGAAAACACCAATCATGGTACTGGACAGTGGTTGCTCACGACACATGACAGGTGAAAGGTATATGCTCCAAAGCCTCCAACCGAAGAATAGTGGATGGGTCACCTTTGGAGGAAACCAAAAGGGTAAGATTATAGGTATAGGTAAGGTAGGTAAGCATCATTTCCCCTCTATTGAAAATGTTTTATATGTTGAAGGACTTAGACACAATTTATTGAGCATAAGTCAATTATGTGACAGTGGACACAGTGTCTCCTTTGACAAAGATGCATGTACAGTCAGAAATCTAGACAGATCTATATTATTTTCTTCTAAGAGGCAAGGCAATCTTTATAAGATTGGCTAAAATGATCTCACAAATCAAAATGTGTCTTGTCTAGTATCCATCAACAAGAATCAATGGAATTGGCACAAGAAACATGGACATGCAAGCTTGAGATTAATCTCAAAGCTAAACAAGCATAACCTCGTAAAAGGACTTCCAAATCTTGTATACAAATCTGATGTTCTCTATGATGCTTGTCAAAAAGGGAAACAAGTGAAAAGCTCTTTTGAATCAAAGAATATTGTTTCCACTACTAGACCACTTGAGCTATTACATATTGATTTGTTTAGCCCTACTAGAACTGCCTCTTTTAGCGAAAAATGATATAGGTTAGTTGTAGTAAACGACTATACTAGATGGACATGGGTCATGTTCCTAAAACACAAGGATGAGTCGTACAAAATGTTTTCTATTTTCTGTAAAAGAATTCAAAATGAAAAAGGTGTTTATATAACCTCAATCAGAAGTGAACATGGAGGAGAGTTCGAAAATGAAAGTTTTCAAGGTTCTATGAGGAGAATGGAATTCTCCATAACTTCTCTGTACCATGAACACCTCAATAAAATGGTGTGGTAGAGAGAAAGAATAGGTCATTGCACAAAATGACTAGAACCAGGCTTAATGATAACTCCACTCCTAAGCACTTTTGGGCTAAAGCTGTAAATACAACATGTTATTTACAAAATAGAATATATATTAGACCCATTTTGAAAAGGACTCCCTCTGAATTGTGGAAAGGAAGAAAACCCAACATATCATATCTTCATCCTTTTGGATGTCAATGTTTCATTTTAAATACTAAGGACAATCTTGGAAACTTTGATTCTAAGTGTGATGATGGGATATTGTTAGGCTACTCTGAAACGTCCAAAGCCTATGGAGTTTACAACTCTAGAACCTTAACGGTTGAAGAAGCCATTCATGTAAAATTCAATGACAATAAGCCTGATAGAGAACTATCAGAGCTAGACGATTCATTTGCAGATATGAAGTTGGACAATATCAACATACCAATGTCCAGAACACAGTTAGACCATCCAAAAATGGAAGAAAAGAACCAACTGGACAACAATGGCAAATGAAGACATATCATCTAGATAATCAAATTCTTGGAAATGTACGCGATCATGTAAGAACAAGATCAACCTTCAAGGAGCAAGCTCAAATTGTCCTGATTTCCCAAACGGAACCAAAGACAGTGGACGAAGGCTGAATCAATGCCATGAAGGAAGAACTGAGTCAGTTTGAACGAAACAACATGTGGTAGCTAGTTCCTGCACCAAAAGATAAATCTGTCATAGGAACTAAATGGGTGTTTCGCAACAAGCTAGACGAAGCAGGCAAAGTGGTAAGAAACAAAGCTAGACTTGTGGCTAAAGGCTACTTTCAGCAAGAAGGTATAGACTTTACTAAAACTTTTGCACCAGTAGCTAGACTAGAAGCCATTCGCATTTTACTTTCATTTGCTACTCATAGTAATATGAAACTTTATCAAATGGATGTAAAAAGTGCATTTCTCAATGGTACAATAAATGAAGAAGTCTATGTGAAATAACCTCCTGGTTTTGAGTGTGATACTTATCCTAATCATGTTTTCAAACTTAAAAAGGCTCTATTGGACTTATGCAAGCTCCAAGAGCTTGGTACGAAAAATTAAGTTCGTTTCTTTTAGAAAATGATTTTACAAGAGGAAAGGTAGACACTACTCTATTTCGCAAAGACGTCTAATCACATTTTATTATTGCATAAATCTATGTGTACGATATAATATTTGGTGCTACTAATGACGATCTATGCAAGGATTTTTCTAAGCTCATGACAGCTAAGTTTGAGATGAGTATGATGGGAGAACTTAAATTCTTCCTCGAATTACAAGTAAAACAAACCAACAACCACATATTCATACATCAAACAAAGTATGCAAAAGAACTTCTTAAAAAGTACAAGATGGATGATGCCAAAGAAATGAGCACACCCATGCATCCATCTTCAGTACTTAGGTTGGACGACACATCCAAAAAGGTAGACCAAACTACATACCAAGGTATGATTGGATCACTACTTTATCTTAAAGCGTCTAGACTTGATATTATGTTCAGTGTATGTCTATGTGCACGTTTTCAGTCTGATCTTAGAGAAACACATCCCACAACAGTCAAAAGAATGTTTAGATATTTAAAAAGAACCACTAACCTTGGTCTATGCTTTAAGTCAAATAAGGAATACAAGTTAGTTAGATTCTGTGATGCTGATTATGCTGGAGACAGAATAGACCGAAAAAGCACCAGTGGAGGATGTCACCTCATTGGTGGAAATCTGGTCTCCTAGACGAGCAAAAGACAAGGGGCAATTGCCTTGTCTACAATAGAAGCAGAATACATCTCAACAGCGTCCTGTTGCTCACAAATCCTATGGATCAAGCATCAGCTAGAAGACTACAGTATTTATGAGAGTAACATTCCTATCCTTTGTGATAATACTGCTACAATAAACTTGTCTAAAAATTTGATATTGCATTCAAGAGCAAAGCACATTGAAATAAAACATCATTTTATAAGAGATTATGTTCAGAAAGGGGTTGTTGATATTCAGTTCATTAACACTGAAAATCAATTAGCAGATATATTTACAAAACCTCTTCCTGAAGATAAACTTATCCATATTCGAGATTGTCTTGGCATGAAATTTGTAAAGGAATAGTTTTCCTTCTATGTGCCTTGACCATCTAATAAGTAGTAGCGTCCAAATTCATATAGCGTCCATCATCATTATATCATCATATATACACTTATGACTATTCGCATTTCATAATGGTTCATATTTAAGTTCATAAAAATCTTTAGCCGTACTTAATTATGTTTTCACTGAAAATGATTTGAAATAAATGTTTTTTTTCTTGTTTGAGTCACGTATGTGTTGTATAATCACCTTCAAGAAAAGTGAGCACCTAACCAGCGTTAAATGTGACTTTATCTCTCTTCGAAAATTCAAAAAACCACCAAAAAGAGAAACCTATCAGTTCCTTCCTATATACTCCAAACACTTGCACTTAAACACTCAAAAACTCTATCTCTCTCTCAAAAAATCTTAAACCCTAAACCCTCTTTCTCTCAACTTCTGTAATGGAAAAAATCAGTGCTGTTGTAAAGCCTGTAGCTCGTGTAGAAAGCCTGGACAAGGCTATTGTCTTGATAGAGAGCCGCTTTGACATACAAGCTCTCGACGATATAGGAGTGAAGGTCAAAGACAATCTGAGTCGATGTAGAATCCTCAACTACTTCTACTTGAACGAGATTGTTTATCCAGAGCTCATTAGACAATTTTGGAATTCTGCAGAGTTCTCAAAGATTGACATCGTTGGCACTATTTTGGGAGTTAAGGTCACACTGGACCTTGGGACAATTGTACAAGCTATTGGCTGTGAACGGGCCGACTCCTACATCAAAAACAGCTGGGAGAAAAACTTTGGTGGCCATGACATCGTCAACATCGCCTTAATGGGACCTGAAGGCAAAGGCCCTGTTGAATACAGCAAGTTGACAAAAGAAGGAAAAGTATACCAACAGTTTCTGAATAAAGGTATACTACACAAGGTTGGGTCGAAGGACAACGTCACCATCTTGCATAGGTTTGCGTTGTTTCACATGATAACTGGTCAACAGTTTAACCTGCATCACCTCATTCTGAGCAACATTTTTTGCACCATGAGAAGACGAGGAGTGCTTAACCAGATCACCTATGCCGCTCTACTGAACAAGATCTTCTGGCAACAGAAGGTATACCATTCCTTCTTTGCTCTGTCTATTAGTGAGCAAGCTAGGATTAGAATGCTAGGTGGTGGCCACAAGTTCACACAGTTGCCGTTTGGACGCAACAATATTGCTCAGATGAAGGCTGGTTTTGTGTTGAAGCCTCTGAAGACAACATCCAAACAAGTGACTATTAAGGAAGAACCTGTTGAGATAGTACCTCAGCCAGTAGAAGAATAAATCGTCCAATATGCTGAGCCAATGAACGATGAAGCCTTGTTTGTAAATCCTGTAGCTGCTCGATAGAGAAAGTCGTCCAAGGCTAGGATATCCAGAGTAACGAGGTCTAAGTCTCAACAGCCTCAAGCTATGCCTGTTATTGCTGCTTGCACCTGAACTTGCACCTACACTGACACCTGCCAAAAGAAGACTCCAGATGATCGTAGAATTAGACGATGAGGATGATGAGCCTATCGGAGTTTTTCTTAAGAAACAGAAGACTGTCGTAGTTGTTGTTCAACCACAACCATAACCGCTAGATGTCCAACCCTCACAATCATCCAAACGACCGGTTAAATAAGAACCAGTAACAGTATAGCAAAAGAAAAGTAAGTTATTTGCTCTTGTTGTTACTAAATCAGATGATGTTTTCGTTGAATCTCTAATTATTGAACTCGCTGAACAATCCTTCATCCAAACACAAACCCAAACTCAAACCGAAATAGAAATCGTACTAAACCAGATATGCTACTACTTGGTGATGAAGGTTATGTCTGCACCATACCCACACCTGGACTCCCTAAACTGCACCTCTCCATCAAGCCTCCAAAACAACCTTTTCTACCTTCCACCATAGCCACAACGTTCACCCAACAAAAAACCCTGGCAAAAACCAAACAACAGTGGCCTTTACTGTTTATGGATGGTAACCAACAAAACTAAGTGGCCGACAACGCCATTATACTGTGTCCAGAGCCTCTTCCTGAGCCTGACTTTGGTTTTGATTATTCGCTTCTATCTCTCGACAAGTATATGGATGACTACGTCCATCAACCTTCTAAAGAATACTTAGCACTACCTTTTGGAGCAATTGAACATCTGCCGTTGAAGCGGTTTATCAGACAAAGGTATCCAAGACTAGAACGAGCCTGGCACTTAACTACCCATCCTCCTAGAGTACTTCAACATCGAGTACCTCTAGTGGAAGAAATACAACAAGCGTTGCTACAAAAGAAAAATCGAGCGTCCGAGTAGACAGTCCAATTGAGGCCAGCAGATTTGAAGTTTAGGCCATTGGACCTGGAGGAAGCTATTTTCTTCCCTTCATCATTTGAGCATATGTTTTGCAACTTTGTAAAGAGCTCTACATTTTTGAGATATCAACTTTACATCCCCCCATCTCAGCACATCAAACCATCCACAACCGTCTGCATCCAACCTAATCGCATATGCCCAAGGCTCCCAACCTTGGATGTTAACAATAAGGAGAAGATTTTGACCAAGACGTTTTCTTTAGTCCAGAGCTGAGATTCAACATCATCCAACCATTACTCCAGAATGGTATATTGCTCACTGTCTTTCACAAGACATGGACGAGGACGACGCTGAACGTTTCTGGCATTAACATATGTTCACTTGTGAACAAGAAACGTTTAGCAGCGGAGTCTTGCAAGAGGACAAGGCCAACATTCCAACAGTGAAGAGCTCTGAGTACACGCAGCGTCTAGCTCGTGTCTTTCACTTCTCAAACACTTTTGTTGCCTTTGTTCGTCCAACTGATATGCGTCCTATTATTGGTACAGAAATTTCCTTCCTTTACACTCTGATTGTTGCACTCACCCATCCCAACTCCTTCAACCTCCCTACCCATGGACATCTCTGTGTCCATACCAACTACAAATTCCCCATCTTCTCTTCTTAGAAGCACCCCCTTCACCCACCGACGTTCATCCACTAACCACCCTCCCCAACACCTCCACCCCTGCCTACTCCTGGTTCTCAAGCATTTGCGAGCCTTTCTATCTCCACCACTACACCTCCACCTATCTCTACTGTTGACCTTGTCGTCCAATAGTACGTCACCAACTAACTTCAACCCATCTTCTCACTCCTACAACAAATCCTTCAAAATTAGCAAGAACTCTTCCGCACATCGCAACCTTCTCCACCTCCTCCTCCACTAGTGCCATAGTGACTATGATGACATTTTTTTCTCTCCTTTCTGTTTTTTTTATTAATGACAAAGGGGGAGAAAATAAAGCATAAGTTTTATAAAAGTTTATGTATAGTTCTGAGATGTCTATAATAAAAGTTTTTTTTCTCTGTATGATTTAAATCTTTAGTCTTCTCTTTAGTTACTATGATTGATTACTCTGATACATTTTTTTTACTGCTCTGATTCGCTTTGATACTTGTTTCATGCATACATAAACATTCTATACTCTGATACTTGGACATTTATCTGACTAACATTTTGTCAAGTTGTCAAGTATGCAAGTTATGATATTTTAGAGTCAGGGGGAGCATAGTAAGTCTATCAAAACCTTGTTATATATGCACTGTCCTTGTCTTAAAATATTTACAAACTTAAAAATTAATAAGGTTTGTCATCATCAAAAAAGGGGAGATTGTTGGAACTAAAGATGTTGAAGTGTCTAGACCCTCAAATTTTGAAGATAACAAACTTATTAAAGTTTAAGTCTTTGTTTTTAAACTAACAGATTTACAACGTCCAATATTAAATAGGTGACCAATGCACTCATATATGATGAGCGTCCAAGTGTAAGTCTTTTTGTGGACTCAATGTTTTTAAAATTTAGATAACCACACTAGACGCGTCTAGACGCAAGCTATTAAATGGCTATGCTTTTATCCAATCTATGCGTCCTTGTTTTATATATATCGAAACTAATGCCTTGCCATTTTAAGATCTAACGTTCAAATATTTCAAGCATTAAATGATAGACAGAAACTGTCCAGTACAAAAGCTCAGCAAGACAAAAAAAGCAAGTCAACTCCTTGAGTTGTCAAACCAAATGAAGAATGTTCAAAAAAGTAGACCTCCTACACAGAGCCGTTCTTTCCATCTTAATACAAGTTCAAAAGCTGTTTTATCTGATGTGACTGAAAGGTCGATATGTGCACCTTTTCTTGAAGAAATAAAGTAAAGTCTTCCTCAATGACTCTTTTTCGCTTAAGACTATATATATATATCGAGATAAAAGAAGAAGTGAACAAGAACGTAAAAGTGAACAACAAAAATCAAGCATGAACATAAAAACGTTGATTGTTTTCTTATGCGTCCACTGGACAATAGCTTACAAATCTATGATACTTTACTGTATTGAGTTTAATCTTCTATATCCTCACTGTGTGAGTTAAATCTATTTGTAAAACAACTTTTTGTTGTGAAAGCCTGAAGTAGCTTAGTGAACAAAGAATACTTGGGTTGGAAAAGCAATCTAGGGTGATTGCATTATAAAGCTTGAAGAGGCCGTGAAGAATATTTGTAACCAAGATTGGTTAGTGAATACCTTATAGGTGAAGGGACTGGACGTAGCTCTAGGTTGAGCGTGTAACACCCTAAGGGGCATTACCGTAACTAGGTCTAGATTTTAAAAAAACAAACTGAGAAAGGTAGAAACAACATACAAATACTACTCATAAATATAATTGAATATTATATACGAACAATACAATGAAAAAAACATACATGCCAAATATAACTCATCTATCACCTGAAGGTATCGTACAAAATATAAACAAGAATACAAAAACATAATATAAACTAGACTACGTTTTCTTGCACGTGACTCCAAGCTCCATCTACGCGTGTCTTCACCTGTATCCTAAAAAAGGGAAAACTTAAAGGAATGAGGCATAATGTCTCAGTGAGTGCTCTAAGGACTCTACGACTGGGTTAGACTCTTCTATTCGGACAACCTTCATTACTTATCTCTCATGGCTTTAGCCTCATTGGGTTTCTCATAATTATCCATACCTATGGTTGAGTCTACACCTTTCAACAGTCAATACTCTCTGTTAATTGCTCTCTCATTCTCACAACTATTATATTGGTTTACTATCTCATTCTTAACTTAAGAACTCATCCTCATTATTTATACTTTCTTATCCAAAACCCTCTTAGAATTTACTCTTCTTCCTTTTAATATTCAGAGCTGTCCCCTAGGGTCAAGTCTAAGGTTACAGACATCCTAAAATACTCTTATTTCATTCTCTCTCTTACTTGTCTTATACCTTTCTATTACGCCATGAGGGAATTCACCCTTCCTCTATCTTATTCACAACTATTATTATCCAACTAGAACCCTCATAACACTATCCTAAGGTCTAGCCTCTCACTTATCCTTAAGGTGACAAACACAATTCCAATTACAAGCATATAATTGTTTCACATTCTTTGTCTAGTAACTAGACATATACCTCGTTTTGTTTTATCAAACAGGAACGACACTCGTGCAAGATATGATCACATGTCCACAACTTTAACATTTCATCACAAGGCACAATTGCATTCTTACATAGAATTCACATAAATAGGGTCACATAGAATTCACATAATTACAACATAGTACACTCTAACATATCACACTATAACAAGATACATATGCGTGCTATGTTCCTAAACCACTACTCATGCACATGTGGTACCAACCTAAACTTTTCAGAAAGTAGACTAGGAGTAAATGCAGGCCATAAGAAGCATCATCGGTACCGATGCCTTCGGCTTTCGCACCCTCAACTAGCATGATATCCCCCGGTGACTAGTCAGGGTTACCCAGTTTTGCCAGTACGCCCCGGCTCCATGGGATCAGCATGGACCATTGGAGTTTTCCCAACCGGATAACCCCCAAGGCTAAGGTTAGACAACCCATCACGGCCTCCACCAGCCAGATTCCTACATACTTTCCTCATTACATAACCCAAATGTTATGATGCATGGTCACAAATAATGCTTACAACTTTTTATAGACTTTTATCATGAAACATTGACACAATTTCATATCACACTCAGTTTCTTTCAAGGTAAATAATAATCATACAATATAACCTCAACAAGGTATAAGAAAACAAATAACAATGAGTTAAAAACTGCAAAAAGGAGCTCATAAACACAAAGAACGGAATAACAAAAGTCGTATCCGCCCAGTAGGACAGAAGTCCCACCTAGCGGTCTAGCGAACCCGCCTAGCAGGTCAGCGTCAGAACCCAACCCGCCCAGCGGGTATTTCACCCTGCTCAACGGCTCCGCGTGCCTAGCGTAAACGCAGGATCCAGTTTTTGAAGAAAAGTCGCCCAGCGGCTATCTAATCCCGCCGAGCGGATCCGAGGTACTAATTTTAATTTATTTTTCCTATTGTCTTTGGGTTCTAAATGCTTCAAGATAAATAATTAGATTCTTAATCACTCTTCTACATCGATAATTGGTCAATCTAATCTATAATTTCCTTACTCCTTCACAATCCCCTCAAAACCCATCAAATCCCTAAATTTAGGTATAAGGAGGGAAAAGATAAATAGATGAACAAGAACAAGGAAGGACATGGGGGAGAGCACTCACCTTTATGGACATGCAAAGTTGAGTTCTAGAGTTTGGATTCTCCGGTTCTATTCTTCCTCCTTCTTTTCCTCTTCTTCTTCTCTTCTTTTCCTCATTCTCTCTAACTTTTTTTCTTCCTCTATTTTGTGACGGCTAAACCTAACCCTCCTTCTCTATTCCCTTCTTATAACATGTGGGTGGGTATGTGGCTTAGTGGGCTTTAGTCCCCTATTGGGCCCTAGATGTTCTTTTGGGTTGTATGATAATATTCCTACTAATTTATAATACTAAGGTATTAATAACAACAACAACAATAATAATAATAATAACAACAACAACAACAATAATAATAATAACAATAAATATAATAACAACAACACAACACAATAATAATAATAATTCTTAAGACATCTTTTGTCTAATAACATATGAGAAGGGTTCTACTAAAGCTACCTCGTGGTTTATTTCTAGTACTTGAAATTTGGGCTGTTAGAGAGCGAACCAGTATAAATTTCTCTTTGTGCTTATCTTCTCTTTCCTTTAGCTCAAAAATGTTTTCGAACTTGTTTTAAAATGAAAAAGTTTATTAATGCACAATTCAACCCTCTTTTTTGTGCGTCTCTTGTCATTTCAGCTCTCTGTTATAAGTGTCTCACTGAGGGGCACTTATGTTCGCTGAGCAAGAATAATGCCAAAGACTTGGCTACTCTTTGGAGTGGTTATATATGATATGATGATTGTTGTGGTTGAGTTGATTGTTGTGGTGATACATGGATTTGCATGCATATGTTGTTGGTTGAGGTTGTGAGGGTGTGTGTGAGTAGGCATGTAAGGTGGATGATGACTAGAGTTGGAACTCAAATGGGCCTCCAACCTAGTGCCTAGATAAGAAATAGGATCTGAAAGTTAGGCTTAGGGGATGAGTGGATGGGTAATATTGCAGGGGGCCAAGGAATGCAGGCCTTGTGTCGCGGTATACCACCACCTACATACACTTATCCTGACAACCATAAGTTTATCCAACTGATCAGAGTTTTGGCAATTCCTGAATGGTGCTTAAAAGGCCATGATAAGGGATAAGACTTGGCTGGTGGCTCGGAATGTAGAAATCTCTTGAAAGTCGTGTCATTCATACATTGATATATGGGGTTGAGAGTATGATGTTTTATTGTTGGTTGGAAGTCTTGTTGTTGTCGTTGTGTTGCTGTGACTGTGATGATCACGTCAATTTGGCGTAGGAGTAGAGGGTGAAGCTTTTACAGATCTGGCTTCCCACAGTTGAGGCATGGAGGTCTCTATGGTGATGGTAGACGGCTTTTTGGGTGGTGTAACAACCCAACTATCACTACTAAACACACCCACTAAACCATGCATCTCATCCTCTTATTCAAGTGAATAAAATTATATATATAAATCAAAGCAAATCATCACTGAGAGATTCATCTATCTCTCCAACTGCTATATGTAACATCCCAAATTTCAAGTACTAGAAATAAATCACGAGATAACTCTTAATAGGACCCTTCCCTTGTGTTATTAGACAAAAAATGCCTTAAAAGTTATTCTTATTATATTTCTTATTATTACTGTTTCTATTCTTATTAATATTATATTTATTATTGTTGTTGTATAAGTTGTTATTGTTGTTGTTATTATTATTATTATTATTATTACTATTATTGTGTTGTGTTGATGTTATTATATTTATTATTATTATTGTTGTTGTTGTTGTTATTAATGCCTTAGTATTATAAATTAGTAGGAATATTATCATAGAATTCAAAGAGCATCTAGGGCCCAATAGGGGGACTAAAGCCCACTAAGCTACATACTCACCTACATGTTATAAGAAGGGAATAGAGAAGAAGGGTTAGGTTAGCCGTCACAAAATAGAAGAAGAAAAAAGTTAGAGAGAATGAGGAAAAGAAGGGAAGAAGAAGAGGAAGAGAAGGAGGAAGAATAGAAACCGGAGAATCCAATCCTTAGAACTCAACTTTGCATGTCCACAAAGGTGAGTGCTCTCCCCCATATTCTTCCTTGTCTTTTATGTTGTTATTTTTCATCTATTTACCTTTTTCCCCTCCTTATGCGTAAGATTAGGGATTTGATGGGTTTTGAAGGAATTGTGAGGAAATAAGAAATTCATAGATTAGATAGTCTTTTGGCGACTTTTCTTCAAAAACTAGATTTTGGCTTAGCGCTGGGCGCACAGACCCGCTGGGCGAGGTGAAGCACCCGTTGGGCGAGGTGAAGCACCCGTTGGGCGGGTTGGGTCTTGACGCGGACCTGCTGGGCGGGGTGCGATACCCGCTGGACGGGTTGGGTTTCGGTGCGACTCGTTGGGCGGGTTCGCTGGACCGCTGGGCGGATACAACTTTTGCTATTATGTTCCTTGTGTTTATGAACTCCTTTTGGTAGTGTTTAACTCATTGTTATTTGTTTTTTTATGTCTTGTTGAGTTTATATTGTATGGTTGTTATTTACCTGAAAAATATGAGTGTGATATGAAATTGTGCCTATGATTCATGATAAAAGTCTATGAAAGTTGTAAGCATTATATGTGACCATGCATCATAACATTGAGTTATGTGATGAGGAAAGTATGTAGGAATCTGGTTGGTGGAGGCCGTGATGGGTTGTTTAACCTTAGCCTTGGGGGTTATCCGGTTGAGAAAACTCCAATGGTCCATGCTGATCCCATGGAGCCGAGGCGTATTGGCAAAACTGGGTAACCTTGACTAGTCACCGGGGGATATCATGCTAGTTGAGGGTGCGAAAACCGAAGGCATCGGTACCGATGATGCTTCTTATGGCCTGCATTTACTCCTAGTCTACTTTTTGAAAAGTTTAGGTTGGTACCACATGTGCATGAGTAGTGGTTTAGGAACATCGCAAGCATATGTATCTTGTTGTAGTGTGATATGTTGAAGTGTGTTACGTTGTAATTGTGTGAATTCTATGTGACCTTGTTCATAAGCGAATGATGTAATGTGTACGCATGTGAAAATGTGATTGTGTATTGTGATGGATTGTCAAGATTATGTATATGTGCTCATGTTATGCATGTATGTCATGCTTACTTGATGAAACAAAACAATGTGTATGTCTAGTTACTAGGCAAAAGATGTGAAATAAATGTATGCTTGTAATTAAAATTGTGTTTGTTACCTCAAGGACAAGTGAGAGGCTAGGCCCTAGGATAGTGTTGTGAGGGTCCTAGTTGGATGATAATAGTTGTGAATGAGGTAGAGAAAGAGTGAATCCCCACACAGCGTAATAGAAAGGTATAAGACAAATAAGAGAGAACAAAATGACGGTATTAAGGTGGGTGTTAAGGGATGGTCAAAAGTATTTTAGCATGTCTGTGACCTTAGACTTGACCCATAGAGAACAACCTTAAATATTAAAAGAAAGAAAAGTAAAATCTAAACATGAAGAGTTTAAATACTAGAGAGCATTTTGGGTAAGAAAGAGTTCTTAGGTTGAGAATGAGATAGTAAACTAATATAACAGTTAGGAGAATGAGAGAGTAGTTAACACAGAAAGTATTGAAGATTAAAAGGTGTAGATTAGACCGTAGGTATGGCGAATTATGAGAGACCTAGTGAGTTTAAAGCCATAAGAGATAAATGATGAGGGTTGTCCGAATAGAAGAGTCTAACCTAGCCGTGGAGTCCTTAGAGCACTCACTGAGACATTATGTCTCATTCCTTTAAGTTTCCCATTTTTCAGGATACAGGTAAAGACATGCGCAAATGGAGCTTGGAGTCACGTGCAAGAAAATGTAGTCTAGTTTATATTATGTTTTTGTATTCTTTTTGTATTTTGTACAATACCTTCGGGTGATAGATAAGTTATATTTGGCATATAGGTTTTTTTTATTGTATTGTTCGTATATAATATTTAATTATATTTATGAGTAGCATTTGTATGTTGTTTCTACCTTTTTAAGTTTGTTTTTTTTGAAATCTAGACCTAGTTACAGTAATGCCCCTTAGGGTGTTACACTATACATGATTTCTTTGATTGCAACTTTCACCATAAATATATATATAATAGGGATGGCACCGTGCACACAACAAAACAATAATCAAATATACATCATCGGGGGAAAGGGATACAAAAACTTACTCCCTATAGCTGGTCACCTTATACAATCCCATCAAAAGAAAGAAAATTGAAAATACAACAAAAACAGCCAAGAACTTGGCTCAACAAGCCAAACATTTCCAGCTCTCAACTCTAAGACGCTGGATTAACGAAAGCATCGCCATCTGCTTCTACACCATAAGATGTGATCATCACAAGCACACCAGCACAAAACAACAACAAGACATCCAACAACAACAAAACAAGACAAGGGTAAGCTTACTAAAATCACAACATAACATATAAAGTCTGAAACCATCAACATATTCTCAACATTCATACTCATATGCACAAACACACACACACATATATATATATACATATATATATATATATAGCATTCATTCACACAGCAAAGAGTTCTCAGTCCATAACTCCATATCACAATCAATCTGCTACAACTATGTCAATGCATGATGACACGACTCTCAAGAGATTTCACAACATCTTAAGTGATCAACCAGGTCTCACCCCCTACTATGGCCCATCCAAGCACTAATTCATGAATTGCTAAAACTCTGATCTACAAATAAGCTTAGTGGTGTGTCAGGATAAGTGTATGTGGGTGGTGGCTCACAGCGACACAAAGCCTGCATCGCCTTGGCCCTTTACAGAATCGCCCATCCACTCATCCACAAGGCCCATCTTTAAGACCCCACGTCTTATCCAGGCACTAGGTTGGAGGCCCAACTGCGGCCCAGCTCTAGTCACCATCCAACTTACATGCCTGCCTGCACAACGACGTAAGGCCCATCACACAGCCTTAGCCAACAACAAATGCGTGAAATGAATGTACCACAATACCACAACCACTCAACCACCACAAAACAACATATGTTTGTGTAGCAACACAACAATAGCATCACAACACCATGTGGGCCCAACTAGCACCACATGAGGTCCACAACCATTAGCAACACCATGCAGGGCCATTCTAGCCTCAAGCATAGTCAATAGGTGAGGCCCTATCCAAGCAGCTTATACCTCATGAGAAATCTCACATAACAACTCATTCACAACTAGTAGAAGTCCTATCCAAGCAACTTCCACTTTACAAACAATCCAACAATCAACTACAATTTGAAAACCAAGATCCTCTTTGAAAACCTTTTGGAAGATTAGTAAATCTTGAGCTTCACAAAAACCCTTCAAAATAATTCAATTTCTTTAATTTAAAGAAATCATATTTAAACTGGATCATTGTCCATCATTCCTAAAGAAGACTTTTGAAAATGTATAATATCTCTTTTATATATGTATATATATCATAGTTCACATTTTGAAGCAAGAACATTAAAATCTGAAATAGTACATTCAATCCTAAAATAACAGATTAAGTACTGTAGTAATAGATTATATCAGTTTAGTAAAAACACACCAGAATTCGTTTTCTGGTAGGGATAATCGATTATGGATTTCCATAATCGATTATTCCAAAACCAATGTCAGGAAAATTTTTACTGAAGCCAAGATAATTGATTATCAAAGTCCATAATCAATTATTCCAAAGCCAAAATCACGAAACTAGCTCTTGGAACTCTAGATAATCAATTATGAAGCTCCCATAATCGATTATCTGCTACGGGATTGTGAAAAAACGTGATTTTCTGCAAAAAAAACTCAAGCCTTTCACCACTCAAACTCAGATTTTGAATCAATAGGATTCCAACAACATCAATCCACCTCAACCAAGCTCATACACATCAGATTACACAATAAATTCAACATTTCATCACACAAATCATAGTTTCTCATCCAAATTTCAAAATTTTCCCCAAAACCCATTTTCATCCAAAATCTCACCACAAATCTCATACAATCCAAATTTGGACCAACCCAAGGTAATATTCACACACAATCATGTTCATACATCACAAATCTAGCAAGAGTAAACTTCCCTTACCTCTTGGAGCTACCGAAAATTTGAATTTGGGGAAGACAAAAAGTGAGAGATGCATAACCTTGAGCCAAATCCTCAGAGAAACCACTACTCCTCACCAAAGGGATAGAAAGAGGCTACGAATCTTGTGTCTAACATAGTGGGTTTGGGAGAATTTGAGAGAGTGAGAGAAGAAAGGAAAAGAATGAGAGAGTCCGAGCAAGTGAAAGAAAGAGGGAGGCGAGAGAATGAGAGAAATGAGAGGGGAATGGGTCTTGAAACTCTCCCTAAGCCTCACAAAGGCTTCGGGCCCACCAAAGCTCAGGGTCCATCTATTCACTCTCCAAAACTCACAACGGGTCCAACTCAACTGTTTTTCTCTCAACAACCCAAACCAATATCAACAACACTCTCAATTTGGCTCAAGCACATTTTTCTCAGTTCCCTAAACTCAGACAAGAATTCCAAGACAACAACATAAAACTAAAACCACACAACAACAACGACCAACAACAATAATTTATTTATTTGTTTTAAACACCATGATCACATATTAATTTCCACTTTTTTTAGTTATTAAACCACTAAATCATACATTAAGGAAAACACGGTGTTACAGGTGGAGCTCTCATGGAAGCTCTTTTCTTTTTGGTTTGATGTATATGTTGTATAGCTGACTAGCTATAAAGAAGATGCTTTTAGGTGATCTACAAAAGGAGACCTTTCAAGATGTTTTTGTTGAAATTCTTATAGTGTGTCCTAAAATGGAAGAACAGAATGTGGAGCCATTTGATAAACTAGCAAGTCTAGTAGAAGAAGCAAAAGAAGGAAGCTCTAAAGAAGAATTTTTTCGAAGCGCATTCCTGTAAAAGAAAAGGAGGGACCAGCACAAGATGTGAAAAAAGATGTGACTGATTAAACCATAGTAGAGATCCTTACTCAATTGAAATTTGGAGAGTCCAACGAAATAAATCTTGAAATTGGTGCTGAGAAGATATTTATAAAGACACTTGATAGAGACTACCAAGAACTATATAAGAGTTTGGAAAGTGGTGATATGAAAGCTAATATACAAGGTTTTGAATATATCTCTCCACAAAAGGATACCATCCCTTTTGTTCAGAATAAACCACCTACACCTTGTGCCCAAACTCCCTTTGTAAAAGATTTTGTTTTCAATATTGAGATAATGCAGAACTTGCTCAACAATCCAATCTTTGACAGTTCTGCAAGAACTAGATGTTGACCATCCATTCCTTAGTTCTTTCCTAGAGAATCATCCACCTTCTCCATTCTATTTCCTCCTTTATTCCCACCTGCTCCTAAAGTTGAGCCACTATGCCTGCTATCATTCCTCCAATTGCACCTTAACAACCCCCTCAATCTGAGCCTGGATCCTTTCCTAAGCAAAAATCACTTAACTAGAGGCTTAACTTTCTTGAGAAACAAATGAGGAAGCTGGAGTTTGATCAGAAACTTATTGTTAATGGGATGGAGTTAATATAAGCAACTCTGGGAGACTTCTTTGAGAGGTTTCAAAAAATGGAAGAATGAATTACTAATAAAGTCAGACTGGTCATTGTGACACCCAATTAAATTGACACTTATCCCACATTGAGATAGATTTTTTTGTTTATGAAAAATCTTTTTCAATGAAATTCTAGAATTATAAAACAACATATCTTCAAGGCAGATGTAAACATCATACATACCAACCATAAACATGCATTGCTATTATCAATACGATTACTTTAAACCTCGTTATAGAATAAATTCATGACTAGAGAAATAAATAAGTACCCTTCAAAAAAGACCTAAGTCAGAGCAATGACTATATACAATATACAACAATTACAATAATTCTTCTGTGGCATCATCCTCCTTTGAATTCTTCCTAGTCTCAGCATCCTCAGCTTCAACATCCTTTATCTTCATAATATGTCACAGACACATACACAAAATAGGGAAATAGAAAGAAAGAAAAAAAGCAAAGGAGTGAGGATATATATAACCTCAAATCATTTTTACAAAAGGTTTGTAGGACTAACTTACAACCTAAATAACAAACAAGTTGTTAGCAAACAAATGTAATGTGGAACCTAAGTTATCATGAAACAACCCAAACTTTCATAACTCATATGGATCCATACCCCCACTAATGGCCAATCATCATCAATCTTAGGAAGTGACTGGGAGTTCGTATCCCCCTCATCATGGTACCAACATCATGATCATCATCATCATTATTTTCTCGAGAAACGAGCATGCAGCTCCTTAGGGGGTATACATTACACCAATCCTAGTAATGCTCAACAGTTGTCAAGGTCATCAAGTAGGTTATATGATTATCTCAACATCCAAGGCACTACCTTGACCATAGGACCTTCACAACTTGAAACCAGTTACCCTCAAGACCACACAGTGTCCTTGCCTACATTCTGCAGTGTACCAAATTGTAACTTTTCATACACATGCATACATGCTCTCTGAGCATGGTTTTCACATAAACAAACTTTACTCATGAATTGGGTACTAAGTTATGATACATACTTTCCAAAAATTTTGGTAGAGTTTCCTCATGCACTGATAATGTTAGGTACAAAAACAATATCTTATCTTTGTTTCCAATTACAATATTCAATAAATTAAATATAGTAATTATAAAAATAAGCACAAACATATATTTATTTTTAAATCTTTTTTTAAAACCTTTTAACTTATTTTTCTTCTATTATTTATTAAATAAAAAAATATAATTTATTCTTCTCCTGTTTAATTAAAACCATATATATATGTGTGTGTGTGTGTGTGTGTGTGTATGTATGTATGTATGTATTTATGTATGTATAAAGAATAAATGCTTTGAATCAAATTAATTTTAATAATTCTTATAATCATAAAATTTCTAATAATAGGTAAGATTGCCAAAAATATTTTTTTTATGCAAAATAACTTTCTTTTTCTTGTTTTAATTAAATAACCGTATATGTATATATATGTAGCTGTATATATATATTACACACACATATATAATTCTTTTTATTAAGTTACGACAAAATAATTGTTTGTTTGTAAAATCTAATCCAGTTACTATTATAAGCATCTTACATTTATATTTGTCAACCGTATATAAATATTACACAAACATATATATAACATACATATATGTAATTCTTTTTATTATATTATTAAGTTTCTTATATCCAAATTGATAAAATTACCTATTTATATTTAAATCCTACTTAAACATGTGTAACTAAATTTTATTATTAATTTTTTATAATTTATCACTTAATAATTATGTATATTAAAATACAAAATTTCCCATCCTTTTCTTTCAAATTGCCAAACATATACACATACAAAAATAAAATGATATTCAAAATTAAGGATTAAAATAATGATAATAACAAGAAAATAATCATTCTCTTTCACATAAAAAATGACAAGGTTGAGAGCCCTTGCTGCATAAAGCATAGTTTCAAATCCTTTTTTTTTTACATCACTTGTTTTACACCAAAAATATTTTTGTTTTAGGGTTAATATGTTTTTGGTCCTCCAAAAGTTTGATAGAATTGATTTTAGTCCCCAAATTTTTTTTCTTTGAATAAAGTCTCTCAAATATTAAAAATACCCTAATTAGATTTCTGTGCTAAACTCTGTTTAACTTTTTTGTTAAATAATGGTCACATCAACTTCCAAGTAAAGTATTTTACTACTTCAAGTGCTTGGTGATAATTTTTAATAAAAAATCATGTAATTACTTTTGTTTTAGGGTTAAAAAAACTGTGATTTGGGGTTAAACATGTAATAATCTTATTTAAAAAATATGTTACTAATCTAACTTTGACATAATAGTTGACATGGATAGCCACATCAGCAAATTAATGGTGACTGTAATGCTGATGTGGCTATCATTTAACAAAAAAGTTAAAAAGAGTTTAGTATAGGGGTCTAATTAAGGTATTTTTAATATATGAGGGACTTTATTCAAGGAAAAAATTTTCTAGAGACTAAAACCAATTCTATTATATTTTTTGGAGCACCAAAAACATATTTAACCATTTTCTTAATTTATAATAATAATAAAAAAATTCTTCTTTCTCCAGCACAAAACAGAATGGGCGTGTACCTTTCATCACCACATCCATAAGTTTTTAAAATTTTTATACCTAAAACACTTCTCAATTTAATAATCAATCATTATTAATCAAAATATACCACAATAAAATATGATTAATATTCAAGATCAAACATAAATAAGCATCAACCATTCAAGAATTAGCCAATCAAAATTTTAAACCATTCAATAGTATAAAATAGAACAATATAATGGATTAAAATTTTAAATAGAAGGATTAATTAAAACTAATAGAAATTTAGGGGCAAATCCCTCCCGCAACCCATTGATAAAATGAAAACAAGATTATTCCCTCAGTCTCCCTTTTACCTTAATAAAAGCTTTGATGAAAGGAAGAAGAAGTTTGGAGAAGACAACTTGAACCACAACACCAAGATAAACCACCTTTGGATTTTATATAATTACTAAGTGAGAGAGAAAGAGAAGAAGAGCAGCTTTAGACAGAGAGATAGATTTAGAGGATGAGTAAATAGTGTGTGGTAAAACAGATAAGGTTTGGTGTTTTCATCATGTTTTAAAATTAATTAAATTAAATGTAAAATTGGTTTGTTATTATCCAATTGAAGCTTCTAGGTTGCTAGTTCCACAAATTTGACGTGGAAAGCAAGTAGGATTTATCCTATAATTTCTTTTTCATTTTTTATATATATGTATATATGAGGTGGAAAAGAAATTAATTAACAATTAATTGTTTTAATTTAATTTGGGCTTGTAAAAATTGTTTTTGGGCCTCCACAAGGCTATCACATCTAAGACCACCTAAAATCTGATTTTTTTGTAAAAATTTTCATAATTTTTTCATTTGTTATATAATTTTATTATTATTATTTTATGCCAAAATGCTAAATAATTGCCTAATAAATCAACTTTATGCCAAATAAATGCCATTTTTGAAAATTTTAAAATTTTTAGCTTCAAATAAAATTTTTCTAATTAAAATAGACATATTATAGTTTTTCAAATTTTTTCTAAGCCAAAATGTCTCTAGTTGGCCCTCTATAGTCAACCAAGGACATTTTGGTCATTTCACACAAAATATTTCAATTAATTCTCAAAAAATTTTAAAATTATATTAATTATTCTAAGCATATTTATAATTTAAAAATAAATTTTAAACACCTACCTATTTTTACTATTTTATCCTATTATTACTATTTGTAGGGCAAAATGGTCATTTTACCATTTTCTGGCTTCGGTCTAGAAAAATTATTAAAAATCTAAACTAAGGTATATTTGATATTCTAAATGCAACTGTGTATATAGAATTTTTGAATTCCTACCCAGATGTTTAAAACAAGTATGGAATAAATGAAAAAATGGTAAGTAGAAATGAGGGTGTTACAGTCATCATTCCTAAGGTTGCTCCTATAGCTCATGATCCACTTCCTCCTCCTAGATCAATTCTTGTTCCTTCCTCATCCTCATCATCTGAAGATTCCTCTCCTTCCAAGGAGTAGGATTGTTCTTGGTTGTTCCCCTTCTCATTTTTGCTTAATGATAAAAAGGGGAGAATGATTTAGAATTGATATTTTTTTTAAGATTTAGATCAGTTAAGATCAAATAGGTGCTATTAGGACTACAATCATGTTTGCAATCATTTTTTGTAAGTATTTTGTATCTGATCCTATAATTATCAATGTAATAATCTATTGATTCTAAAGAATTGAATAATGTTTGCAAATCCTGGAAATTATACAGTATGATTACAGCTTATTTTCTTTACACCTCATGTCTATCAGTTGTGTAGTAGTTGAAATCTAAAAAAATGAATTGAAATATCAGTAAACTTATGATACCTATCACCTCCTTGAAAGAATAATTAGAATTATTTTGCATAAGTTTAGGGGAAGCTGTATTGTTGAATAACAAATGTGCTAAGAATTGTCTCATAATCTTAGAATTAATTCAAAGTGTTGTTTGTCATCATCAAAAAAGGGAAGATTGTTGAATCCAAACCTTTGTTTTAATTATGACAAAACCTCTAAAATTAATTCATGAGTTTGTGAGATTTGAAAGGATCTAACACTGTTGTTCAAGTGTTTCAGAAAGGTTAAAGTTATTACAGCTTCAAAGTCTTTAAGTGATGATTATATTCTAAAGTATTCAATTAAAGCATCAAAATGTGCTAACTAAGAACAAGATCCACTACAAAGAAAAAGGTTCTACTGAACAAAAGTGCCTCAAAAAGGTACATTAGAAGCAGATGAAATTAGAAAGGTGCTTTAGAAAGGAGACTCAAAAGGATACATTGGAAAGGAAATGAAATCAATGGTGTGTAGAAGTGTGATAGCTATATCTGACATAACTGGCATACATCTCATCTGTTTTATTTTTAATAGCCAGTTTTTCCTTATTGAATATATATAGAAGACATTCTACTCCTTTGATAAATTTTTTAAGCAAGCTAATTTTGTCAAAAAAGAAAATATTCAAGTCCTCTATGTGAGGTATTTTCAACGCAAAAAGAGCTTCCATATTTAAGATCTTGTCTATGTGAGAAAAGTATCCACTCCCACAATTTGTAATATAGTGCTGTATAGTCATATTGGAGTGTGAGAAGGTGACTCAATTGTAAAAAATCCTCTCTATTGGGAGTTAGTTTGGGATTGTGTTTTGTGTAGTAAAATCATAGAAGAAACTTGTTGTATCTGTGAATTATATACCTTCAGACCAGTTTGAGGTGCTAAAAAAGAGTAATGTAGTGTGCTACTACTGTGTTTGGCTATATTTTATAAAAAATGAAGTGAGGTTGTTCCTCCCAATAACTAGAGTGGTTTTGTGGTAGAAAAGAACATAAGGAAGGTTGATTTGTGTTTTGATTATAAGTTTGTTGATCATTGGTTAGTGAAAATCCCACAGGGTTGTGGGGACTGGATGTTGCACATTGGTAAGGGTGAACTAACATAAACTTGTGTGCACTCTCTCTCTTTCCTTTCAGACTTTTATTGTATTTTCATTTTGTTATTAAAACTGGTTCTTTTAGAAAGGTATTGCAACTAATAATTTCATTAATCTAGCTATAAACGTTTTCCTTGTAATTAAGAATCTTTCCAAACCAGTAAAATTATTCATCAAAAGGCATTTTCTTAAAAATGTAATATAAAACAAATTCCATTTGAAGAGTTTTATATATTTAATTAATTAGAAAAAAGATATAAAGTTTATCTTAAATAAACATTATTTTTGGGAACCACAATTCAAACCCCCTTCTTGTGGCACAATTTATCACTTTAAAAAACTCATATAGCTTTTAGATGAAGTTAATTCTTCCAAGGAAACTTTAGTTATTTTAAAATATTTATAAAAACACTTATATAGCGTTGGAATTACGCAAGGAAAAAACTGTTAGATGATTCTTAAATTTTAAGTAGTCTTATTATTATCAAAAGGTGACTCAACTATAAAACATCCTCTTTGTTGGGAGTTAGCTTGGGATTGTGTTCTGTGCAGTCAAATCATAGAATAAACTTGCTGTATCTGTGAATTGTATACCCTCATACCGGTTTAACGTGCTGAAAAAGAGTAGTGCAGTGTGTTTCTACCATGTTTGGCTATATTCTATAAAAGGTGAACTGAGGCTATTCCTCCCAAGAACCAGAGTGGTTCTATGGTAGAGAAGAACCCGAGGAAGGTTGAGTGTGTTTTGATTGTAAGTTTGTTGATTGTTAGTTAGTGAAAATCCCACAGGGTAGTGGGGAATGGATATTGCACATTGGTAAGGGTGAACCAAGATAAACTTGTGTGCACTCTCTCTCTTTCCTTTCTGAGTTTTACTGTAATATCATTTTTTATTAAAACTAGTTCATTCAGAAAGCTATTGAAACTAATAATTTCATTAATCTGACTATAAAAAGTTTTCCTTTTAATTAAGAATCTTTCCAAACCAATAAAATTATTTCTCAAAAGGAATTTTTAAAAAAGTGTAATATAAAAAAAAATTCATTTGAAGAGATTTATATATTTGATTAGAAAAAAGATCTAAAATTTATCTTAAATAATTTTTTTTTGAGAACCACAATTTAACCCCCCTCTTGTGGTACTATTAATCATTTCAAAAAACTTGTATAGCTTTTAGATGAAGTCAATTCTTCCAAGAAAACTTTAGTTATCTTAAAATATTTATAACAAACTATTAGATGATTCATAAATTTTAACAAGTCTTATTATCATCAAAACATTTTTAGGGTTTAGACACTTCATACATCTTTGGTTCTAACATTTTATAGTCTGCTAGAGTTTTCTATCTTGGGTAGTTTTCATCTCCAACTTTTAGAATGAAATGTAACATCTTTAAGATTGATCTTGATTGGCTCGAACTGCAAGAAAAAAAGAACAGTTTGCATATTAAACTACATGCCCCAAACTTTTATCTAAAAATTTAAAAATAATTTTAAATCTTTCACATTATATATTTTTTTAAAGAAAACCTTTGAAAGTGTATTTCTAACTCCAAATAATCGATTATTTTGAGCTCATAATCAATTATTTTGATCTAATCTTCATTTTTAATATTTTTTTAGCAAAATAATCATTTATTTCATGCTTATAATCAATTATTTACATTACAGAAAGACAGAATCAACTATTCTAAGGATTTAATCAATTATTGACATCGTTTTTCACTCTAAACCATTTTTCTACATTGTGATAATTAATTACTACAAGTTTTAATAAACTATTGATGACTGAATCACTATTTTTGTGAAAAGTTAGTATTTCAGTTTTCCTTATCATTATTAATTTAATCAATTCATCAAGTTAACAACATTGATTAATTTAATAATTATATCTTCCACATGCTCGACAATACTTTTGCAATTTTTTTTAATGCAATTCAACCCCTCTTGGATTTGTTGGTCATTTGGGTTACATAAAGTTCACCTAAGTCATGGTCATCTTATATTACAAACAGTCATCGTTTAGTCTACCTAAATCAGTTCTTCATACATCAATTGTAATTTAGAATAATTTCCTTTAAATATTGTTGTGATAATAAATTTACACGTGATTAATTTTTATTATATTTGAAAAACTCTTTTAAGGCATATTAATTAGTCTATATATCAATCATTATCAGGTGAAAATATATAAGAGTTTTGGAGCCTAAATATTGTTCATGTCATATAACTACGTGCACATAATCAAAAGAAGTGTAATGTATTTTTAGGAGAAAGGACTAATCCTTTTATTAAAATAATATAGTGAACAATAATAACATATTTTCTCTCATCATGTGTATTATCAACAATACTGCTAATGGAATTAAAAAAATAAAAGGTATTATTTTATTATGAGTCATGTTATTCATACAACTTATACAATATTACTTTTCTCTTTATCTCTTTGTTGTAAAAATAACATTTCTCTTTTATTATTAGTCCATTTACTTAGACTAAGAAAAACAAACAACAATCAATCATTACTTGGTGCAATCTGTTGGCTTAAAGGAGATTATTTTCTTTTGGAGGTCATAACCAACCAAGAGGTTTAGCTGAGCTATGTTCCCAAAGATGGGACTAGTTTGACTTGACAGGAAAGCCAAGCATACTACCTCATTTCCCGCTACAATAAAGGTGTTGATAGCATTTAACTTGACATCTGCACCACTAAAATGTGCTGTGATCACTGGTACGTCTAGTTGATCAGATGTACTTTTATAGCAAAGGTTCAACTGCTTAAGTGGATCATCGATACGCTCCAATTTAATTGCATCTGCTACTGCTGATTCTAACTTTGAGTAAACATCATTTGGCAAAATAGTGAATGGTGTACCTGAGTCAATTATGATGTTTCCTTTTTCACCAGATCTTGATGAAGAGCTTTTAAACTCTATTCTTTTGTTTCCCACACTGAATGCTTCTAAGGTTAAGTAGTAAAATGTTTGTTGATCTTGAAGGACTATTGGGGTTGAGACAGTTCCATTCCCAGAAACCATAGCAGCATCTCCAAAATTGAGTTTGCTAGATATGTTAGATATTGGTGCCAAACAATAGGAAAACTTCCCATGTATTGAAGAACTCAATTGAGAAATAAGGGACACAGGTCCACCTCCTAGGCCAACTACGCCAGAGCTATCAAAGGACACATCATTATTACGTCCACATCCTATCACAGTATTAGGAAATTGGACAAAAGAGCCATTGGTGGAGCCAAAAGTAATGGTGTCCACACTAAGATCTCCTTGTGAGTGTGACCCATCCTTATAATCAATCGTATATTCACAAATTTTCTGTTTATTAGAGGAGCAAGAGGTTCCTTGCACTGACTGACATGTAACAGAAGAGCAAGGAAGGTTTTTGTATGTTTTAGAGAATGAAGGATCATACATAGGACTGGTGTCATTGTAGCAGGTTTCACAAAGTAGACACGGCAACGAAATTATGTCACTGCCTGTATCAACAATACCATAAACTTGGTATGGTGGGATCCCAAGTGAATAGCTCATAAGGTAGTCACCATCATCAAGTAGGGTTACAGGGGACTCAGCTGTGTTTAGATAGACAGAACGTTGGTTAAAATGATTGGCACGATTAATGGAACGATGCACGGCATTGGCAACTCGTTGGAATTGAGTTTCTGTGGGATGATAGATCGGTGATATTGATGAATCACGGTGGATGATCTCAACACTAAAGCCACCATTGAGAGCCTCTAAGAAAGAAATGTTGTAAAGACATAGCAAAACAAGAGTGAGACATGAAGAATGTGACATTATTATGATCACTGAGATGAATAAAAGTGAATAAACAATCTTTCAAATTATTTAAATTTGTAACTAGTAGCACATTCCTAGTGGCTTTTTATAGGATTCTCGTGATGCGAGAGAGTGTTTATCGAATTGTGTAACGTAACATTATGGAATTATGTAGTTTAATTTGACTATATATTATAATATTTAATATGGTTGGGTAGTCAATTTTACTTATGATATATTTATTATGGTATTAAATGTAATATGTAATTAGGTTTAATAATATTATTAAATATAATAAACACAATATGTGGTTATTAAACATATGGCTTTTAAATAAATCTATATATTAAATATATTGTTAAATAAAAAGTCACTATTAAAAATTAATATCTATATGTATGTATGTATGTGTTTCTCTCTTTCTCTCACTCTTTCTCCCTCTTTCTCTCTCTCTATGTATGGGATTTGCTAACATAAATGTACTTATTTTTAGTTAAAGTACATTAGCAAGCTACACCATAGGTGTATTTTAAGATATGTTGTAGTTATAGCTTGCTAATGTACTCCAACTAAAAAATAAGTTTATACATTAGCAAATACTTGTGGAGTTTTAAGATATATTTTAAGATATTATAGTTATATTTTACGATATATTGTAGTTATAACTTGCTAGCGTACTCCAACTACAAAATAAGTAGGTGTATACCTACATGTTTTTTAGTTGGAGTACATTAACAAGTTACACCATTGTTATATTTTAAGATAATTTTTAGTTATAATTTGCTCACGTACTTCAACTAAAAAATAAGTTGGTGTACATTAGCAAATCCCGCAAGCATTTGCTAACGTACACGCACTTGTTTTTTAGTTGTAGTACATTAGCAAATTATATCGTATCCTTATTTATAACTTACTAACATACTCCAATAAGTAAATTCTTACACACACACACACACACACACACACACACACACACACATATATATATATATATATATCTTAACATAATATTAATAAATTGATAAATACACATGCCCATATCATAATTTTTCTCTTATGTTCTATACTTACTAATTTGACTACACACTATATTAAATTAATTCAGTAATAAATGTTAGTGGGCTCTCAATTTTACTTACAATATATTAATTATAATATTTATTAAAGATAATATGTTCATAAAATTTAATAAATGTAATATATGTTTAAATACATTAAAAATTATATTATTTTTATTATTGTTTAAAAGAATTGGTTTATGAAACATATTTTAAAATAGAAATATATACATATACATATATATACATGTACATGTACATGTATACACACACACACACATATTGGAAACATTTCAAATGAGAAACTTTTACAATGAGAAAATGAAAACTTTCAATAATAGTCCTTGGATCATAATACAAACAAATTTGCGGTTGAAATTAAAACTCAATTAATCACTTCTTATAAGACCATCATTGTCACTTCCTTCATCGCCACCACCACCACCACCGTCACCGCCACAATCACCACCGCCAAATACGATGGTGGTGGTGGTGGTAACAACAGTGGCGACGATGGTGATAGCAATGGTGGTGGTAGTCGTAGTAGCAGCGATGATGGTGGCAGCTATGACGATAGCGGTGGTGGTGGCGAGTGTAGGGACGACGACGACATTGGTGGTTATAGTGGCAGTGGCAATGATGATGGCAATGACGATGGTTGTGGTGGCGGTGGTGACAATGGCGGTAGTGGTGGAGGTGGCAACAATGGTGGTGGTAGTGGCAGTGGCGGCAACAGCGAAGGCAGCAACAATAGTGGTCTCATAAGAGGTGTTTAATAGAGTTTTAATCTCAGCCGTTTATTGTTTTTAATTGTAATCCAATGACTATAATTAATAGTTCTTATTTTTCATTTAAAAAAGTTTTTCATTTGAAACATTTCCTATATATATGTATATACATATATACATATATAAGTACATATATATATATATATATATATACGTATATACATACATACATGCATACATACATACATATAGACCATATACATATACATATACATACACATATGTATATATAGATATTTCCATATGTACATATATATACATATATATGTATATGTATATGTATATATTTGTATATAAATATACATATATGTATATTTTTACATACACACACACACACACACACATATATATACTTGTGTATATAATATACATACACAAATATACATGTATAAGCATATTTATATACATATGTACACACATGTACATGTGTATATAATATGCATATACACACATGCACACACACAGTGTGTGTGCGTATGTGCACGTGTATGTATATTATATACACATTTATATAATATACATGCATATATTATATGTACACACACACACACAAACATATATATATATATATATATATATATATATATATATATGTATATTTGTCCATATATATATATGCATGTATGTATGTATACATGTATATGTATACATATACATATACACACGTGTATACACATATAATATACATATATATACACATGTACACATATATGTATATGTATATATATAATATACATATGTGTAGGTATATGTCCATTTATCTATCTATCTATCTATATATATCTATATCTATATCTATATCTATATTTCTATATATGTGTATGTGTACATATATATATATATATGTGTGTGTGTGTGTGTGTGTGTGTGTGTGTGTATACATGTATGTGTGTGTGTGTGTGTGTGTGTGTGTTTATGTGTGTGTATGTATGTTTGTATATATATGTATGTGTAAACTAACTTTAGTGAACCTAACTACACTTCATGAAATGGTAAACTACCCAAAACAATTAGAAATTACATCTAGGCTTAAATATGTTTTTGGTCCTTATAATATACTACTTTTTGGTTTTTGGTCTTTATAAGATTTATTTTTTTTTAAAATGGTCCTTGTAAAATTTCTTTTTTTTTTTATTTTGGTTCCTATTATTTTGTTTTGGTCCTTTTAATATATTTATTTTTTCATTTTAGTCCTTGTAATATATAAATAATTTGTTTTTAATCTCTATCAAATTTTTTTCAAAAGGACTAATTCAAAATGAACAAAATATTATAGGAACTAAAATGAAAAAATAGACACTTTAAAAGGATTAGAACAAAATAAAAGGAACAAAACACAAAAAAATAAATTTTACAAGGACCAAAACCAAAAAAAAATATTTCATAGGGACCAAAAACATATTTAAACCTTACATCTATTACTAATTTCTACGAAGAAACATGTCCAACTCTCCTAGATGTGATCAATATCCTCTTCAGCCAATGATTCTAGCTCGATGAATAGTTGCAGGTTGAGATAACATAACATTAGATCATTAACTGTAAAAACTATAACTAATCTAACTTCTTAAAAACTATATTACCTGATCCATTGAAGCTTCTTTTTATTTGACAGATGCCTACCTGCCAACAAATTAAATCTGCTCACAACTTTGATTCAAAAAATATTAATGTAAACTATGTTATAAGATTCAGACTTATGATACAAACCAAAAAGCAAATGTGTTACAAATAAAAGCTTACAATTCTATTAGCTACATTTGGCCCTAAAGCTCTCCTAATATTAAGTAGCGTGATCAAGTAGTAATGTTCTCTCATATCCCTTCATGATGATCATCACAAGTGGCATGTACATCATCCACTTCATTTTCCTCGTTAATAATAGGCATGTGTATTGAGAAAGGAGTCTCAGAAATATCAAGAGTTAAATCTTCATTTTCATGACTGTCATGCATGCTTCTTCCTCAAAGAACCACTGACCACCTTTTGTTATAAGGGCCATTCATATAAAACACTTGTTTTTCTTGGAATACCATGATGAAAGGCTTGTCCTTATAAGCTACATTGTCTCCACCAAGGTAAATCCTTGGTTATTAGTTTTTACACCACTATTACTGCTAACCCACTTACAATTAAAAACAAGCACTCTAAATTTAGTGTAATCCACCTTTTAGATGTCTTCAATGAATCCAAAGTAACATGTGGATGCCATAATGAGTTTTTTTTTTTCTTTTGAACTAGAGAAGTGCATGGACTTAGTAACAACCATAACCCCACTATTGTGTGTAACACCCCAAATTTTAAGTACTAGAAATAAACTGCGAAGTAACTTTTAGTAGAATGCTTCCCATATGTTATTAGACAAAATATGTCTTAAGAGTTATTGTTATTATATTTTTTCTTCTTATTATTATTCCTATTATTATTAATATTATATTTATTTTTTTTGTTCTAGCAGTTATTATCATTATTATTATTATCGTTATTATTATTATTATTATTATTATTATTATTATTATTATTGTGTTGTGTTGTTGTTATTATATTTATTGTTATTATTATTATTGTTGTTGTTCTTATTATTATTATTATTATTAATACTTTAGTATTATAAATTTGTAGGAGTATTATCATACAACCCAAAAGAGTATCTAGGGCCCAATAGGGGACTAAAGCCTACTAAGCCACATACCCACCCACATGTTATAAGAAGGGAATAGAGAAGAAGAATTAGGTTTAGCTGTCACAAATAGAAGAAGAAAGAAGGTAGAGAGAATGAGGAGAAAATAAAGAAGAAGAAGAGGAAAAGAAAGAGGAGGAATAGAAACCGGAGAATTCAAGCCCTAAAACTCAGTTTTATATGTCCCTAAAGGTGAGTGCTTTCCCCCGTGTCCTTCCTTATCCTTTATGTTGTGTTGTTTATCTACTCACCTTTTTCTCCTTTCTTATGCCTAAGTTTAGGGATTTGATCTATTTTGAGGGGATTGTGAGTGAATGAGGAAATTATAGATTAGATTGACCAATTATCAATGTAGAAAAGTGATTAAGAATCTAATTATTTATCTTGAAGCATTTAGAACCCAAAGACAATAGGAAAAAAAATAAATTAAAATTAGTACCTTGGATCCGCCCGGCGGGATTAGATAGCCGCTGGGCGACTTTTTTTCAAAAAATGGATTCTGCGTTGACGCTAAGCACGCGGACTCGCTGGGCGGGGTAAAACACCCGCCGGGTGGGGTGGGTTCCAACGCAGACTCGCTGGGCGGATTCGCTGGACCGCCGGGTGAGACTTCCGTCCTGTTGGACGGATACGACTTTTACTATTCCGTTCTTTGTGTTTTTGAACTCCTTTTTAAAGTTTTTAACTCATTGTTGTTTGTTTTCTTATGCCTTGTTGAGTTTATATTGTATGATTATTATTTACCTTGAAAGAAACTAAGTGTGATATAAAATTGTGTCAATGTTTCATGATAAAAGTCTATAAAAAGTTGTAAGCATTATTTGTGACCATGCATCATAACATTTGAGTTATGTGATGAGGAAAGTATGTAGGAATCTAGTTGGTGGAGGCCGTGATGGGTTGTCTAACCTTAGCCTTAGGGGTTATCCGGTTGGGAAAACTCCAATAGTCCATGCTGATCCCATGGAGTCGGGGCGTACTGGCAAAACTGGGTAACCCTGACTAGTCACCGGGGGATATCATGCTAGTTGAGGGTGCGAAAGCTGAAGGTATCGGTATCGATGATGCTTCTTATGACTTGCATTTACTCCTAGTCTACTTTCTGAAAAGTTTAGGTTGGTACCACATGTAAATGAGTAGTGGTTTAGGAACATAGCACGCATATGTATCTTGTTATAGTGTGATATGTTAGAGTGTGCTACGTTGTAATTATGTGAATTCCATGTGACCCTATTTTATGTGAATTCTATGTAAGAATGTAATTGTGCCTTGTAATGAAATGTTAAAGTTGTGGACATGTGATCATATCCTGCACGTGTGTCGTTCCTGTTTGACAAAACAAAACGAGGTATATGTCTAGTTACTAGACAAAGAATGTGAAATAATTATATGCTTGTAATTGGAATTGTGTTTGCTACCTTAAGGATAAGTGAGAGGCTAGACCTTAGGATAGTGTTATGAGGATTCTAGTTGGATAATAATAGTTGTGAATAAGATAGAGAAAGGGTGAATTCCCTCATGGCGTAATAGAAAGGTATAAGACAAGTAAGAGAGAATAAAATAAGAGTATTTTAGGATGTCTGTAACCTTAGACTTGACCTTAAAGGACAACTTTGAATATTAAAAGGAAGAAGAGTAAATTCTAAAGAGGGTTTTAGGTAAGAAAGTATAAATAATGAGGATGAGTTCTTAGGTTAAGAATGAGATAGTAAACCAATATAATAGTCGTGAGAATGAGAGAGCAATTAACAAGGAGTATTGACTGTTGAAAGGTGTAGACTCAACCATAGGTATGGAGAATTATGAGAGACTTAGTGAGGCTAAAGCCATGAGAGATAAGTGATGAAGGTTGTTTGAGTAGAAGAGTCTGACCTAGCCATAAAACCCTTAAAGCACTCACTGAAACATTATGTCTCACTCCTTTAAGTTTCCCCTTTTTCAGGATACAGGTGAAGACATGTGCAGATAGAGCTTGGAGTCACGTGCAAGAAGATGTAGCCTAGTTTATGTAATTGTGTTTTTTTTGTATTTTGTATATTTTGTACAACACCTTTGGGTGATAGATGAGTTGTATTAGGCATGTATGGTATTTTATTGTATTATTCTTATACGAATATAATTATATTTAAGAGTCGCTTCAACATGTTTCTATGTTTTTAAGTCTTTCCTTTTGTTCCTAGAAATCTAGACCTAGTTACGGTAATATCCTCTAGGGTGTTACATTGTGCATGGTACTCTTCTCGTCTTGTGACTCTGTATAGAAGGAATACTTGTTGATATCATATCCAATCTAACATAAGACATCAAAGTTAGGCTCATTTGCTAGCCATTTTAATGTATCAAAAGTAGTGTTATCATTAACAATTTGTTCTTGAAACCACTATAGGAAAGTCTTGTTATGCTCGTTCAACACCCATGTTTCAGGCATTTGAGTTTTTTTTTTCCTTCAAAATGCTTTTGTGAGCAAACAAGTAAGGTTGAACCTCATCAATGTTATTCAATATATACAAATGTGCTTGAAGCACTTCCCCCAACCCAATGTTCTTAACAATTATACCTCATGTACCCTTACCAACACTTTTTCCTTCATGACGGGACTTAGGAACCCCTATAGCTTCCACTTCTAACATATACTCTAAACAAAACTCAATAGCTTCCTCTAGAATGTACCTTTCTACAATAGTTGATTCAGGATGGTATGGATTCTTCACATACCCTCTTTTAAGATCTTTATGTATCGCTTAATTGGGTATATCCATAGTAAAAAAACTAGGCCACATAATCTAATCTCCCTCACTAGATGAACAATTAACTTAACCATGATGTCAAAAAAATGAAGGAAAATACATCTCCAATTGGAACAAAATAACAACAACCTCATTTTTCAATTCATCTAACTTCGAAGGGTCGATCACTTTGCTACATATAGCATTAAAGAAAAAGCACAACCTAGTTATGGCATGTATAATATTTTTAGGCAAGATGTCATGAATAGCCAGAGGTAGTAGTTGTTACATCAAGACATAACAATCATGAGAATTTAAGCCTAATAATTTGAGATCTTCCATTAAGATAAGCCTCTTCACATTTAGAGAGTAACCTTGTGGCACTTTGATGCCTGATAGACTCTCACATAAACTTTTTTTTCTTTTTTGACAAAGTATGTCATGTTGGGGGCTGATATGTCTACTTACCATAAGCCTATGGAGCTAACTGGTCTCACATACCCATTGCAACCAGAACTTGACGAGCATTCACACCATCCTTTGTGTTGCCCTAAATGTTGAGAAGCATTCCGATTACACTATCACACACATTTTAATCCATATGCATCACATTAATACAATGACTCACATCAAGTATGCTCTAGTGTGGCAAAATCAAAGAACATTGACCTTTTCTTCCATATATTTTTCCCTATAGGCAAGTTTTGGTCTTTCCAAACCTAACATTTAAGTCCTTCACTTATGACACCCATTCATATTAAATATAATTCGTATTAATTTAGTTATTAAGTTTAAGTAGATGAAAATACAGGATTTTTTTTTTTTGCTTTTATAATGGAAAAAACTCCAACCATAATAGAATTTGGAAATGGTAATAAAAGATGAAAGATAAGACTATATATATATATATATATGTCATAAAACTATACATTGTGATTTGGTAATACATAATAGTCATAAAATACAAAAAGACTAAAAATACATCAAAAAGATCTTATACAAAGCAGTGCCAATCTACCTTATTCCTTATACAAAAATAAAATACTATAATATGGATTTGTAAATCCTCGCCTGTTGAAGTAGCATCTGACCCGTACTCAGCACCACGTGGCGTTAACATCGTCTTTAGTAATCACGATTAATTATGCATAGACGAAAAATAATGTAGTAGGTTCTAAAATCATTTTTATATGTACGATATGAAGTCTACCATAAATCAAAGATAAAACACACTAGCAATAAGAAGGAACCTAGGGTTCATTCTAAGTTATACTATACTAGACTGCCTTTGACTAGGTATGGATCCATACGCCCCATTGGTGAGTAATAGTTCTTTAAAAAATCAAGAAGTGACTGTGAGTATATATACCTTTTCAACATCATCACATGATATAGTCTTCACCATCAATGAGGAAAAAATAATAGTTAGGACGTTCATTTGTAGAAGTATACTTTCATACCAATTTTAGAATGCTGGACAGTTGTCAAGGGTATCGAGCTTGGTTAAGTGAATATCCCGGTTCGAGGGTGCTACCTTGGCCATTAGGACCTTCACCACTCAATGCCTACCTCAAAACTTTCGCAAGTGGGTCTCTATCGTTCATTCCTTAGCGTATCAAACTGTAACTTTCCTAGCAGGGTGCCATGCCACTACATGTCACTTGCTTTACATTACTCACTAATCTATCAAATTCCCACTTCTTAAACAGAGGTTTTTCCTGGTCTCATTTAATTTGAGGACCAATAACATTTCTGTCTTATATTGCAAAAATTACATGATAATAATTATCAATCATCAAAATTTTGGCTGTATAACTACTTACCAACTTTCAGTAGAATAACAATTTGGTAATCACAATTTAATTACCAAAATTTTAGCAAAATAATGACTTAATAATCAAAATATTATGACTAAAATTTTAGCAAAATAACAAAATAATAACTAAATTTGAGTAGAATAACTACTTAATAAATGCACATTAAGTATAAAATTGGGCAGAATAACAACTTAGTAAATACATTTAATATTCTAAATTTGAACAAAGTAATAACTTAGTAAAAATTAAAGTTGAACATCAAACATTATAACAATGTAATGATAATAGTAATAAAGCTTATGCTTAAATGGATTTAAGGAAAATCCTTCCTATCAACATGCAAAGTGATAATAATTTAGAGCCAACCTTACTCCCGCCATTACCCCAAAAGTGGTTGATGAAGAGGAAGAAAGTTGATGGTGATGATGGTGCAAAGCTCCTAAAGAGGGAAATTTAGTAGTTTATGAAAACTAGTAAAATTTTAGTACAAAAACAAAGTAATTTTTTTTTCTAGAGAGAGAAGGTCTCCAAATATTTTGGATAGCCAAGAGAGGGAAGGGATGAGTGAAAATCTAAAAATTTGGGTGCCTATTTATGGAGAATGGAGGGGGGGTTAGGTGTCCACTTGCTTACATAAGCATAATGTCATAATTCCCATTTCTAATTTGATTTAGGGACACATATTCAAAATAGGTGGTGAATCACCTCTCTTAGGGCTAGACATGTGGCATAGTGAGCTGTCCCACTTTATTACTGTCAATTTTATTTACAATTAAATATACCGATATTGATAAAATCGCTTTAAATAAATTAGTTTTTAATATCAAAATAATGAAATTAAATGTAAAACTAAGCAAATATATTATTTTACATCAAAAATGAATTTCTAAAAATAATTTTTAATTTTTATTAATTATTTTCAAAATTTTACTAATTTATTTTGTATTCTTAAGCTAAAAAATTCATATTAAATCCATTTTAATTCAATAAATACCCAAACTTTTATGAAAATTCTAAAATTAAATATTTTACCTATAAGTGAATTGGGATTATTATTTTCACCATTTCTAGATGTCAAACCAATACTGACTTAGCTTATTGGTCACCTAGGAATATTTTGGTCATTTTACACAAGAATTTCAGAAAATTTCTAGAAAATTTACAAAATTTCATTTTAATGCATATAACATGATTTTAAGCTTAAATTGACATTTTAGTGTCAATTGAAGCTTTTTCTCATGTTAGTCCTTAATATTGAGAAATAAGGACAAAATCTTTGTTTTCTAATTTCTCCAAGCTCTAGCTTAGAAAAATTATTAAAAAACACGATTAAATAGCTTTTGAAATTTTGAGCAGCATGGTGGGGATCAAAATTTTGAAATGTCTTCCCGATTTTTCAGAATTAAATTGTCAAATATTAAAAAACAGTTGAAAAATTGAAATAGAAGGGTTACATTTTTTACTATTTTTTGTTCAAAATAAAACTTTTATAATTAAAATATACTTTGTATAAATTTTTCAAATTATTTTGAGGTCAAAAAATCTCTGGTTGATTCTCGTAATTAACCAAGGATATTTTTATCATTTCACAAAAATTAACTCAATAAATTTTCAAAAAATTTCTAAAATTATTATTAATTATCCTAAGTATATTGATGACTTAAAAATAATTTGTAAGCACTTGTAACTATTTTTGTCTATTAATTTTGTTATCTGGCATTTTAGGAACAAAACAGTCATTTTACAAAATTTTTTGGGCTCTATTCCCCAAAAATTATTAAAAATCTAAACTAAGTACTACTAATTAATACAAACATAACCATAGGGATCAAATTTTTAAGATTCCTATCCAGTGGTTCAGAAATAAATACAAAATAATTAAGAAAATAGTTCGATAGGAAAAAGTAGAGGTGTTACATTACTCTCTTCTTTTAAGAATTTCATCCTCGAAGTTCACTTACCAGTAAAGATGAGGATATTGTTTTTGCATCTTGCTTTCTACTTTCTAAGTAGCATCTATATCATCAGTTTGACTCCCCCCAACCTTCACTAGAGTTATTTTTTTTACTTCGACGCTGCTTTATCCTCTAATCCTCAATTCTAATCAGGGATACATCATAAGTAAGATTTTCTCTTATTTGTATTATATCAAGCTCAATGACATGTGAAGGGTCAAGGATATATTTACAAAGTTGAGAAACATGGAAGACATAATGAAGATTAAAAAGATTAGGTGGTAAGTGTAACGACCCAACTTCGTCACAGGAAAACTCTATTATATCTTTATTCTAGTTCAATTAATGATTGAAATTATGAAAATCTATCCTTGTTAATCCATTTTATAAAAAGAGCAGGAGTTTATTTTTCATTTTTTTATTTAAAACATACTTTCCAAATATTTCAAGTGACACATGATAAAGACCCAATCTGCATCAATAGTCATGAAATAGATAAATTTCAAAATCATGTAAACTTCGAAACTACATGCATAGAAGAGACCAAGCTATAAGGGTGAAGTATATGCCATACAGGTGATCATCCTACGACTGCAACCAACAAGGGGAGAGTGTTTATACATATGGACACTCCTAAGCTAGTCATAACAACTAACTCACCCAACAAAACAAGGACGACCCAAACAAATCTCCTTTCCAGAAACTAAAACTCTAGCAACATGGCTGATGGTAGAGTTCGAGTTGCCTCTACCACTTCCATGTACGTGGCTTCTCGCCTCTAGGGGCATCTGGTGGCACCAAGCCGAATAAGCTATAGGGTCGCCGAAAGGATCGAATAGTGACTTCTCCAAGCTCTACGGGGGTGTCGAGGTCTGACATGTACACGAAGATGATCCCTCCTTCTTGACGTCCGTTGACCGTGGTGAGATCCAAAAGACGCCGCCCATCAGTGCAAATATGCACTCCTATGAGATGGAAGAGTATTCGAGGTCTAGGAAAGTCACCATCAATCTGCTCCCGTGACAACGAAGTATCGCGATCATCACAGTCACGTACACACAAAACACACAAGCAAGGATAAGCTACCCAAAAACAAACATAACAAGATAGACAACAAATATTAAGCATGTACATAATTAATACAAAACTACAACATGTAAGCATAGTACAAGGCATCTTTCTCATTGAGTAACCAGTACACATTCACAACATATAACACAGCACATGGTATCTATATTCATCCATCAATCCAAAACAAATGCCAACCAAGGATGCAGGTGCAGACCATGATCCTATGACTCTCCATGGAAATCTAAAAACTTGAGTGACCAGGCCGGATATTCCTTAACAATGGTAAAATAGACATAGATACCCTCACCAGGGTTATCAACGCGACACGTACCTAAACCATTTTAGGAATACTGGAACTGACCATGGGAACCAGTGCTCTTTGTTAGGACTTACGTCTAGGGGGTATCACCACCACGACATAGGGTTTGCAAGGCCCCGACCTTTTGTGGAATCACGCCATCCGTAATCCTCAAGCTTTCTCACTTGGCTAGCACCACGATCCTGCGAATAACAACACCTTTGGTATCGCATGCTCGTACACCAATGCATGTATGCATGACAACCAATTCATCATAAACAGACATTGATGGCAATATGTATTAACATCCACCTATCGTTCACACCCGGATAGGTATTTTATTATGTATGACCTATCTTTCACACCCAGATAAGCTTTTGTCAACATTGCCATCAAGTCTCGATTTTTCACCACATCATGGATTTATCCTGTTTATCCTCATAAGGATTACATCCTCAATTCTCATAACACTGGACCCGATCCATCATTAGCCCATGGTCATCTGACACAACTGAGAGCCCTATCCATCGTTAGCTCTCCTATAGGATCCTGATTTCTCATAATACTGGGCCCAATCCATCGTTAACCCATGATCATGTGACACAATAGAGAGCCCTATCCATCATTAGCTCTCCTATAGGATTCTATCCAATGCGATCTCAATGAGGATAAACTAGGGTCCACCGCTTATCTTTCACACCCAGATAAGCCATTTATCCATAGTCTCATAACACATACATCATGCCATTAAATCACCAACATACAACAAGTCATGCCATTAAAACAATTTGCCAAGCAATTCATTCAAATCAAACACTTCTCAAGCCACATACTTATAAATATCTCCACCATTAGAATAACAATGTATGAAAATTAATAAGAAAACACTTTTTGTGAAATTATCAAATCCAAGCTTAGGTCTTAGCTTCTTTGGAAAAACATCACTTTGTAGTATTGTAGAAAATGTCTCTTTATTATTTTACCAAATATATATTTATAAATTTGTAAAATTTTAAATTTTAATAAAATATCCATATTAAATTTATTTATTATAAAGAAATCCATCATTAGACTATATTATTTATGATAAACCATTTATGAGTATACATAAGTTAATATATTCATTTTCTTTTTAAAACAGTTTTCCAGAGAATTCCAGATCTCAACCTCACTTTTCTATAATCATTTTAAAATAGCAAACGATTTTTGATTTTTATAATCTATACATGGTTGAAAATATAATTTCATCTATTTTCTAAATTGATATAGATTAGCCAAATCAAAATCTTCCCGAAAAGATATAAAAATGACAAGGCAGAGAGGTCAGGGTTGCTTCCTAGAGGACCCACGAACCTAACTTGCCATTTTTCACTTCCAGAAAAGTCCTTTTAAAAACCAAGTTTATTTTTTTATAAAATTACACTTAAAAATATTTTCAACAAGTCCAAAAACTCCAAAATCCAAGGTCTACAAAATTTTATATAATTTTTGAAACTTCACAGTTTCCAAAACTTCTTTCAGTCAGAATGGAAGTATAAGTTCTAGTTTCCAAAAATCCTTAGAAATAGTAAAAATAACCAAATATAAGCAAACATATATTCTTGGAAATATATTTGTGTCTAATATTCATTAGTTCAAGTGGTTTCCCAAAATACAAAATAGATTTTTCCAGAAAAACGTTTTACTGCCCACTGTTGGGTTAGCGTTTTCAGACAGCATGCTCAACTTTCAAAAAAACATATCTTTTTCGTTTCTTAACATTTTGATACATTTCTTGTGTCCATTTTGTAGGAAATCGTGTCTAGTTTCCAAAAATCAACAAACACACGAAAATAATCACCACAGATCTAGTTATAGTAAAAACAGTGTACCATGCTCAGTCCGAAAATCATACAACACAAACAAACACATCACCTACTTGCATAAAACTGAGATCTTTCATCAAGTTTAACACTTTTAAAAATACCAAAGTAATTCACAACAACAAAACACATCTAAACAAATAGATCACATATTCAAACACAAAAGAAAAGGGTTAGCTTTCCTTACCACCAAAACAACCAAGTTTACAACAAGCATAAAAGTTGGGTTTTGAGTTCACTTCCTTCACAAAGCTTCAACCTTTGCACCACCCATCACCATGAATGGTCAAGATATGAAATGAACACAAGAAAAGAACAAGGTTTAGGACCATAGAACATAGAGGAAGGTCTAGACCACTTAGGTCTTAATAGAAAAGAAAAAGGTGAAAGGAGAAGAAGTTGAAAAGGATGGAGCTTACCTAGAACCCTTCCTTTGGAAACCCTAGTTTCTCCACTCTCTACCAACACTCCAAGGCTTGAACCAATTCTTCCTCTCCACCCTCAAACTCACGGCCAAGAGGATCAAAATGGGAGGAGTGTTTGCTCTTGAAAGCTTAATGTAGAACTCATTTAGGAGGAGTAAATCGGTAACAAGCAAAATGAGAAGGTGGTTTGAATTTAAATGAAAACAAAAATCATTTCTCCTACTCCCTAGGTGGTGGACGGCCAGCTCTTGTAAACCAAGGGGTGCAAATGGTTTTTGAAATCTTTTAGTACACTAAGACATGACAAGTGGTATGTTTTATGAAAAATATGAAGTTAGGTTCCAACTAATTTAGTTTGTATAGGACAATTGGTTACATTTAGTTTGGTTAGGCTTAGAAAAATGTGAAATTGTTTCTAGAAAAGAATAGTGTATTTTTTTACACTGAAAAAGGAGAACACAATCAAATATCAAGTCCTATACGAGTAGGATTTTAACTTTCTAGCACTTGAACTGATCAAAATAATTTAATTGACATTGGAGTCTAAATGAGTTTATGACTCTTTTATAATTTCTCTAGTCATGGTTAGACTGACTCTGTCCAATCAGACAGCTGGATTTACTTTATTTGACAAGATTCTAGACAGGCTCCTCAATAAACAGTCCAGAAAGGTAATAGAGAAAAACCCAGCATCTTGACCCTTTTTGAATAAGGAAAGCTACCACTCATTAGAATATAATCATAATAAATTTTAAATTAATTATAATTAAATTCTATGGTCTCATACTGCTCACCAACTATACAAATCAGTACCAGTTCAGCAGATATCGTCATAACTAGATTCTTGTAGAAATCCTTGTAGAATCTCAAACAAGAACAACATGCAACTTTTTATCATCTATTTCCCACTTGAAAATAAATTTAATCCCTCTTGTTAGTTAATTAATCACTTGATTAAGGGATCAACATGCTGCAGATCTTACAGTGTCAGTCTTCACAGTGTACCTCTGTACTGCTGAAATCCAAGCAGGCCAAATTTCTGTAGAAAGCTCTACTGAAATTGACACAATCAAATATTATTAATTATTCACTTATGCTAAATTTAAATTTAATTCCTCTTTTCAAATTATCAACCACTTATGCAGTGATTATAATAGACAGGTCTTACAGTAAGGCTATTTGATATGCAACAAGACCAATCTTTCTAAAGATTTGGCAAGGACCAATAAATTTAGGGAAATTTTTTTGAGACTTAACAACTTTGCCAATCCCAGTTATAGGTGTAACTTTCAGAAATACATGATCTCTTTCTTAAAACTTAAGGGGTTTTCATCTTTTATCATAATAACTTTCTGCCTATCATGTGACATTTTCATCTTTTCCTAAATCAATCTAACTTTCTCCATGATTTCTTGTAATATTTAGGGTTCAACTATCAAGGATTCTCTAGCTTTGTACCAAAAAAGTGGAGTTCTACACTTTCTCCTATACAAAGCCTCATAGGGAGCCATTTTAATGTTGGAATGAAAACTATTGTTGTAGGTAAAATCTATTAGTGGTAAGAACTAATCCCAATTGCCTTTTCAATTTCAGACACATGCTTTAAGCAAATCTTCTAAAGATTGGATAGTCCTTGTAACAGCCCAAATTTTGAATCAAGAATACCTTAGGTGTTATTATAAATATTGTTTTGTTGTTGTTATTATTATATTTATTATTATTATTATTATTATTATTATTATTATTGATATTGTTATTGTTATTATTGTTGTTGTTGTTATTCTTATTATTATTATATTTATTAAGATTAGGATTGTTATTGTTATAAATATCTTAGTGCTGAAAATTATTAAGAATGAAATAATAAGACCCAAAGAGAGCAACTAAGGCTCAACAAGGGACTAAGCCCACCAAGCCATAAACCCGCCCATGTTTTTTATAAGAAGGGAAGATAAAGAGAGATTAGGGTTGGTTGTTAGAAACTAGGAAAATGAAAAAAGAGATAAAGGAGGAGAAGAGAAGGGAAAACCTAAGCAACCACCTTCTTAGGGATTTGACAATCATCTCTAAGTGAGTGCAACCCTTTGTATGTTTCCCCTTCCCCATAATTGTACGAATCTCTATTGTATATGTGCTTGGCATGTTTCCTTTTTCCCCATAGTTGTTTGCTATTGTTTGTCTTGCCTACCATGATATTTGTATGTTTTTGCCATGTGGGATTAGGATAAGGATTTTGTACTTGTCAATATTTATGCAAGATTGAGGGATTAGGGTAGAGCCTATGATATTATTGCATGACGAAAGGGTTTAAGATAGAGGCATTCTAATGTTTAGGAATAATGTTGCTCTTTCCTCCTTGTTTGTGTTCATGTGCATCACCCATAATTAGGGCTTAGTAATGGTTTGGAATCGATGTTGGCTAATTAGGCTTAAAGAGGACATTCTAATGTTTAAGAATTAAGGAAAAGTAATACCATGCATGTGCATCCTTGTGTGGATATATTGTATTATTGTTGTTGTTGTTGTTGTTGTTATTATTATTATGTGAACTTATGTGATTAAACTACATTGTGATTGCTCGAGGTAGACTGAGATTATGGTGAGGGTTTAGGTTGATTTGAGGGTTTCCCTTATTTTGGATATGGAATTAAAGAATTAGGCTTAAATAAGAACGACTTAGATTGATAAGAAATCCCCATTTAGAAGTAAAATGTTAGGAAATTGGACATTAAGATAGTATGAACATGACCTTATAGAATTTTGGTAGTTTAGGGAGGTCTTAAGAAGCCTTATGCTAAAAAATTATAATTTTGCAATTGTTGAGTGGTGAGCACGTTTGTGCTTACCTTCCTGATAGAAAATGTCAATTTAGTAGGCAAAAATGAGTAAGAAGATGATTGAATTAGCTTTGTCGTCTTCATAGGAATTGTAACCCTGGATATTAGCTAACTAATGGCTTTGGAATCACCTAAAAATAATGTATATAACTCAACATATGCCCAAAATACTGCAACTATGTTAGGCTATTAGTGGGCAGTAGTGTGTTTAACTTTAAGTCAACTTTCGTCCATGATCTAGTATAAATAAACTCATGACTTCTTCATGAAAGTTGTATATTTTTCTCTTATCTTTCCATAGACCAAGATCCCCTAAAATGCATCTTTGTAGCTCAAGTTATAAGCCAAACAAGGATAAAAGGCAAAACCCATAAAAATCCAAAAATTAATTAAGATTTTCAGCAAAGCCAAGCAAAACTCAAATAGAATACCCATATTAAGCCCAACAAACATTCAATAAAGGCAAGCACAAAGTCATAATAAATGTATTAAAATTGATTGATCAAGTACGCTCTTGCTGCATTGAGCATACCTGTGTTGAGTTTCCTGTCTATGAAATGTGCAAATTTTGGAGTACGAAAGTAGTAGGACTAGCTTAGGCAATCAAAAACTGAATTGAGAGACTAATGATTAGATCGCTTAGATACAAGAATATGATATGGGGTAAAGGAATTGAGTACGTGACATTATGGATGTTACTTTACTTGTGTTGTGATTGTCACTCGTAATATTATACTCGAAAATGTTTATTCGAATTGACAATGATCATGACTTGTGTATATTACGTTATGAGATGTATGATGTGACGTTATACTATGAGATGTGTGATATAACTTGATATCATTGTGACGAGTGACTTAGTCCATTAGAGGCAATAATAAGCTTGGGTGATATCTTGTTTGTGAGGGACCTAGCTTGTGAGGGGCAAGAATGAGACTCACTTGTTTTGTAAAGAGAAGTCCAGAGGGACACTTATGCGCATTGTATGTAAGAGATATGCATCATGGCATTGATATTTTGTGATGGGGAAAAGTATTATGAGCCAGATGGTGGAGCCCGTGAGTGGTTATCAGCCTAGCCTTGGACGTTGCTTGATGGGAAAATCCCAATGATTCATGCTAATTCCATGATGTTAGGGCCTACTGTGAAAAACATAGCAACCCTAACTAGTCACTTTAGGACATCATGCTAGTTGAGAATGCTTAGTTAGAGGTAACAACAGAGGGTTGCGTTCTTTTGACCCTAACCATGTACTCCTAGGCTACTTTCTGGTGATAGTATTGATACCATATACATATGGAGTAGGGATAGAGGAACATTGCATTCATGTGTGCATCCTGCTAATGATATAACTGTTGTTTCTAATGGTGTACTATAAAGTGAATCACATGTTTTATGTTTTGTGTATAAACTATGAACTTTTAAGAATGACATGAATGTTTATATGTGCTCTATTTGGTGTTGTAATGTCCCTAGGGTAGTTATTAAGACTGTGGTCTCATTAGTTTATGTTTAATGTTTTCAGATTAAGCAGAGCTAGGAGTAATAAGAAAGGAAGTTTTCAACATAATTTATAGTTCTATAATTATTTTTGTTTTTGTATTTTAATTTCTTCTTTTATAATTAATAACCTCTTGCATGAGGCCTAGTTGTTATGTTTGATAATTACTATTAAGTCTTGTAAGGTACCTTGAATACTCATGTATTGAAATATATATGTTTTATTGAGGTTTTATTTTAAAAAGTTATGTTTTTTGTAAATAAAAGTATGTGTGAAAGGTAATGGCCCTTTGGGTGTTACATTCCTTTCAGATTGTCCATCAATTTGAGGATGATAAATTAAGCTTAGTCCCTAAGGCTTGTTATAGACTTTCCCAGAACCTAAAAGTAAAATGAGGATCCTTACAAGAGATTATGCTAGAAGGTACTTTGTGTAATCTAATGATTTCTCTAATATACAACTGGGACAACTTTCTAGAGAAAACTTGATGTTAATGGGCAAGAAATGAGCAGACTTTGTTAGTTTATCCATAATTACCTATATAGCATCAGGATTGAAAGGTGTCATGGGAAAACTAGTCACAAGGTCCATGGCTATACTGTCCCACTTCCATTTAGGAATGTCTAAGGGTTGTAATTCTCTAGAAGGTTTCTAATGCTCTATCTTAGCCTTTTGAAAGACTAAACAAGATGCAACAAACTCTACTATAGTTTTCTTCATTCCAGGCCACCCAAGAACTTCTTCAAATCTTGGTACATCTTGGTTGAACCTGGGTGAATGCTTAGTTTGCTTTTGCATGCCTCTTCCAAAATCATCTTTCTTAATTATCCATCTTTTGACACACAGATTTTTCCTTGGAATCGAATGACTCCATTTGAATCTTGATCAAACTCCAATTCTTTTCCTTTAGTCCTTAACTTGTCTAGAATTATTTGGAGCATCCCAAAACTAATACTTCTCGGCTTTACTTCCATAACCAAACCTAAATCTCTAAGCTTCTCTATCATCTCCATTTCTTTAACCATCATCATTGAGGCATGTAAAGATTTTCGACTTAAAGCGTCTACTACAATGTTTGCTTTACTAGGGTGGTGACGCAATTCGAAGTCATAATCTTTTAGAAATTCCATCCACCTACATTGCCTCATATTCAACTCCTTTTGGTCAAATAAATACTTTAAACTCTTATGGTCACTGAATACTTCAAATCTGGCACCATAAAGATAGTTCCTAGAAATAATCAAGGCAAAAACTATTGCAACCAGTTCTAAATCATGAGTTGAATAATTAACCTTATGTGGTCTTAATTGCCTTGAAGCATACGCTACTACTCTCCCTTCTTACATCAATACACACCTTAATCTTTGTCCGGATGCATCACAATAAACTTCAAATTTTCTGGTAAGATTAGGCAAAATCAACATAGGTGTGGTGGTTAACTTATTCTTCAACTCTTGGAAACTAGTCTTGCAATTCTCTAGCCAATCAAAAGGTTGTTCTTTACGGGTTAACTTAGTTAGAGGCAAAGCTAGCTTTGAAAAATTCATCAATAAATTTTCGATAGTAACTTACTAGTCCTAAGAAACTTTGTATTTCTATTATTGTTGTAGGTCGTTCCCAATGCAACACTGCTTCCACCTTTATAGGATCTACTGAGATTCTTTCCTTTGAGATCATATGTCCTAGAAAACTTGCTTCAACCAAAATTAACATTTCAAGAATTTGGCATATAACTGCCTTTCTTGCAATATCTATAGTACCATTCTTTGGTGTTCCTCATGCTCTTGGTGATTTCTAGAATAAACCAAAATATCATCTAGAAAGACTACCATAAATTTATCCAAATATTTATGGAATATGTGGTTTATATACTCCATAAAGATTGTAGGAGCATTATTTACACCGAAAAGCATTACTAGATACTCACAATATCCATATCTTATTCTAAAGGTTGTTTTTGGTTTATCCGTAGTCTTCACTTTAGTCTGATGATAAACAGATTTCAAGTCAATCTTTGAAAATATTGTAGCACCTTTTAATTGGTCCATAAGATCTTCTATCCTAGGTAATGGATACTTATTCTTGATAGTGATCTTATTGAGTTGGGGATAATCCACACACAATCTCATACTTTCGTCTTTCTTCTTTACCAACAACAATGGAGCATCACAAGGAGAAATACTAGTTTTAATGAATAGCTTTTCTAAGAGCTCCTCTATTTCCTTATCCAATTATGTTAGTTCTATAAAGGACATTTTATAAGGTGTTATAGATACAGATCTTGATCTTGGTACCAAGTCCATGGTGAATTCTATCTCTCTTTCAGGAGTTGAACCAGGAAAATCTTTAGGAAAGATGTTAAGGAAATCATAGATGATAAATAGATTGTTAACTTTTAAATCTCCCTCGATTTTTAGAGAGGATATGATCACATATACCTAAGCTTCCTTGTTTTTTGAAGTATTTATATGGTTGGCAGTTACCATCTCAAATCCCACAGCGGTCTCAAATTTTGATCCGCTATTTCATGACAGTTAAGAAGAACATGGTTGGAAGATAACCAGTCCATTCTTAACACCAAATCTAATCTAGTTAAAGGTAAACAGATTAAATTTACGAAAAAAGTTTTACCTTCTATAATCACTTGATAATGTAAACATGCACGATAAGAAACAGTAGGGAGAAATAACAAGATCTAAGATAGAAGTGAAACTAGTAAATTCAAATGCTTCACACAATCATTGGAAATAAACGAATGAGTTGCACTTGAGTCATATAGTACGTTTAAGAGATTACCATTTATAATGCACTTACCCTGAATGAAGTCATTAGATATGGTCGCTTCAATTTTGCTTATGGCAAAGACTGTAGCACTAGTTCGAGGTCTACCAGCTAGAGTTTTCTTATTGTTTCCATTGCCCTACTCTTTCTTGGGCTTTGTACACATGTTGCTATAGTGCCACTTCTCTCCACAATTTAAACAGGTAGTTGGTAACTTATTTCAATTCCTCTAATAGTGAGGTCATCCACAACGATAGCATCGAATAGGAGTATTAGAACTCCCAGCCACAATAGTCTTCTAGCCAAATGATCCGCTAATTGACCTAGATGGAGCACTATAAGGCTTCCTTTTCTTTGGAAAATTCTATCTCTTATTTCTCCAAGGTCCTCCACTTTTCCACTAAGCCTGCCTAGCTTTCATATCATCTTTATAGATTTTGTAGCAATTCCCCATAGTGGGAAACTGGGCTATTTGTAGATAACCTATTGCTTCTTTAATGCTAGGTCCCATTCCGCTCTCAAATTTAGAGCACCAGGACCTTTCATCAATTCCTTCTTAGAAATAAGGGCAATACTGACAGTTTGTCGAATTTGGCAGCATACTCCCCAACAGACATATTGCCTTGTTTCAACTCAAGAAATTCTATGTCCTTCCTTTGTCTTAAATCTTTTGGAAAATATTTTCCTAAAAACTTTTGGCGAAATATTGTTCAAGTGATTAGTCTTCCTTCAGTCTCTTTTTATTGTCTGGCATACCTCCACCAATGCTCAGCTTCCGCAGATAACATGAAGGAAGCATATGTTACTTTGGGTACCATCAAGATCAAATCAGCCTTTAAAGGTGAGTGGGTCTTTCTTGCGAAATGCTGCAAGTCCTCAATATTCTATTGTTTCAGTAGTTTGTCCTTGATTCATATTCTCAAGGACAATAACCATTCTTTTCAGTATCTGTTGGATAGCATCTTGTCGTGGTGTTCCAGCCATTGTCTAAAAAAGAGAATAAATGTCTTAGTTCCTTGCTTTAAATAAAACAATTGTTCGATGAGTAAAAATAATATGTGAAATAGTACATTAGATAGACTCCTAGGAAAGAGAGGCAGGTCACGATGAACACTCTTAAGTATTAAGTCTTTCCTGGCCAAAACCTACCCTGACATGCACTAATCACTTTATACTAAACTGAACAACTAACATTAGGTTTATTCTTAGCAAAGTCTTCAACTGAGTGCGCAAACCACTTTTCGTAACAAGGTTGGACTTCTACAATAGAGAATATAAAAACAAACAATTTATCTTTCATTCCTGTTTTGTTAATAGTAAATGAGAGAACACATAACACAAAGAAAGTCAAGGCCATACCCCAAGGCTTTGACAGAAAAGGACTATTTTGATACCACTAAATGTGACACCTATTCATATCAAATATAATTTGTATTAATTTAATTATTAAGTTTAAGTAAATGAAAATGCAGGTACAATTTTTCTGCTTTTATAATAGTAAAAATTCCAATCTTAATAGAATTTGGAAATGGTAGTAAAAGATGAAAGATAAGATTGTATATATATATATATATGTCGTAAAACTATACGTCGTGATTTGGTAATACATAACAGTCATACAATACAAAAAGACTAAAAGTACATCAAAAAGATCTTATATAGAGCAGTGCCAATCTATCCTTTTTCTCGTACAAAAATAAAATATTATAATATAGATCTGTAAATCCTCGTTCGTTGAGGTATCATCTGACTCCTACTCAGCACCACGTGACGTTAACATCGTCTTTTGTAATCACGATTAATTAAAAATAATGTAGTGGGGTGTTTTGTTCTAAAATCACTTTTATATGTACAGTATGAAGTCTACGATAAATCAAAGATAAAACACAACTGGCAATAGAAGGGAACCTAGGGTTCATTCTAAGTTATACTATACTAGACTGCCTTTGACTAAGTATGAATCCATACTCCCCATTGGTGAGTAATAGTTCTCAATAAAATCGAGAAGTGACTAGGAGTATATATACCTCTTCAACATCATCACATAGTACAGTCCTCGTCATCAATGAGGAACAAATAATAGTCAGGACGTCCATTTATAGAAATATACTCTCATACCAATCTTGGAATGCTGGATAGTTGTCAGGGTTATCAAGCTTGGTCAGGCGAATATCCCAACTCAAGGGCGCTACCCTGGCCATTGCAACCTTCACCACCTGATGCCTACCTCCAAGACCTCCACAAGTGGGTCCCTATCGTTCATTCCTCAGTGCACCAAATAATAACTTCCCTAGCAGGGTGTCATGCCACTACATGTCACTTACTTTACATTACTCACTAATCTATCAAATTCCCACTTCTCAAATAGTGATTTCCCTTAGTCTCATTTAATTTGAGCACTAGTAACATTTCTGCCTTATATTGTAGAAATTACACGATGATAATTTAGCAATCATCAAAATTTTGGCAGTATAACTGCTTATCAAAATTTAGCTAAATAACAATTTGGTAATCACAAATTAATTACCAAAATTTTAGTAGAATATTGACTTAATAATCAAAATATTATTACTTAAATTTTATCAAAATAATAACTAAATTTGAGTAGAATAACTACTTAATAAAAGCATATTAAGTATAAAATGGGGCAGAATAACAACTTAGTAAATACATTTAATAGTCTAAATTTAAGTATAGTAACAACTTAGCAAAAAGTAAAGTTGAACATCAAACATATAACAATGTAATGATAATAGTAATATAGCTTATGTATAAATGGATTTAAGGGAAAACCCTTCCTACCAACATGCAAAGTAACAATAATTTAGCACCAACCTTACTCCCGCCATTACCCCAAAGGTGGTTGATGAAGAGGAAGGAAGTTGATGGTGATGTTGGTACAAAGCTCCTAGAAAGGGAGATTTACTAGTTTATGAAGACTAGTAAAATTTTAAAATAAAAATAAAGTAACTTTTTTTTCTAAAGAGAGAAGGTATCTATATTTTGGACAGCCAAGAGAGGGAAGGGATGAGTTAAAATCTAAAAATTTGGGTGCCTATTTATAGACAATGGAGGGGGGTTAGGTGTCCACTTGCTTACATAAGCCATTATGTCATAATTTCCAATTTTAATTTATTTTTAATTTGATTTAGGGACACATATTCAAAATAGGTGGTGAATCACCTCTCCTATGGCTAGACATGTGGCATAGTGAGTTGTCCCATTTTATTAGTGTCAATTTTATTTGCAATTAAATCTACCGGTATCGATAAAATCACCTAAACTTAAATAAATTAGTTTTTAATGTCAAAATAATGAAATTAAAGGTAAAACTAAACCAATGTATTATTTTCCATCGAAAATAATTTTCTAAAAATAATTTTTAATTTTTATTAATTATTTTCAAAATTTTACTGATTTATTTTATATTCTTAAGCTAAAAAATTCACATTAAATCCATTTTAATTCAATAAATACCCAAATTTTTATGAAAATTTTAAAATTAAATATTTTACCTATAAATAAACTAGGATTATTATTCACACAATTTCTGGATGTCAAACTAATACTAACTTAGCTTATTAGACATCTAGGCACATTTTGGTCATTTTACACAGGAACTCCATAAAATTTCTAAAACTTTTTAATGTCAATTAAAACTTTTTCTCATATCACTCCTTATGTTGAGAAATTAGGACAAAATCTTCATTTTCTAATTTTTTTGGGCTCCAATTCGAAAAAATTATTAAAAATCACGATTAAATAACTCTTGAAATTCTGAGCACATTGCCAAATTTTGAAATTCCTTCCTGATTTTTCAAATTAAATCATTAAATATTATAAAATTAGTTGAAAAATTAAAGTATGATTGTTACATTTTCACCATTTTTCTTTCAAAATAAAACTTTTATAATTAAAATATATTTTGCATAAAATTTTCAAAATATTTTGGGGTCAAAAAATCATTGGTTAGTTCTCGTAGTTAACTAAGGATATTTTTGTCATTTCACAAAAATTATCTCAATAAATTATCAAAAAAATTCTAAAATTATTATTAATTATTCTAAGTATATTGATGACTTAAAAATAAATTGTAAACACTTCTAACTATTTTTGTCTATTAATTCTGTTATCTACCTTTTTAGGAATAAAATGGTCATTTTACAATTTTTTTTGGGCTCTATTTCTTAAAAATTATTAAAAATCTAAACTAAGTACTACTAACTGATATGAATGTAATCGTAGGAATCAAATTTTTAAGATTCCCATCCAGTTCTCTAGAAATAAATTTAGAATAATTAGAAAAATAGTTCAATAAGCAAAAGTAGGGGGTGTTACATCACTTGTTCATAAACTTGCTCTCAAATTAAGGTTGTTGGAGCAATTTCATTCTCTTAGCATCCTTTAAAAGCTTTCTTCAATCTACGATGCGGGTGATTAGGTGTAAGAAATCTCTGTTGTCCAAGGTAAACTGTCTTCCTTCCATGTTGTAGTTGATGGTAGCATGTTCCTTCTTCACATATATGGCATGCTTTATGCCCCTTAAAACTATATCCGTATAAGTTCTCATATGCTAGAAAGTCATTGATGGTGCAAAATAACATGGCACACAACTTGAAATAATCACTAGAATACCCATCAAACTCATCAACACCTTCCCCCACAACATTCTCAAGTCTTTAATCAGGGGACTTAGATGAATATCTATGTCATTTCCTAGTTGTCTTGGGCCCAAAATCATCATAGATAACGTAATGTATTTATGTTTCATGCATAACTGGGGAGGTAAGTTGTAAATTACCAACAGAATAGGCTATGAACTTTGCTTACTACTCAGGTTACCATAAGGATTCATTCCATTTGTAGTAAGTACAAGCCTAGGGTTTCTTGGCTCATTGCCGAAATTCAAAAACAAACTATCAATTTTCTTCCATTACAAAGAGTTAGTTATTAATCAAGATGGGAGGATCCAAGAGAGGTGAATTGGATCATTAAAAATTAAGGCCCAACACAGGTTTTTTAGATTCTTCTAAAATCAATTCTAGAATCTTATTGACCTAATAGATCTTAACAGTGGGATGAGATGTAAAGATTTACCCAAATGCATATGTAATGCAATATTTATATGATTAATTTGTGAATAAATGTTCAATGAGTAGCAATACAATCATATAACAATAAAATAAAGGAGAAAAGGGTTAAAGAAAAAGAAACGCAAAGATTTATGCTAGTTCAATCAGCCCACTGTGATCTACATCCAGTTTTCCAATCAAACCTATTAAAATCCCACTAGTAATTCAATTGTTTTACAAAGGCATAACCAAGAAAACAAAAAGAATTACAAACGAAACTCTACCCATAAGGTTCTTGAACCCTACAAGAAACCTTGAGACTCACTTGTAGCAATCATTACAAGAAACCATGAGAAACACCTTCTTAAGAACATAAGAATTATGCAACTACAAAGGTTAAGATTCAATATCACATGAAAGTGTGACAAACACACAAATTGAAGCACATTTATCTAGGTGATGATAACTCCTATTGATCTTGATGATGATTCCTCAATGAGCTTAGATTTTGATTTGAAAACTTGAAAGTTTTATGCCATGAAATCACCCAAGAAAAATGTTTTCCAATTCTTTCTTTGTCTTTTTAAAGAAAACTTAATACAAACTATGGAGTCACACTAGAGAGGTTTCAAAGTTTGTTATATATAGATGAAACTAAAATAGTTGATTATTTCAACCTTTTAATTGATTTTGTTTATCCAAACAACTAGGTTTGAAACATGAACAATATAATTGATTACTATAAACATTTAATCAATTATTGCAAAACCATGTTATTTTTAAAATGTCATTTAGTTGATCGTTTTCATATATAATCGGTTAAACCAAACAGTTCCATTTTCCATGATTTCAAAATAGGGGAAAATAATCAATTATATCTAGGAATAATTAGTCATTTTTCTCCATAAAGCATTTTGTAGAAACAATGAACAATTTAATTGATTATAGATTAATTATCACAAAATCAATCTTGGTTCATTTTAACATTTCTAAAAACTCTTTTCACTTTTTAACTTGTTTAAGTTTTAATTGAGCTCAAGGATCAATTCAAGATCATAGAAATCAAATCAAACAATTCAAGACATAAGACACTACATACAAACAAGTGATTTACAATTTGCACTCATCAAGTGAGGCACAAATCATCAAAACTATAATTGGGGAAAGCATCATCTTCATTTATAATCTGTATTTGCTTTCACATTCTTCCCTATAAGACCTATCTTTTATAATCTGTGCATAAGTGGGTGATAATCTAAATAGAGAAATTAAACTTAAATTCAGTATAGAATAATTAATAATATTTGCTATGTAAATTTTAGTAGAATTTTCTACAAAAATTGAGCCTACTCAGATTCTAGCAGTGTAGAGATACATTGTGAAGGCTAACAATGTTAGATCTGCAGCATGTTGATCCCTAATTAAGTGATTAAGTAACTAACAAGAGGAATTAAATTTAATTTCTAATAAAAAATAGATAAGAAAAAAATTAAGTGTTGTTCTTGTTTGATATTCTACAAAGATTTCTACGAAAATCTTGTCTACGATGATATCTTCCAAGCCAGTATTTATCTATATAGCTGATGAACAGTACAAGACCATGGAGCTTAATTATAATTAACTTTAAATTAATTATGATTAGATTCTATTTAGTTTGATAGCTTTCCTTACCCAAAGGGTTTAAAACATTGGGTTTTTTCCTGTTGCCTTTTAGGATCGTTTATCGAGAGAGAATTTACTGTTTGACTACTATAAAGGCATATCAAATATGCCTTGAGATATATTAGTGAGTCATAAACTCATTGATATTTTAATTCCAATTAAATTATCTTAATTAATTTGAATGTCAAAAACCCTAAACCTAATTCGCTAAATTTTGGTATTTGATTGCGTTTTCACTGCCAGTGTGAGAAATTTAAAATTTCTACTGCCTAAACCTAAGACCCACACTTCCAAGCCCAACCCAAACTATGCTAACCATTTGTTTTTCCTAAGCCAACTAGATAATTGCAACCTAACCAAATGTCCCCTCATTAGTGCTACACATTTTCCTATTATTTGTACCTAAGTGTACTTGGATGTACCAAAACCACTAAACCCACCCCTTGTTTCCCCCGTAGGATGTCCACTTCTCCCTTATTGGAGAAGTTGGATTTTTGCTTTTCAATTATAAATAAAGTTGTAACCATTTTGTGAGTTACCATTATACCCTTCACTTAAGTTGTCTTATAAGTGGTGTTAAGCAAAGTTTCCTCTCATTTTGATCCCTTCAAAATCGTGAGCATTGAGAGAGTTCTCCTCTCTTGTTCTAAAATTTCCTAAGTGCTAGAGTGGGAGTTGGGAGCTTCAAGGGTTCAAGAGGTTGTCGAGGTAAGTTCCATCCTTTTCATCTTCTTCTCTTTTCATCCATCCTTTTCTATCAAGACCTAAGTGATCTAAACCATCCCCTTTGCTTCTATGGTTCTAAACCTTATTCTTTTCTTGTATTCATCTCAGATATTGACCATTCATGGTGATGGATAGTGCAAAGATCAAAATTGTGAAGGAAGTGAACTCAAAACTCAAGTTTTTGCTTATTTGTAACTTTGGTTGTTTTTGGTGGTAAGGAAAGCTAACCCTTTTCTTTGTGTTTGGACTATGGTTATTCGGTTTTTGGTGTGGTTTGTTGCTTAAAAATGTTTTTGGTATTTTTAAAAGTGGTAAACTTGATGAAAATAACCATCTTCATGTATGTGTGTATTGTGTTCCTAATGCTATTTCTTTTTTTTGCTTGAGCATGGTTCATTATTTTCGCTATATCTGGAGTTATGATCAATATTTTTGAGTGCTTTTATTTTGTTGTAAACTAGACAAAATTTTCTCCAAAACTCAAGAAATGAGTTAAAAGGTGAAGAAACCAAAAAGTTAAGCCTTTTGAAAGTTGTGCATGTCTTCTGAAAATGCTGATCCAATAGTGTGCAGTAAAATGTTATTTTGGAAGACTCAATGGTGTACTTGTTGAAAGTCTTGGAACAACCAAAAAAGTATACTAAAAAATCTTTCCAACCATATATGGTTTGCCTATATTTTATTCGGTTTTCTATTTTTAATGATTTTTATAATCTGAAGGTTGTACTTGTTTTCTGCCTGAAAATGGTTTTGAGAACTGTGAAATTTCAAAAATCATATAAAATTGTGTAGACCTTCATTTTTAATGTTCTTGGTCATTTTGAAAAAAAAAATAAGTATATTTTTAGAAAATAAATGGTTTGGACTTTGTAAAGTTTTGTTTATATATGAAAAATAGAAAAACATGTTCGTTGATCCTCCAGTAGGTCATCTTGACCTTACTGTCTTGTTATTTTTGTATCTTTTTTTTGTAGATTTTTGCTTGAGGTAATATTTAATGTTTTATAAAATAGACCAAAAAAAAATTCAAACATTATCTATCATGTTAAGCAAAAATCGTTTACTATTCCAAAATAATTTTTAAATAGAGGTCAAAAACTGGCAACTACTAAAAGTCTATCTTAAACAAAAGTTTTATAACTATTTGTATAACTTGATAAAAACACTATATTTTGCACTTAAAACGTAATTGAAAATCTTCTAAAATAAAAGGTAAATATGAATTTCAATAAAATATATTCGTTTCTATTTTACATATTTTAAAATGTATGTTTGGTGATTTAATTAAAAGGGATTAATGGTAAAGCTCATAAAACTATGTTTTATGAAAATCTAAGACCTAAGGTTTAAGATGGCGCTTTTAATTCAAAAACCTTTATTTAAATTATGCTAAAAACAAAATTATTTATCTTGTAATTATTATATAAGATTGGATAGAAATGATGCTTTCTTCCAAACCTTTTTAATCTAAATAAATGGATTTAAGAAAAGTAGCGTGGCCTTTAAAATAAGTAATAAAAGTTTTAAAATAAATTGTTGAAATTAATAAGGTGTTCCTAGAGGGAGGATCTTAGTTTAACCTTATTTGGATCGCTCTGGATAGGATTCTACAGAAGGACCAACAATGGATAAGGCTCTTTGCTGTGGAACATGATGATGGGCTAATGCTAGATCGAGCCCAATGTTGTGATACATGAGGATGTTGTTTTCATGAGGATAAATTGAGTCAATCTAAGATGCGATAAAAAATCAGGACTTGATGGCATGTTGATTTTGTTGTGAAACTGTTGATAAAGGTTATCCGGGTGTGAACGATAAGCGGTTGTTGATATATGTTGCCATCAATGTGTGTCTATAATGAGTTATTTGTAATGCATGCATGCATTGTTGTATAAGCATGTGGTATCGAAGGTGTTGGTATTCATACGATCATGGTGCAAGCTGGGTGTGAATGTTTGAGGACTATGAATGGTGTGATTTTGCAGGAGACGGGGGACCTTGCAAACTCTGGGTCATGGTGGTGGTTCCCCCATTCGAAAATCCTGACAAAGTGCACTAGTTCCCATGATTAGTAGCCACTATTCTCCAAATGGTTTAGTTATGTGCTGCTTTGAGAACTTTGGTGAGGATATCTGCATTAATTATTCCATGATTAAGGAATATCCAGGTTGATCGCTCAGTTTTTAGATTTCCATGGAGAGTCTAGGTTCATGGTTTGCATTATATACTTGGTCACACTTTAATCAAGAATAATGAAATGAAAACCCTGTGTTTGCTTATGTGCCATGATTGAATGTATGATTTACCTTATGACTCGGTATGATGTATGCTTTGAATGTTATGTTTGTTCTTTTGGATAACTTATCCTTGCTTGTGTGTTTTGTGTGTGTGTGACTGTGATGTTCAAAATGATTCGTTGTCGTAGGAGCAGATGGACGGAGATCTTCCTAGACCCCAAGTTCTGTTTTGCCTTTTAGGAGTGCATATTTGTACCAAAGGATGACACCTTCTGGATCTCACCATGGTCAATGGACAACAAGATGGAGGAATCGTCTTCATATACATGTCAGATCTTGACACCTCTACGGAGCTTGGAGGAGTTACTTTTCAATCCTTTCAGCGACCCTATAGCTTCTTCAATTTGGCATCACGGGATGCCCCTAAAGGCGAGAGGCCTACATACATGGAGGTGGTAGAGGCAACTCGAGCTATATCATTAGCCATCTATCTAGAGCTTTAGCTATAGAGATGAGATCCATATTGGGTCATACTTGTTTTGCTATGTAAGTTAGATTTTATGACTAGCTTAGATTAGAGAGTGTCCATATGTATAATCCCCCTCTCCTTCTCAAGCTGCATTCATAGGTTGGTCACTTGTATTGACACACACTTCACTTTAGGGTATTTTAATTTATTATATACATGTAGCACTGACGTTTCCATGATTATGAGATTTCCTTATTTCATGCTTATTGATGTAGATTCTGATTTCTATTCTAATTTGGCACTAGTAACAAACAAGTATATTTTGAAGTTGTCAAAAATTTCCACTCATTTTCATAATAAATTAATAAGAGAGCTTTCATAATAGAAATAAAAAAATTGAATGCCGATTGAGTTAATAGAGTTTTACTGTGATGTAATTGGGTCGTTACATCCCCATTTTTTATGATGACAAACATTTGATGTTTCACATTTTGGCGTGTGTGTGGCTTGAGTCAACTGAAAACAAAAACATATACCTTTCTCTCCCTTTGCTTGTTATCAAAAACACAAAGATAATCCAAAGACCAAAGATAAATAATCAATTCAATAAGAAAGGTAAAAGACATAAATAGTTCACAATTGAAACTCATTGCATTATTGATGAAAGGTCATGGTGCTCTAAATTTGAGAGCAGACTAAGATCTGACATTAAGAAGCTGTGGGTTATCTTAAAATAACCAAGTTTTCCACCCTGGTGAATCGCTACAAAATTTATGAAGATGATATGAAGGTGAGGCAAGCTCAATGGAAGAGTGAAGGACCTCTAAGAAACAAGAGGCATAATTTTCCAAAAAAAATAAGGAAGCCTTATAGTGCTCCACCTAAATCAACTGGCAGACCATTCGGCTAGAAAACTACTATTGTTCAGAGTTTTAATACTCCTATTCAATGTTATCACTGTGGAGGACCTCATCACTAAAGAAATTGTGACAAGCTACTAATTACCTGCTTCAATTGGGGAGAGAGGGACCACTATAGTAACATGTGCACAAAGCCCAAGAAAGAGCAGGGTAATGGGAACAATGGGAAGGCTCCAACTGGTAGACCTAGAACTAGTGATAGAGTCTTTATTATGAGCGGGACAGAGGCAGCCATATCTAATGACCTCATTCAGGGTAAGTGCATTACAAATGGTAATCTCTTAAATGTACTATATGACATAGGCGTAACTCATTCATTTTTATTTCCAATGATTGTGTGAAGCATTTGAATTTACCAGTTTCACTTTTACCTTATGACCTTGTTGTTTCTACCTCTACCAATATCCTTATTGTTACTTCTCGTGCATGTTTAAATTGTTCAATTATTATAGAAGGTAGAACTTTTTTTGTAAACTTGATTTGTTTACCTTTAGTTAGATTAGATTTGGTGTTAGGAATGGATTGGTTATCTTCCAACCATGTTCTTCTTAACTGTCATGAAAAAGCCCTAGTTTTCAAATCAAAATCCAAGGCCTTTGTGGGATTTGAAATGGTAATTGCCAACCACATGAATGCTCCCAAAAGCAAGGAAGCTCAAGTGTACGTGATCATATCTTCTTTAAAAACCAAAGGACATTTAAAAGTTAACAATCTACCTATCGTTTGTGATTCCTTGATGTCTTTCCCGAAAATATTCCTAGTTTACCTTCTGGAAGAGAAATAGAATTCACCATAGACTTAGTACTAGGATAAGAACCCGTATCTGTAGCACCTTCTAGAATGTCCCTTCTAGAGCTAGCAAAATTGAAGAAGCAAATAGAGAAACTCTTAGAAAGGCAATTCATTAGACCTAGTGTCTCTCCTTGAGGTGCTCTAGTGTTGTTGGTTAAGAAGAAATATGGGAGCATGAAATTATGTGTTGATTATTGCTAACTCAACAAAATCACTATCAAGAATAAGTATTCATTACCTAGGATAAATGATCTTATAGACCAATTGAGAGGAGCAGCAGTATTTTCAAAGATTGACTTGAAATCTGTTTATCATCATATTAGAGTTAAGACTGAGGATATACCAAAGACAACCTTTAGGACAAGATATGAAATTATGAGTATTTGGTAATGCCTTTTGGTGTAACTAATGCTCTTGCAATCGTTGTGGACTATATGAACTAGATATTCCATGAATATTTGGACAAATTCATGGTAGTCTTTATAGATGATATTCTGGTTTACCCCAAAAATCATCAAGAGCATGAGGAACACCAAAGGATAATATTATAGATACTAAAGGAAAGGCAGTTGTACGCTAAACTCTTTAAATGTGAGTTTTGGTTAGAGTAAGTTAGTTTCTTAGGACATGTGATGTCACATGGAGGGATGTCAATAGATTCTACAAAAGTGGAAGCAATGTTGCGTTGGGAACAACCCACAACAATAGCAAAAATATGGAGTTTCTTAAGATTGACAAGTTACTATCGAAAATTCATTGAAGGATTTTCGAAAGTAGCTTTGCCTCTAGCTAAGTTAACTCATAAAGGTTAACCACTGCACCTGTATTGATTTTACCCGATTCTGCTGGAAAGTTTGATGTACATTGTGATGCATCCGAGAAAGGATCAAGGTGTGTATTGATAGCTTATGCTTCAAGGCAATTAAGACCACATGAGATTAATTATCCAACTCATGATTTGAAATTAGCTATAATAGTTTTTGCTTGAAAGATTTGTAGGCACTATCTTTATGGTGCCAGATTTGAAGTGTTCAACAACCATAAAAGTCTGAAGTATTTGTTTGACTAGAAGGAATTGAAAATGAGACAATGTAGATGGATAGGATTTTAAAAGGATTATAAGTTTGAATTGTGTTACCACCCTAGTACAGCAAATGTTGTAGCAGACGCTTTAAGTCGAAAATGCTTACATGCCTCAATAATGATGGTAAAGGAGATGGAAATGATAGAAAAAGTTTAGAGATTTATGTTTGGCTATGGAAGTAAAGCCAAAAAGTATTTATTTTGGGATGCTCCTAATATCTAGTGAGTTCTTGGAATAGATTCGGGAAGCTCAATGCACTAATCAACATCTCTAAGACAAGTTAAAAGCAAGAACTAAAGGAAAAGAATTGGAGTTTGATCAAGATTCAAATGGAGCAATCAGGTTCGAAGGAAGGATCTCTGCTCCAAAAAATGGAGAATTGATTTTGGAAGAGGCTCACAAAAGCAAACTAAGTATTCACCCAAGTTCTACCAAGATGTACCAAGATTTAAAGAAGTTGTTCTGGTGGCCTAGAATGAAGAAGGCTGTGGCAAAGTTTGTTGCATCTTGTTTAGTTTGTTAGAAGGCTAAGATAAAGCATCAGAAATTTTCTAGAGAATTATTGTAACACCCCTATTTTTGCATATCAAATTATTTTTCAATTATTCTGCATTTATTTTTGAAAAACCAGATGGGAATCTCAAAAATTTGATCCCTATGGTTATGCTTGTATTAGTTAGTAGTACTTAGTTTACATTTTTAATAATTTTTGGGAAATGGAGTCTGGAAATGGGTAAAATGACTATTTTGTCCCTAAAAGGACTAAATAATTGAGAAAATAGATAAAAATAGTTAGAAGTGTCTAAAATTTATTTTTAAGTCGTTTATGTGCTTAGAATAATTAATAATAATTTTATAAAATTTTTAGAAATTTATTAAGACAATTTTTGTGAAATAATGGTTTTTGTCCTTATTTCTCAATATTAAGGACTGACATGAGAAAAAGATTTAATTGATATTAAAATTTTAATTTGAGCTTGGAATTGTGTCATATATATTAAAATATAATTTTGAAAATTTTCTGGGAATTTTCTGGAATTCTTGTGTAAAATGACCAAAATGCCCTTAAGTGTCTAAGAAGCTAGCTGGTATTGATTTGACATCCAAAAATGGTGAAAATAATAATTTTAGTTTATTTATAGGTGAAAATTTTAATTTTAGAATTTTTATAAAACTTTTGGTATTTATTGAATTAAAATGGATTTATATGAATTTTTTAGCTTAGAAATAAAAAATAAAATAGATAAAATTTGAAACAAATTAATAAAAATTAAAATTAATTATTCAAAAATTTATTTTTGATGAGAAATAATGTATTTTTCCAGTTTTACATTTAATTGCATTTTTTTTATATTAAAAGTCAATTTTTTCAAGTTTAGGTGATTTTATCGGTACTGGTTAATTTACTCGCAGATAAAATTAACATCTAGAAGCTGGACAGCTAAGGGAGCACATCCACAACCTACAAATAGCTAATTCATCACTCTAATTTTAATATGTGTCCCTAAATTAATTAAAAATAAATCAAAAATGAGATTTATGACATAATGGCTTATGTCATCAAAGTAGACACCTAGTCTCATTTTTTCTCTATAAATAGGCATGCCTTTGGACAAGATTTTCACTATTATTCTCCTCCATAAGCTAGAGAGCCTCTCTCTCTAAAATATTCTCTCTCTAGAAATTTTTCTTATTTAGTTTTTATGTTAAAATTTTGCTAGTTTTCAACTAGTAGAATTTTTCCTCCTAAAAGCTTTGCGCCAACAATTCCATCCTCTTCATCAACCACCTTAGAGGTAATGGGGGGAGTGGGGTTGGTTCTAAATTATTGTCACTTTGCATGTTGATAGGAAGGGTTTTCTCCTAAACTCGTGTAGGCTTAAGTTTTAGTATTGTTATTATTGTTTAATGTTAAACTTTAATTTATACTAAGTTGTTACTCTGTCCAAATTTAGATTATTAAATCATGATTACTAAGTTGTTACCTTGCTCAAATTTAAATTATGAAATTATATTTGCTAAACTATTACTCTACTCAAATTTAGCAAATTAAAATGTATTTATTTAGTTGTTATTTTGTCAAAATTTTAGTAATTAAATTATAATTACTATGTTGTTATTTTGTTAAAATTCTGGTATTATAAAATTTCTGCAAAATAAGGCAGAAATGTTAATTGTACTGGTGCTCAAATTAAATGAGACCAGAGAAACCTCTACTTGAAAAGTTAGGAATTGATAGTTTAGTGAGTAATGTAAAACAAGTGACATGGAGTGGCATGGCGCCTTGCTAGGGAAGTTACAGTTTGGTATGCTGAGGAATGAAAGGCAGGGACCCACTTGCGGAGGTCTTGGGGGTAGGCATCGAGTGGTGAATGTCCCAATGGCCAGGGTAGCGCCCTTAAGCTGGGATATTCCCTTGACCAAACTCGATAACCCTGACAATTGCTCAACATTCTAGGATTGGTTTGAGAGTATCCTTTTATAAATGGATATCTTGACTGTTATTTTCCTCAATGATAATGAGGACAGTACCATGTGATGATGTGGAGGGAGGTATATGTACTCCCAGTCACTTCCCAGGTTCTATTGAGAACTATTATCCACTAACGGAGAGTATGGATCCATACCGACTCAATGATTGTATAACATAAAATAAACTTTAGGTTCCCCTTTTATTGTCAATTGTGTTTTATCTGTATTGTGTGGTAGAATTCCTACCATACATGTAAAAGTGATATTAGAACAAATCACCTTACTCCATTACTTTTTATTTTATGCATGATTGATCATGGTTAATAAAGACTTGGCTGTTGATGAAGACCTATAGGACTAGTTTGATAGTTTATTATTTTATGGGATAGGGTAAACGGACACTGCTCTGATTAGAATCTTTTTGATGTACTGGGAATAGGTAGTAACTATTTTGATATATATTTTAATTTCCCTGTATTTCAATAATTTTTCTAATTATGAAATCATGATGTACAATTCTATGATGAATACATACATATTTTATTTTTTTACTATTGTTTTCAAATTCTAATAAATTTATAAATTTTCTATTATTAAAAGCAGAGAAAAATTTTACTCGTATTTTTAAATAAGTAAATAAGTATGGGTTATGTTCAATGTGAATAGGTGTCACAATTACAACCTTTAAACATTCCTGAATGAAAGTAGGACAGTATAGCAATGGATTTTGTAACAAATTTCCCTAGAACAACCTCTGGCTATGATGCTATATGGATGATTGTAGATAGACCAACCAAGTTTGTTTATTTCTTACCCATCAACATTAGGTTTTCTCTAGAGAAGTTGACACAGTTGTACATAAGAGAAATCATTAGATTACATGAAGTGCCTTTTAGTATAATCTTTACTAGGGATCCTCATTTCACTTCTGGGTTTTGGGAGAGTTTGCAGCAAGCCCTAGGGACTAAGCTAAAACTAGCTCAACTTATCATCCTCAAACTGATGGACAATTTAAAAGGACTATCCAATCATTAGAAGATTTGTTTAGGGCATATGTCCTAGAATCGAAAGGTAGCTAGGATCAGTTCTTACCACTGATCAAGTTTGCCTATAATAATAGCTTCCAATTCAACATTGGAATGGTTTCTTATGAGGCTTCGTATGGGAGAAAATGTAGGACTCCACTTTGTTGGTATAAAACTAGGGAATCTTTGATAGTCGAACCTCAGATATTACAAAAAACTACGAAGAAAGTTAAACTAATTTAGGAAAAGATGAAAGTATTGTAAGATAGACAAAAAAGTTGTTTTGATAAAAGGAGAAAACCCCTTGAGTTTCAAGAAGGAGATCATGTGTTTTTAAAAGTTATACCTGTAATTAGGGTTGGCAAAGCCCTTAAGTCTTAAAAAATTTCCCCTAAATTTATTGGTCTTCACCAAATCCTTAGAAAGATTAGTCCTGTTGTATATCAAATAGCTTTACCACTTAATCTTTCTAATCTTCATAATGTCTTTCATATTTCCCAACTTTGTAAATATATCCATGACCCTTCATATATCATTGAGCCTAATGTAGTACAAATAAGCGAAAATCTTACTTATGACGTATCCCCGATTAGAATAGAGGATCAGATGATAAAGTAGCTTCGAGGTAAAGAAATACCTTTGGTGAAGGTCCTGTGGAGTCAAACTAATAATGGAGATGCAACTTGGGAAGTAGAGAGTAAGATGTAAAAATAATATCCTCATCTCTTTACTAGTAAGTGAATTTCAGGGATGAAATTCCTAAAAAGAGGGGAATAATGTAACACCTATACTTTTACCTATTAAATTATTTTCTTAATTATTTTGTATTTATTTCTAGAGAACTGAATGGGAATCTCAAAAAATTGATCCCTATGGTTACATTTGTATTAGTATGTACTACTTTAGATTTTTTCTAGGGAATGAAAGCTTGAAAATTGGTAAAATGACCAGTTCATCAGATAACAAAATTAATATACAAAAATAGTTAGAAGTGTTTAAAATTTATTTTAAGTGATCAATATACTTAGAATAATTAGTAAAAATTTTCGAAATTTTTTGAAAATTTATTAAGATAATTTTTATGAAATGACAAGAATATCCCTAATTGATTGCAGGAACCAACTAGAAACTTTTTGACCTCAAAATATTTTGAAATTTTTACACTAAGTATATTTCATTATAAAAATTTTACTTTGAAAGAAAAATAATGAAAAATCTAACACCCCTATTTTAATTTTTCAACTATTTTTTTAATATCTGATGATTTAATTTTGAAAAATTGGGAACGTATTTTAAAATTATGATCCCCACCATTATGCTCAAAAATTCAAGATCTATTTAATCGTGATTCTTAATAATTTTTCAGAGTTGAGGCCCAAAAAATTAGAAAATGACGATTTTGTTCTTATTTCTCAACATTAATAGTTGACATTAGAAAAAGATTCAATTGATATTAAAATGTCAATTTAAGCTTGGAATCAAGTCATATATATTAAAATATAATTTTAAAAAAATTTCTAGAATTTTGGTGCAAAATGACCAAAATGCCCTAAGATGTCAATCCAGCCTAGCCAATATTGGTTTGACTTCTAGGAATCATAAAAATGGTAATTTCATTTTATTTATAGGTAAAATATTTAATTTTAGAATTTTCATAAAAATTTTGGTATTTATTGAATTAGAATGAATTTTTTATGAATTTTCTAACTTAAAAATACAAAACAAATACATATAATTTGAAATAAATTAATGAAAATTAAAATTAATTATTAAAAATTTATTTTTGATGAAAAATAATGTATATGATTAGTTTTACATTAAAATACATTATTTTGGTGTTAAAATTTAACTACAGATAAAATTTACATTGATAAAGTTAGGACAACTCTCTATGCACGTCCTTAAGCCTAGGAGGGGTGATTCTCCACCTATTTTTGAATGTGTCCTAAATTGGATTTATAAATAAATAAAAATTGGATTTATGACATTATGGATGATGCAATTTGGTGGACACCTAACCCTCCTCCTTCTTCTATAAACAGGCCGCCAAAAATTTAGATTTCTCACCATCCTTGGCTAGCCAAAACATTAGAGAGCTTTTCTCTCTAAAAAATTTTCTTTCTCTCTTTCATTTTGATTAAATTTTAGGCTTAAATATACTTTTGGTCCTTTATCTTTTTATTAAAATTTGTTTTGGTCTTTTATCTTTTAAAAGATTCATTTTGGTTCTTTAACTCTCAAATTTGAGTCAACATTGTCCTTTCATTAACAGTGATCATTTTCGATTTTGAGACACGATTTTGAACACTTTTTTGATCGATTCAAGACCTAAAACTTGTCTTATTAGATTCACCTACATGAAAACTATGGAACCCAACTAATGTTTGAACCAAAAATGGTCATAAAGATGGTAAAAAACGCGTGAAAAGTGAGTCCCATGAGCAGTCGAAAATGAATCTAATATTAGATTTTTCAGTTTTCTAGTTGCTCATGGGACTCACTTTTCACATGTTTTTCACCATGTTTATGGCTCTTTTTAGTTCAAACATTAGTTAGGTTCCATAGTTTTCACGTAGGTGAATCTACTAAGACAAGTTTCAAGTCTTGAATCGATCAAAAAATAGTTCAAAATCATGTCCCAAAATTGAAAGCTATCATTGTTAACGAAAGGATAACATTGACTCAAATTTGAGAGTTAAAGGACCAAAATGAATCTTTTAAAAGATAAAGGACCAAAACGAATTTTAGTAAAAGATAAAGGACCAAAAGTATATTTAAGCCTAAATTTTATTAGTTTTCATCAACTAGTAAAATTTTCCTCCTAGAAGTTTTGCACCAATAATTTCATCCTCTTCATCAACCACCATAGAGGTAATGGGAGAAGTGGAGTTAGTTCTAAATTATTGTTACTTTGTATATTGGTAGGAAAGGTTTTCCTCTATACCTTTCAATTTACTATATTTTCCTATAATGTTATAATGTTTAATGTTAGAATTTAAGTTTTTACCATATTGTTACTTTGCTCAAATTTTGATTACTAAATTATAATTGCTAAGTTGTTACTTTGCTCAAATTTAGATTACTAAATTATAATTGCTAAGTTGTTACTCTACTCAAATTTTAATAATTAAATTATAATTGTTAAGTTATTATTTTGCTAAAATTTTAGTAATAATATTTTGATTAATAAGTCATTATTCTGTTAAATTTTTGGTAATTAAATTGTGATTACCAAATTGTTATTCTGTTAAAATTTTGGTAAGTAGTTATATTGCCAAAATTTTGATGATTATTAAATTATTATGTAATTTCTACAATATAAGGCAAAAATATTAATTGTACTAGTGCTTAAATTAAATGAGACTAGAGAAACCTCTGTTTGTGAAGTGGGAATTTGATAGATTAGTGAGTAATGTAAAGCAAATGACATGTAGTGGTATGGCATCCTACTAGGGAAGCCACAGTTTGGTACGTTGAGGAATGAAATGCAGGGACCCACTTGCAGAGGTCTTGGGGGTAGGCATCAAGTGGTGAAGGTCCCACTGGCTAGGGTAGTGCTTTCAAGCAGGGATATTCACCTGACTAAGCTCGATAACCTTGACAACTGCTCAGCATTCCAAGATTGGTTTAAGGGCCCGTTTGATATGGTAGGATAGGATAGGATAACTATCATATCCTGTTATAATTTGTTGTTTGTTGTGCTAGTAGGATATGATAATACTATCCTATCCCTTATCCTATTGCTCTAGTATATTTCTTATCCTAAGGGAGAAGCTGGGTTAGGAAGCAATAGGATATGATAAGCTCTTTATATATATATATATATATATATATATAACACAATATATATATAATAAATATAACATATAGTAATATATATTAATTTATATATAATAATAATAATTTTCACATGTAAATTTAAAGTATATTATTTTTAAAAATTTTTAAAATTAAATAATTACTATTCAAATATTTTTTAAATAAAGTTATTTAAATAATAATTATAATTTTAAAAATCTTATATAATTTTTTTATAATTTTAAGAAAAATAACTATATAAATAAAAAATAATATTGTATAGTTTAGTTAAAATTGTAATTTTTTGTAAAAAAATAAAAAATTAAATTAAAAGTTACTTTTAGAAAATTATATGTAATTTTATGACATAGTAATTATGTAATTTGAACATAATTTATATTTTATCTTATTGTTATCTGGTTTTTTTATCTAGTGTGTCCCAAATATTAGATAAGATTATAGCTTATCCTACTTTTATCCTATCCTATTTTTATCATCCTCTCTTATTCTATCTTATCTTATCCTATACTAACTACCAAACAAGCCCTAAGAGTATACCTCTATAAATGGATATCCTAATTGTTATTTTCCTCAATGATGATGTGGATGTACCATGTGATGATGTTGATGATGTATATGTAATTCCAGTCACTTCTCGGTTTTGTTGAGTGTAACATCTTGTTTTTCCTAATGCATGAGTAAGTGTTTTAATAACTAAAAAGTAGAAATTTGATATGTAATCTAGGTGATTAAAAGAAATAAACGAATTGTTGTTATGTATGATACGTGGTATGTGGGGATGGTTGTGAGTGATTTGTTTGAAATTCTGGTTTGAATTCAAGAAATTTGAGATATGTGCTTGAGCCAATTGGATGTGTTGTGAGTGTGATTTTGGGTTCTTAGAAGAAAGCAGTTAAGTTAAACCAGTTTTGAGATAAGGGGAGTGGCTTGGTGAGATTTGGGCCTCAATTGGCCAAAAGTCTGTGTGAGAGCTTTTGGAGGTTGAGTATAAAAGGAAGGAAGGAAGGGGATTTCCCTCATTCTCCCATTCTCTTTCTCTCTCTCTACTTTCTTTCTCTTTATTTCTCTCTCAATTTCTTTCTAAAAATCTAAAGTTGATAAGTGTATTAGAGGATTTCCAAGCCAATTTAGTGATTGTGGTTAGAGGAAGAATCAATCTGTGGAAGGTTTTGGCTCAAGACACTGGATTCTCAAGGAACCTAAATTCAGATTCAAGAACTTTTAGTGGTAAGGGAAGTTTACAAATCGGTTGTTTTGTGTTAGTAATTGCTGATATACTGATTTCTTGCTTTGAAAACGGTTAAATCTTTATGGATGTTGCCATTTTCGTTAGTTTGGATGAAAATGGGTTTTAGGGGAAAAATTTGAGATTTGGATGAGAAATCGATGATTGTGTGATAAAATGTTGAATTTGTTGTATAATCTGATGTATATGAGCTTGGTTGAGGTGGAATGATGATGTTGGAACTCCTATTGATTCGAAATATGAGTTTATGTGGTTGAGGAGTTGAATTCTCTATAGAAAATTTCATTTTTTTTGAAATTTTGTCACAGATAATCGATTATGGGGATCACATAATCGATTATCTAGAGTTCCAGATGCTGTTTTCGTGATTTTGGTTCAGGAATAATCGATTATGGGATCTCATAATTGATTATCTGGGTTTCAGAAAAAAAAATTTCTTGATATTGGTTCGAAAATAATCAATTATGAAAACCTAAAATCAATTATCTCTGCCTGAAAACGAATTCTAGTGCATTTTCACTAAACTGATATAATCTATTATATAGTAAATAATTTGTTAATACAGTACTTAATCTTTATTTCATAATTTAATGTATTATTAAAAATTTTAAAGTTTTCGTTTCAAAATATGAACTACTATATGAATTTTGGTCCTTAAAGATGTCAAACGTGTATTTTAAGGTAATTAGATGGTCAAATGGTTTTCTAAACTAGCTCTTGGTTTTCTTTATTATTTTTGTGAATTTTGATTGATAAATTGTAAGAAAGTGGTAGTTGGGTGAAAGGTTGCCTAATTAGGAACCTCCACTACTTGTAGAGTGTTATGATAATGAGATATATTATCTGTTGACCATGCAAGAGGCTGGATTGGGCCTGCATGGTGTAACAACCCTCTGTCGCTACAATACCACTTACTACTTCATACATTACTAAGATGTTCAAAAATAATAAATATCACAACATGTAATTATAATCTCATCCATACCATAAAGTATATATGTATATATAAGATATGAAACAATATAATATATAGGCCAAGTTATACAATATCGAGGGAGAGGGAGACAAAAGAAAATTCCCTATAGCTAGTCAACTATACGATATATACATCAACCAACTAAAAGAAAAGAAATCAAAAGAGCTTCCAGAAAAGCTCCACCCATAATAAGCGTTCTACCATCTCCATTTAGACCTCCAAGCAATCAACTATGGGAAGCTGGGTCTACTAAAGCTTCACCCTCTACTCCCACTTCAATAGACGTGATCATTATAGTCACAGCAACGCACGACAACAGCCGGCAACAAGGCAACCACAACAAAACAAACAGCAAGGCAAGGGTAAGCTTATGAAACAAAAACAAGCATATAATATGCAATCCATATCATCAAATCATCAACATACTAATTTAGAATCCAATTTATCAAAGAATGAGTTTACATACATTACAGCACAACACCTCATACTTTTAACCCCAAAATGTCAATGCATGAATGACACGACTCTTGAGAGATTTACTACATTCCAGAGGCACTAGGTTGGAGGCCCAACTGAGTATTTACTCTGGTCACCATCCGATTTACATGCCTACCCACACAACAGTATGAAGTCCATTGTCAACTACCTCAACCACTTATCTGCACAACAGTATGAGGTCCATCGTCAGCTACCTCAGCTAGCAACATATGCATGAATGCATGGCTTACAACATAACATCAACACAGCCGTAATGAGTCAACACACACATATATATATATATAACAACGCAACACCACAACATGAGGTCCATACAACCTCAGCCAACAACATATTCATGCAATACATGAGTCATCAAAACATCAACTCAACCAAAATCAATCATTATATCATATATATATGTATGAACATATCACCACGTGGCCCACTCAACACCACCTGTGGTCTAACAATCACCATCAACCCTATGCAGGCCCAATCCAGCCTCTTGCATAGTAAACAGATAAGATATCTCATTATCACCACACTTAATAACTAGTGGAGGTTCCTACTTAGGCATCCTTCCACCCAACTACCACTTTCTTACAAATTCTCACACAACAAAACAGAATTACACACTCACTTAGTGATCTATATGCTCGCTTAGCAAGTACCTTTCATGAGCACACTTTCCCTTTGAAGGTTCGTGCTCAGCGAGTATAAGTCTCGCTCAACGAACTCAATTCCAGATAGTAATCAAGTCTTAGGTAGAATTCTTGCTCAACGAGACATTTACAACTTATCAACCAAATCCACAATAATAATAAAGAAAAACCAAAAGCTAGTTTAGAAAACCATTTGAACATCCAATTAACTTAAAATATACATTTGACATTCATAGGAATCAATAAAGTCATCAACAACAAACAAAAATAATAAGAAAGAAAAGAAAACTATGTTTTTCTCTCGCTCAGCGAGCATTTCTGTTGCTCAGCGAGTCCAATGATTGAAAATCTGTCGCTGAGCGAAATTTCTGTTGCTAAGCAAATGACAAACTTCTAGCAATTGAAATATCCATCGCTTAGCAAAAATTGAGCTTAATCACTGGGTGCAATTTTCGATCTTTTTCTTCTCAAATCACTCACCAACACCCATTTTTGACCAAATCAATCAACAACAAGCATCACAAAACAATTTTAATCGCTTTTAATGCCTTTCTAATTGATTACATAACAATTTAATCTACAAATCTCAAATCCCCTTTCTAAAACCCATTTTGTGTCAAAATCCACATGCACAAGATTTTCACAAAAATCAACCAATTCCAAAGTATTAAATCAACAAATTAGCATCCATAAACACAAAATCAACCAAGAGTAAGCTTCCCTTACCTCTAAAAGCTTCCAAATCTGGATTTAAGTTCCTTGAGAATCCGGTGTTTTAAGTCAAATCTTCCACAGATCTACACCTTTTCTCGCCACAAACACTTAACTCAGCTTAAAACTCTTTTACAACCTCACAAACTTGAGGAATCCTAGAGAGATAGAGAGAGACAAAATGAGAGAATAAGGGAAATCCCTTCCCTTTCTCCTCCTTTTATACTCGACCTCCCGGAGCTCTCACATGGACTTTTGGCCAACTAAGGCCCAAATCTCACCAAACCACTCCCCTTATCTCAAAACTAGTTTAACTCAACTATTTTCTCTCAAAAACCCAAAATCATACTAACAACACACCCAAATTGGCTCAAGTACATATCTCAAGTTTCTTAAATTTAAATCTGAATTTCAAACAAACAACACACCATTATCACCACATACTACATACCATACATAACAACAATTTATTTATTTCTTTTAATCACCTAGATTATATATCTAATTTTCACTTTTTTTAATTATCAACGCACTAAATCATGCATTAGAAAAATCTTCTTACCTAGAAAGTGGTTTGGATATGTTTCTTCATTTCCTCCTCTAATTCCCACATAGATTTTCAAGTTACATCATTTCAACCCCACTCTAACTAATTGGATATCCTCGCCTCTTAACTACTTTATCCTTCTATCCATGACCCTCACTAGTAACATCACATAGGTTAAGTCCTCTCGCACTTGCACCAAATCCAGTTCTATGATGTGCATAGGGTCATATACATACTTCCTCATGTTCTCTTGAATGTTCTTCACCTTCTGCGTCATCTGCTGTATCAATTCTAGCCCCACACGCATGCTTTCTCCACCTTGATATCAACACAATAGTATTTTACATCTTCTACCATACACGGCTTCAAATGGTGTCATTCTAATGCTTGCATGAAAACTGTTGTTGTAGGTGAATTCCACCAAAGGCAACATTTCATCCGAACTTCTGAGGTGATCTAACACACATGCCCTCAAAAGGTCCTCCAAAGACTGGATTGTCCTCTCCTAATAACCATCTGTCTGAGGGTGATATGTAGAGCAAAGCTTCAATTTTGTACCCAAAGCCTGATGCAAACTTTGCTAGAACCTTGAAGTGAACCTTGGATCTTTACGGTCTGTAACATCCCACCAGGTTTCTGGTGTTCTATCTTTAAGAATACCTTTGTTGCCCTCAACTGGTTCATCAAATCATTTATCCTTGGCAATGTATATTTATTCTTGATTGTAATCTTTTTTAGCTACCTGTAATCCACACATAAGTGTGAACCACCATCTTTCTTTTTTATCAACAATATCAGTGCTGGAACAACCCTCTGTCATCACAGTACTACATACAACCTCATACATAATTAAGATATTTAATAATAAGTAACCAACATGCTATATAAAATATACATATAAGACACAAAATAATACAATATACAACCCCAAATATCCAAAAGTACGGGAGATACAAAAACAAAACTCCCTATAGCTGGTCAACTATACAATATACACATCCAAAATCCAAAGAAAAATGAGCTTCCAGAAAAGCTCCACCCAAGAAGGGCTTTCAACCTCTCCTACTGGAACATCCACTGTCAATTGCGAGATGTAGAATTTTGCTGGAGTCTCTCCCTTTGCTCCCACACCAAAATGACGTGATCATCACAGCCACAACAACAGTAACCACAACAACCATACCAAAACAAAACAGTAAGGCAAGGGTAAGCTTACATAATAAAATCACATAATATATACAATTCATACTCTCAAACCATCAATATGCCAAGACGGAATCCAAATCATCAAAGAAATAGGTCTACATACCATACAACACAAAAACAATCATGTTGTCAACCCCATATGTCAATGTATGAATGACACAACTCTCGAGAGATTTCTACATTCCGGGCAATCAGCTAGGTCTTATCCCCTACCATGGCCATCTAGCACCATTCAAGGATTCCCAAAACTCTGATCAATTGGAGAAGCTTATGATTGTCAGGATAAGTGTATATGGGTGGTGGTATACCGTGACACAAGGCCTGCATTGCCTTGGCCCCCTACGGGATTTACCCATCCACTCATCCCCTAGGCCCAGTTTTCATACCACATTTCTCATCCAGGCACTAGGTTGGAGGCTCGTTTGAGCTGTAGCTCCGTTCACCCCTAACTTCCATGCTTACCCGTATACGGCATGAGGCCCATATAACCTTAGCCAACAACATATGCATGAATGCATACAACATACCACAACATCAGCCTAACAACAACAAGTCAACATATGAATATATATATAACCTACACACTACATCAACTCAACAACAAGTCAACATATGCATATATATATATATATATATATATAAGGTGACATACGCACACCACATGGCCTACTCAGCACCACCTGTGGTCCAACAACTACTATCAACACCATGTAGGCCCATTCCAGCCTCAAGCATAGTCAACAGGTAAAGCCCTATCCAAGCAGCCCACCTTATGAGAAACCTCATACAACAATATCATACACAACAAGTGGAGGTCCTATCTAAGCAACCTTCCACTTCACAACCAATCCAACAATCAACTACAATTTGAAAACCAAGACCTTCTTTGAAAAACCATTTGGAAGATTGGTAAATCTTCAATTCACAAAACCCTTCAAAATAATTCAATTTCTTTTAATTTAGAGAAATCGTATTTAAACTAGATCACTTTCCATCCTTCCCAAATAGAACTTTTTGAAAATATATAATACCCTTTTTTATATGTATATATACATATTATTTAACAATTTGAAACGGAAACTTTAAAATATGAAATAGTACATTCAATTATGAAATAACAGATTAAGTACTGTAGTAACAGATTATATCAGTTTAGTAAAAATGCACTAGAATTCATTTTCTGGTGAGGATAATCGATTATTGATTCTCCTAATCAATTATTCTAGAACCAATTTCAGGAAAATTTTTACTAAAGCCCAGATAATCGATTATGTGATCACATAATCAACTATACCTGAAACAAAATCACAAAAACAACTTTTGAAACTCTAGATAATCGATTATTTGATCCCCATAGTCGATTATCTGCGACAAATTTTTGAAAAAACATGATTTTCTATAGAGAAACTCAAGCATTTCAACCAAATAACCTAGATTTTTGAATCAATGGAGTTCCAACAACATCAATCCACCTCAACCAAGCTCATACACATTAGATTTCATAACAAATTCAACATTTCATCACTAAATCATCAATTTCTCATCCAAATCTCAAAATTTTCCCCAAAACCCATTTTCAACCAAAACCAATGAAAAATGGCAACATCCACAGAGATTTAACCGTTTTCAAAACAAGAAATCAATATACCAACAGTTACTAATACAAAACAACCGATTTGTAAGCTTCCCTTACCTCTAAAAGTTTCCAAATTTGAATTTTGGTTCTTTGAGAAAACTTGTGTCTTGAGCCAAAACCTTCTATAGATTTGTTCCTTCTCTCACCAAAATCACTAAGTCGGGCTTGGAAATCTTCTAACACACTTATCAACTTCAGATTTTTAGAGAGAGATTAAGAGAGAAATGAAGAGAGAGAAAGTAAAGAGAGAGAAAGAGAATGGGGGAAATTCCTCCTTCCCCTTCCCTTATATACTCAACTTCCTCGGAGCTCTCACACGGACTTTTGGTCAACTAAGGCCCAAACTTCACCAAGCCACTCCTTTTGTCTCAAAACTGGTCTAACTTAACTGTTTTCTCTCAAAAGCCGAAAATCACTCTCACAACATATCCAAATTGGCTCAAGCACATATTTCAAATGTCCTAAATTCAAACCGAAATCTCAAACAAACAACACCAAACCATCATTACATACAACATACCATACATAACAACAATTCATTTATTTCTTTTAATCACCTAGATTATATATCAAATTTTCGCTTTTTAGTTATTAAAACACTTAATCATGCATTAAGAAAAACATGACGTTACAGGTGCTCCCCAAAGAGAAACATTAGGTAGAATCATCTTTTTCTCTAGCAACTCCTCAACTTGCTTCTTTAACCCAACCAACTCAGCTAGTGCCGTTCTATAGGGAGCCATGGATACTGGTCCCATTCCTAGAACCAAGTTTATAGCAAACTCTACCTCTCTCTACGGAGGTATACCAAGCACATCCTTAGGAAAAACTTCAGGAAATTCTTTAATTACTACCACTGAATTCAAATCCAGATCACTCTTAACTTCCTGAAAAGACAAGATCATATACCCTTAAGCTCCCTCTTGTAAGGAAATATGAGCTTGGGTAGCAGAAATGAATTCAAAACTCTCTATACTAGGAAAGATTAAGGCCTTTCTAACACAATCCAACAAGATATGGTTGGAAGACAATCAATCCATCCCCAAAATCACATTCAACTCTATCAAAGGAAGATAGATCAAGTTCACCTTATCCCTTCTCCCACTAACAACAATCAGACAATTAGCACAAACCACTAATGTCACCACAAGGGTAGTAGTTGGCGTAGAAACAAGCAAATCAAACAACAAGGAACAAGTAGGCAATTGTAACTTCTCCTCACATTCATAAGAAATGAAAGAATGCATGGCATCAAAATCAAACAACACAGATAAGGAATTACCAGCTATCTCACACTTGCCCTGAATCAAGTCATCAGAACAAGCGACTTCTGCTCCACTCATGGCAAACACACGTCTAGTTGCTGTAGGTCTCACTGCCCTTGCAACATTCATAGTGGACTCCGCCTTTACTGAAGCTGTGCAGTCTCTGGTTGTATGTCCGGGTTGCTGACACTTGCACACACTGTTCTTAAAATAGCACTGACCCGCATAATGTGGTCCTCCACACTTGAAACACCTAACCTCTAAAAATCTCGTCTGAGGGGTAACTAGCGAATGGCTCTGAGAACTCAAAATTCCCAACGGTTAGGGTCTAGAGGACTATGGTTGACTTTGAGGTTTGCTATAAGGCTTTCTATGTTGTCCTCTTCTCCTGGATCCAGACAATCCACTATTCGGAGTCCTCACCACTTGAGCGTCGGACTCTAGTCTTTCCATTGTCTTTGCCTTCTTTACCAGATTAGGAAATTCTCTGATAGTCATAAGGATAATCATCCTCTTCATCTCGTGTATCAATCCTTCTTCAAACTGGCGACACCTCCACTCCTCGATAGTAGCTTGTGAATAATACCGAGCCAAATACTCAAACTTGTCCGCATATTCGTTCACAAACATGTTCCCTTGATACAATCTCAAGAACTCCATCTTCTTGGCATGCCTTGTGCTTGTTAGAAAATATTTCTCCAGAAAGTGTTCTCGAAAATTAGCCCAGGTGACAGCCTCATGGGCGCCCATCAGCTGTTGGGTTCCTTGCCACCAATATTTGGCCTCACCAACAAGCATATAAGTGGCATAAACGACCTTCCTATCATCAGGGCAAGCCATCGCCCTAAAAATCTTCTCCATTTCCCGCATCCATTGGTTAGTTGCATCAGGATCGGATTCACCTTAAATTGGGGTGGTTCACTCTTCCGAAACTCAGCCAACCCTTGAAACTTAGGAGGTACAGCAACACGAGCAACTTCTATAGCAGTTCGAGACATCTCCAGTTGAGCCATAGTAGCCTAATGCTACTGAGCCATGGTAGTCTATTGCTAGGCCACAATATTCTGTTGTTGGGCTATAGCAACAACCATCGCTTCCATAACTTTGGCTATTTGAGAAAAATCAACTGGAGGTGGTGGTGATGGTGGTGGCTGGTTAGACCTCCTCATCAGGATTCTATGACATCAATCACAACAACAGCTTATCAACTAGTCAAACATGATCACTTCACTCATGGAAGGATCCACACTAAACAATACCACATAACAATCATTTAGTCAATATACACCTATATGGTTAAATCAACTCTTCATGCAACAATCATAGAACAAATGAAGAAAGACCATGAATCAACTCAATCCATGTGTCCAACACACAACATTGCCTTCCACCATTAGTGCTTAAATACAATTTTGAGTTGGCCATTCTCAAAATCATATTGTAGCCACTTTTAGTACATTAGGCAACATAAACAACATTTTTCCTAACCAATGGTTAGGGATCCAACATAAAACAGATAACCCAATAAGCCATAACCATGGTCTTTGGGAAGGAATCCACAACAAAGTCAAGCATCCACAGTAAATCTCAATTATGAGCACACATAACAGAAGACATAACAAACCTATTCCCACAAGTCCATTCCCAAAAGACACAACCAACTCTGATACCAAAAGTGTAACGACCCTCTATCGCTACAATACCACTTACTACTTATACATTACTAAGATGTTCAAAAATAATAAATATCACAACATGCAATTATAATCTCATCCGTACCATAAAGTATATATGTATATATAAGATATGAAACAATATAATATACAGGCCAAGTTATACAATATCGAGGGAGAGGGATACAAAAGAAATTCCCTGTAGCTGGTCAACTATACAACATATATATCAACAAACTAAAAGAAAAGAAATCAAAAAGCTTCTAGAAAAGCTCCACCCATAATAGGCCTTCTACCATCTCCATTGAGACCTCCAAGCAATCAACTGTGGGAAGCTGGGTCTATTGAAGCTTCACCCTCTGCTCTCACGCCAATAGACGTGATCTAGCATAGTGACACATAGCAACAGTCGACAACAAGGCAACCATAATAAAACAAACACCAAGGCAAGGGTATGCCTACGAAACAAAAACAAGCATATAATATGCAATCCATATCGTCAAATCATCAACATACTAATTTAGAATCCAATTTATCAAAGAATGAGTTTACATACATTACAGCACAACACATCATACTTTCAACCCTAAATTGTCAATGCATGAATGACATGACTCTTAAGAGATTTACTACATTCCAAAAGCACTAGGTCAGAGGCCTAATTGGGCTTTTACTCTGGTCACCATCCGGTTTATGTGCCTACCTGCACAATGGTATGAGATCCATCATCAGCTACCTCAACTGCCTCTTCGCATAACAGTATGAGGTCCATTGTCAACTATCTTAGTTGCCAACATATGCATGAATGCATGCCTTACAACATGACATCAACACAACCACAATAATAATAAAGAAAAAACAAAAGCTAGTTTAGAAAACCATTTGAACATCCAATTAACTTAAAATATACATTTGACATTCATAGGAATCAATAAAGTCATCAACAACCAACAAAAATAATAAGAAAGAAAAGAAAACTCTCTTTTTCTCTCGCTCAACGAGCATTTCTATAACTGAGTGAGTCTAGTGATTGAAAAATTCATTGTTGAGCAAACATTTCTGTCGCTGAGCGAAAGACAGACTTCCAGCAACTAAAAAATCCATCGTTGAGCAAACATTTCCATTGCTAATCGAGAGCTCAATCGCTGGGTGCAATTTTCAATCTTTTTCTTCTCAAATCACTCACCAACACCCATTTTTTACCAAATCAATCAACAACAAGCATCACAAAACAATTTTAATCACTTCTAATGCCTTTCTAACTGATTACATAACAATTTAATCCACAAATCTCAAATCCCCTTTCTAAAACCCATTTTGTATCAAAATCCACATGCACAAGATTTTCATAGAAATCAACCAATTCCAAAGTATTAAATCAACATATTAGCATCCACAAACACAAAATCTGTAACACCCTAAGGGGCATTACCGTAACTAGGTCTAGATTTTAAAAAAACAAATTGAGAAAGGTAGAAGCAACATACAAATACTACTCATAAATATAATTGAATATTATATACGAACAATACAATAAAAAAAACATACATGCCAAATATAACTCATCTATCACTTGAAGGTATCGTACAAAATATAAACAAGAATACAAAAACATAATATAAACTAGACTACGTTTTCTTGCACGTGACTCCAAGCTCCATCTACACGTGTCTTCACCTGTATCCTGAAAAAGGGAAAACTTAAAGGAATGAGACATAATGTCTCAATGAGTGCTCTAAGGACTCTACGGCTGGGTTAGACTCTTCTATTCGGACAACCTTCATTACTTATCTCTCATGGCTTTAGCCTCATTGGGTTTCTCATAATTATCCATACCTATGGTTAAGTCTACACCTTTCAACAGTCAATACTCCCTGTTAATTGCTCTCTCATTCTCACAACTATTATATTGGTTTACTATCTCATTCTTAACTTAATAACTCATCCTCATTATTTATACTTTCTTACCCAAAACCCTCTTTAGAATTTACTCTTCTTCCTTTTAATATTCAAAGCTGTCCCCTAGGGTCAAGTCTAAGGTTACAGACATCCTAAAATACTCTTATTTCATTCTCTCTCTTACTTGTCTTATACCTTTCTATTACGCCATGAGGGAATCCACCCTTCCTCTATCTTATTCACAACTATTATTATCCAACTAGAACCCTCATAACACTATCTTAAGGTCTAGCCTCTCACTTATCCTTAAGGTAGCAAACACAATTCCAATTACAAGCATATAATTGTTTCACATTCTTTGTCTAGTAACTAGACATATATCTCGTTTTGTTTTATCAAACAGGAACGACACTCGTGCAAGATATGATCACATGTCCACAACTGTAACATTTCATCACAAGGCACAATTGCATTCTTACATAGAATTCACATAAATAGGGTCACATAGAATTCACATAATTACAACATAGCACACTCTAACATCTCACACTATAACAAGATACATATGCGTGCTATGTTCCTAAACCACTACTCATGCACATGTGGTACCAACCTAAACTTTTCGGAAAGTAGACTAGGAGTAAATGCAGGCCATAAGAAGCGTCATTGGTACCGATGCCTTCGTAGGTAGGTATAAACAAAGCCGAAGGCATCGGTACCGATGACGCTTCTTATGGCCTGCATTTACTCCTAGTTTACTTTCCGAAAAGTTTAGGTTGGTACCACATGTGCATGAGTAGTGGTTTAGGAACATAGCACGCATATGTATCTTGTTATAGTGTGATATGTTAGAGTGTGCTATGTTGTAATTATGTGAATTCTATGTGACCCTATTTATGTGTATTCTATGTAAGAATGCAATTGTGCCTTGTGATGAAATGTTAAAGTTGTGGACATGTGATCATATCTTGCACGAGTGTCGTTCCTGTTTGATAAAACAAAACGAGGTATATGTCTAGTTACTAGACAAAGAATGTGAAACAATTATATGCTTGTAATTGGAATTGTGTTTGCTACCTTAAGGATAAGTGAGAGGCTAGACCTTAAGATAGTGTTATGAGGGTTCTAGTTGGATAATAATAGTTGTGAATAAGATAGAGGAAGGGTGGATTCTCTCATGGCGTAATAGAAAGGTATAAGACAAGTAAGAGAGGGAATGAAATAAAAGTATTTTAGGATGTCTGTAACTTTAGACTTGACCCTAGGGGACAGCTTTGAATATTAAAAGGAAGAAGAGTAAATTCTAAAGAGGGTTTTGGGTAAGAAAGTATAAATAATGAGGATGAGTTCTTAAGTTAAGAATGAGATAGTAAACCAATATAATAGTTGTGAGAATGAGAGAGCAATTAACAGGGAGTATTGACTGTTGAAAGGTGTAGACTCAACCATAGGTATGGATAATTATGAGAAACCCAATGAGGCTAAAGCCATGAGAGATAAGTAATGAAGGTTGTCCGAATAGAAGAGTCTAACCCAGCCATAGAGTCCTTAGAGCACTCACTAAGACATTATGTCTCATTCCTTTAAGTTTTCCCTTTTTCAGGATACAGGTGAAGACACGCGTAGATGGAGCTTGGAGTCACGTGCAAGAAAACGTAGTCTAGTTTATATTATGTTTTTGTATTCTTGTTTATATTTTGTACGATACCTTCAGGTGATAGATGAGTTATATTTGGCATGTATGTTTTTTTTATTGTATTGTTCGTATATAATATTCAATTATATTTATGAGTAGTATTTGTATGTTGTTTCTACCTTTCTCAGTTTGTTTTTTTAAAATCTAGACCTAGTTACGGTAATGCCCCTTAAGGTGTTACAAAATCAACCATGAGTAAGCTTCCGTTACCTCTAAAAGCTTCCAAATCTGGATTTAGGTTCCTTGAGAATCTAGTGTCTTGAGTTAAATCTTCCACAGATCTGCACCTTTTCTCGCCACAAACACTTAACTCAGCTTAAAACTCTTTTACAACCTCACAAACTTGAGGAATCCTAGAGAGATAGAGAGAGAAAGAAGAGATGAAAGAGAGACAAAATGAGAGAATGAGGGAAATCCTTCCCCTTCTCCTCCTTTTATACTTAACCTCCCAGAACTCTCACACAGACTTTTGGCCAACTAAGGCTCGAATCTCACCAAACCACTCCTCTTATCTCAAAACTAGTTTAACTCAACTATTTTCTCTCAAGAACCCAAAATCACACCAATAACACACCCAAATTGGCTCAAGTACATATCTCAAGTTTCCTTAATTCAAACTCGAATTTCAAACAAAAACACACCACTGTCACCACATACTACATACCATACATAATAACAATTTATTTATTCTTTTAATCATCTAGATTATTTATCTAATTTCCACTTTTTTAATTATTAGTGCACTAAATCATGCATTAGAAAAACAAGGTGTTACACATAGGGTTAATGGTGATTATTGGATCGTAGATGGTGCTGAGTAGGCCATGTGGTTTGATAATGTGATATATATATATATATATATATATATATATATATATATAGCATATTGATTACTTATTATTGAATATCCTAATAATGTATGGGATTGTATGGAATACTGTAGCGACAGAGGGTCGTTACAATTTTTGGTAGCAGAGTTGGTCGTGTCTTTTGGGATAACCTATGGGAAATAGGTCCATTATGCTTGTGGTGTGTCTATGATATGTTGATTGGTGTTGATTGTTTCTTTGTGTTGCTTGGTGTGGATCCTTCTATGAGTGAAGTGATCATGTTAACTAGTTGATAAGCTGTTGCTGTGGTTAATTTTGTAGAATTCCGATGAGGAAGTCTAACCAGCCACCACCACCACCACCTTCAGTTGATTTCTCCCAAATAGCTAGAGCTATGGAAGTGATGGTTGCTACTATGGCCCAACAGTAAAATCCTGTGACCCAACAATAGACTGCCGTGGCTTAGCAACTTCAGGCTGCTATGGCTTAATTGGAGATGTCTCGAGCTGTTACAGAAGCTACTCGTATTGCTGTGCCTCCCGAGTTTCAAGGGCTGGCCAAGTTTAGGAAGAGTGGCCCACCCCAGTTTAAGGGTGAGTCTGATCTTAATGCACTTGACCAATGGATGCGGGAGATGGGGAAGATTTTTAGGATGATGGCTTGCCCTGATGAAATAAAGGTCGTTTATGCCACTTATATGTTTGTTGGTGAGGCAGAATATTGGTGGCAAAGAACTCAATAGTTAATGAGGGCTCGAGGTGAGGCTGTCACCTAGGCTAGCTCCCAAGAACATTTTTAGGAGCAATATTTTCCAGCAAACACTAGACATGCTAAGGAGATGGAGTTCTTGAGATTATATCAAGGGAACATGATAGTGAGCGAGTATGTCGGTATGTTTGAGTACCTGGCCCGGTTTTACTCACAGGCGATTACTGAGGAGTGGAGGTGTTGCAAGTTTGAAGAAGGATTGAGACACGAGCTGAAGAGGATGATTATCCCTATGACTATCAGAGAATTTCCTACCCTGGTAGAAAAGGCAAAGACAGTGGAGAGACTGAAGTTTGGCACTCGAGTGGTGAGGACTCCGAGTAGTGGATCATCTGGATCCAGGAAAGAAGAGCAGCAGAGGAAGCCTTATAGCAGACCTCAGAGTCAGCCGTAAACCTCTAGACCTCAACAGTATAGGACTTCTAGCTCCTAGAATCGTTCTTTTGTTATACCCCAAACCAAACAACAGCAGGTTAGATGCTTCAGGTGTGGAGGACCACATTATATGAGCTAGTGCCCTCTGAAGGGCAATGTTTGTTTCAGATGTCAGTCACCTGGACATATAGCCAGAGGTTGCATAGCTTCAGTGAAAGCGGAGTCCATCGTGAATACTGCAAGGGCAGTGAGACCTACAGCAACTGGATGTGTGTTTGCCATGAGTGGAGCAGAAGCCACTCATTCCGATGATCTTATTCAGTGCGAGTGTGAGATAGCTAATAATTCCCTGTCTATGTTGTTTGATTATGGAGCCACGCATTCTTTCATTTCTTATGAGTGTGTAGACAGGTTGTAGTTGTCTATTGTTGTTTGATCTGTTTGTTTCTACGCCGACTGCTACCCTTATGGTGACATCGGTGGTTTATGCTAATTGTCTGATTGTTGTTAATGGGTGAAGGTATAAAGTGAACTTAATCTGTCTTCCTTTGACGGAGTTGGATGTGATTTTGGGGATGGATTGGTTGTCTTCCAACCATATCCTGTTGGATTGTGCTACAAAGGCCTTGATCTTTCTTAGTATGGAGAGTTCTGAATTCATTTCTACTACCCAAGTTAAGACTTCTTTACAATAAGGAGTTCAAGGGTATATGATCCTATCTTTTTGGGAAGTTAAGAGTGACTTAGATCTGGATTCAATGGTAGTTGTTAGAGAATTTCCTGAAGTTTTCCCAAATGATGTGCCTGGTGTACCTTCGCAGAGAGAAATGGAGTTCGCTATAGACTTGGTTTTAGGAGCAGGACCGGTGTCAATGGCTCCTTATAGGATGGCACTAGTGGAGTTGGCTGAGTTAAAGAAACAAGTCAAGGAGTTGTTTGAAAAGAAGATGATACAGCCTAGTGTTTCGCCATGGGGAGCACTAGTATTGTTGGTGAAAAAGAAAGATGGTAGTTCACGTTTATGTGTGGATTACAGGTAGTTAAATAAGATTACGATCAAGAACAAGTACCCATTGCCAAGGATAGATGATTTGATGGACCAATTGAAGGGAGTAAAGGTATTTTCAAAGATAGATTTGAGATCTGGGTACCATCAGATATAGGTGAAGGACGAAGATATTCCAAAGATTGCTTTTAAGACTCTGTATAGGCATTATGAGTATGTAGTGATGCCATTTGGAGTGAGGAATGTACTCGCCATATTTATGGACTATACGAACCAGATTGTTTGCCCTTTCTTGGATAAGTTTATCGTTGTGTTCATCGATGACATTCTTGTCTATTCCTAGTCGTATGTGGAGTATAAAGAGCATTTACGGATAGTGTTGGAAAGCTTAAGGGAGAAGCAGTTGTATGCCAAATTGTCTAAGTGTGAGTTTTGGTTAGATGAGGTGAAGTTTTTAGGCCATGTAATATCGACTGATGGGATTGTAGTTGATCCTGATAAGGTTGAGACTATATTGAGATGGGAACGTCCGAAGAAAGCTATAGAGATCAGGAGTTTTGTTGGGTTGGCTAGATATTATCAGAGATTTATAGAAGGTTTCTCAAAGATAGTTGCACTGTTGACCCAATTTACCTGTAAGAATCAACCTTTTGGATGGACAGAAGCTTATGAGGATAGTTTTCAAGAGTTGAAGAAGAGGTTAACTACTTCTCTTGTCTTAGTGTTGCCTGATCCAAAATGGGCCTTTCGAGGTTTACTGTGATGCGTCTTATCAAGGTTTGGGCTGTGTGCTGATGCAGCATAGGAAGACAGTTGAAGACTTGTGAGAAGAACTATCTTACTCATGACTTGGAGTTGGCAGTGGTGGTGTTTGCTTTAAAGATACGGAGGCACTATCTGTATAGTGAGAAGTTTGATGTGTTCAGTGATCACAAAAGCTTAAAGTACTTGTTTGATCAGAAAGAGTTAAACATGAGGCAGAGAAGATGGATGGAATATTTGAAAGATTTTGAATTCCAATTGATGTATCATCCTGATAAGGCAAATGTGGTAGCCGATGCCTAGAGTAGAAAGACTATGCACATGTCAGCCTTGTTGGTGAAGGAGCTGGAGTTAGTAAAGAAGTTCGGAGATCTAAACTTATATTTGGAGTTGTCATCTAAGCACATCAGTTGTTTTAGGATTTTAGTAGCCAGTGGATTTCTAGAGATGATTAAGGAGAAGCAATTAGTGGATCCTAGTCTTTACAGAACTAAGGAATTGTTAGGCACTATAAGGCGATAGATTTTAGCTTGGGTAACGATGATATTTTAAGATTTAAAGGCAGAGTATGTGTGCCACAAGATCTTGAGTTGAAGAAGCTGATCTTGGAAGAAGGTCACAAGAGTAAGTTGAGTTTGCATCCAGGTACTACCAAGATGTATCAGGATTTGAAGATGTTTTGGTGTTCGGGTATGAAAAGAGATATGGTGGAGTATGTTGCCGGTTGCCTAACCTGTCAAAAGGCCAAGATAGAACACTAGAGACCCGGTGGAATGTTGTAAACCATGGAAATACCTGAGTGGAAGTGGGATAACATCACTATGGACTTTGTTGTGAGTTTGCCTAGAATGACCAAAGGATTTAATGCTATTTGGGTTATTGTTGATAGGTTGACAAAGTGTGCTCACTTCTTGCCTATTAACATTAAGTATTCCTTGGAAAGATTGACGCAGCTATACATTAAGGAGATTGTACGTTTACATGGAGTGCCTTCTAGCATTATATCTAATAAAGATCCAAGGTTTCCTTCTGGCAGAGTTTGCATCAAGCTTTGGGTACAAGGCTAAACCTTAGCTCTGCATATCACCCGCAGACAGATGGTCAATCGGAAAGGACAATCCAATCTTTGAAGGACCTTTTGTGAGCATGTGTGTTGGATCATCTTGAAAGTTGGGAAGAAATTCTACCTTTGGTGGAATTCACCTATAACAACAGTTTTCATGCAAGCATTGGAATGGTATCATTTGAAGCCTTGTATGGTTGGAAATGTAGAATACCTTTGTGTTGGTATCAAGGTGGAGAAAGCATGCTTATGGGGCCAGAATTGATACAATAGATGTACTGCCTGGTCGCTTTCAAGATCGAAGATTGTCCCACAAACCAACACAAGACTTTTCAGCATGCTTTGTCCTCACTCACATGCTTCTTGGGAAACTTTCCAAGAGGTCACCCATACCAGAATTGCTCCAAGTCAAGCATGCTTAACTGTGGAGTTCTTAAGTGATAGGCTACCGAAAAGTAGATGCATCTTGTTGGTATAAGTAGCACTTATTAATTCCTTTAAGCTATCCTTAACCATACAATCCCATACTTGCACAGTCTTTGGATACCTCTCATTCCAGTGTGTATTTGATTCATTCATGTATCCCTCTCACTAGAAGTTTGCCAGGAGCCACTCTTTGTCCGTGCCTCATTTCCTTTGCATCGACAATCACTCCCCACCCTCGTCAGTGCCCGGGATGTTGCAACAGATGACTAAGAAGGTGAAGAAGATTCAGGAGAACATGAGAATTGCTCAGAGTCGCCAGAAGTCATATGCTGATAAGCATAGAAGGCCTCTTGAATTTGAGGTAGACGACCATGTTTTCTTGAGGGTCACCTCGGTGACTGGAGTGGGTAGGGTGATTAAGTTTAAGAAGCTTACTCCTATGTTTCTTGGTTTTTACCAAATCCTTCAAATAGTTGGACCTGTTGTGTACCAGATGGCATTACCACCTTTCTTATCCAATATCCACGATGTCTTCCATGTATCTCAGTTGAGGAAGTATGTATATGACCCTACTCACATCATAGAACCGAACTTGGTGCAAGTTCAAGAAGATTTGACCTATGAGGTGTTACCAGTGAGGGTCACAGATAGAAGGACAAAGCAGTTAAAAGGCAAGGATATCCAGTTAGTGAGAATGGTATCGAATGACGTGACTAGAGAGCCTATGTGGGAATTGGAGGAGAAAATGAAGGAGTAATATCCGAATCTTTTCCCAGATAAGAGAATTTTCGAGGATGAAATTTTTTCTTGTTGGGGAGAATTGTAACATCTTGTTTTTCCTAATGCATAAGTGTTTTAATAACTAAAAAGTGGAAATTTGATATGTAATCTAGGTGATTAAAAGAAATAAATGAATTGTTATTATATATGATACGTGGTATGTGGGGATGGTTGTGAGTGGTTTATTTGAAATTCTGGTTTGAATTCAAGAAGTTTAAGATATGTGCTTGAGCCAATTGGATTTGTTGTGAGTGTGATTTTGGGTTCTTAAGAGACAACAATTAAGTTAAACCAGTTTTGAGATAAGGGGAGTGGCTTGGTGAGATTTGGGCCTCAGTTGGGCAAAAGTTTGTGTGAAAACTCTAGGAGGTCGAGTATAAAAGGAAGGAAGGAAGGGATTTCCCTCATTCTCCAATTCTCTTTCTTTCTCTCTACTTTCTCTCTCTTTATTTCTCTCTCAATTTCTTTCTAAAAATATAAAGTTGATAAATGTATTAGAGGATTTCCAAGCCAATTTCGTGATTGTGGTGAGTGGAGGAATCAATTTGTGGAAGGTTTTAGCTCAAGACACCAGATTCTCAAGGAACCTAAATTTATATTTAGGAACTTTTAGAGGTAAGGGAAGCTTACAAATCAGTTGTTTTTGTGTAACACCCCAAATTTTAAGTACTAGAAATGAACCACGAGGTAGTTTTTAGTAGGACCCTTCCCATGTTTTATTAGACAAAAGATGTCTTAAGAGTTATTGTTGTTATATTTCTTATTATTATTAATATTATATTTATTGTTGTTGTTGCTATTATTATTATTATTATTAGTGTTATTGTTATCGACACCTTAGTATTAGAAATTAGTTGGAATGTTATCATAAAACCCAAAAAGAGCATCTAGGGCCCAAAAGAGACTAAAGCCCACTAAGTCATATACCCACCCACATGTTATAAGAAGAGAATAGAGAAGAAGGGTTAGATTTAGTCCGTCACAAAATAGAAGAAGAAAGAAGTTAGAGAGAATGAGGAGAAAAAGGAAGAAAAAGAGGAAGAGAAAGAGAAGGAATAGAAATCGGAGAACCCAAACCCTAGAACTTAGCTTTGCATGTCCATAAAGGTGAGTGCTCTCTCTCCTGTGTCCTTCCTCATCCTTAATGTTGTTCTTGTTCATCTATTTATTTTTTTCCCTCTTTATACCTAAATTTAAGGATTTGAGGGGATTGTGAAGGAGTAAGGAAATTATAGATTAGATTGACCAATTATCAATGTAGAAGAGTGATTAAGAATCTAATTGTTTATCTTGAAGCATTTAGAACCCAAAGACAATAGGAAAAATAAATTAAAATTAGTACCTCGGATCTGCCTGGTGGGATTAGATAGCAGCTGGGCGACTTTTCTTCAAAAACTAGATTTTGCGTTGATGCTAGGCACGCGGATTCGCTGGGCAGGTTGGATTCCAACGCGGACCCGCTAGGTCGGGTTCACTAGATCGCCGGGTGGGACTTCTGTCTTGATGGGCGTATATGACTTTTGCTATTCCGTTCTTTGTGTTTATGAACTCCTTTTTGCAGTTTTTAACTCATTGTTGTTTGTTTTCTTATGCCTTGTTGAGTTTATATTGTATGATTATTATTTATCTTGAAAAAACTAAGTGTGATATGAAATTGTGCCAATGTTTCATGATAAAAGTCTATAAAAAGTTGTAAGCATTATTTGTGACCATGCATCATAACATTTGAGTTATGTGATGAGGAAAGTATGTAGGAATCTAGCTGGTGGAGGCCGTGATGGGTTGTCTAACCTTAGCCTTGGGGGTTATCCGGTTAGGAAAACTCCAATGGTCCATGTTGATCCCATGGAGCCGGGGCGTATTGGCAAAACTAGGTAACCCTGACTAGTCATTGGGGGATATCATGTTAGTTGAGGGTGCGAAAGCCGAAGGCATCGATACCGATGACGCTTCTTATGGCCTGCATTTACTCCTAGTCTACTTTCTGAAAAATTTAAGTTGGTACCACATGTGCATGAGTAGTGGTTTAGGAACATAACATGCATATGCATCTTGTTATGGTGTGATATGTTAAACTATGTTACGTTGTAATTGTGTGAAGTCTATGTGACCTTGTTCATAAGCAATTGATGTAATGTGTACACGTATGAAAATGTAATTGTGATAAAATGTCAAGATTATGTATATGTGCTCATGTTATGCATGTATATTATGCTTGTTTGATGAAACAAAACAATGCGTATGTCTAGTTACTAGGCAAAAGATGTGAAATAAATGTATACTTGTAATTAAAATTGTGTTTGCTACCTTAAGGATAAGTGAGAGTCTAGGCCCTAGGATAATGTTATGAGGGTTCTAGTTGGATAATAATAGTTGTGAATAAGATAGAGAAAGAGTGAATCCTCACACAACGTAATAGAAAGGTATAAGACAAGTAAGAGAGAATACAATAAGGGTATTAAGGTGAATGTTAAATAAGTGTCAAAAGTATTTTAGAACATCTATGACCTTAGACTTGATCCCTAGAGAATAACCTTAAATATAAAAAGGAAGGAGAGTAAAATCTAAACATGAAAGGTTTAAATACTAGAGAAGGTTTTGGGTAAGAAAGAATTCTTAGGTTAAGAATGAGATAGTAAGATTGTATAACAATTGTGAGAATGAGAGAGGAGTTAACAGGAAACATTGATTATTGAAAGGTGTAGACTCGACCATAGGCATGGATAATTATAAGAGGCCTAGTAAGGCTAAAGCCATGATAGATAAGTAATGAAGGTTGTTCGAGTAGAAGAGTCTCACCTAGCCGTAGAACCCTTAAAGCACTCACTGAGACATTATGTCTCACTCCTTTAAGTTTCCCCTTTTTTTCAAGATACAAGTGAAGACATATATAAGTGGAGCTTGGAGTCACGTGCAAGAAGATGTAATCTAGTTTAAATTGTTTTCTTGTATTCCTCTTTATGTTTTATTCGACACCTTCAAGTGATAGATAAGTTGTATTAGGCATGTATTTTTTTCATTGTATTTGTTCGTATATAATATCTAATTATATTTATGAGTCGCTTTAACATGTTTCTATGTTTTTAAGTCTTTCCTTTTTGTTCTTAAAAATCTAGGCTTAGTTACGGTAATACCCTTTAGGGTGTTACATTTTGTGTTAATAATTGTTGATATACTGATTTCTTACTTTGAAAATGGTTAAATCTCTGTAGATGTTGCCATTTTCGTTTGTTTTGGATTGGAGATTTGGATGAGAAATCAATGATTGTGTGATGAAATGTTGAATTTGTTGCATAATCTGATGTATATGAGCTTGGTTAAGGTGGAATGATGATGTTGGAAATCCTATTGATTCGAAATCTGAGTTTATGTGGTTGAGTTGAATTCTCTATAGAAAATCACATTTTTTTTTAAATTTCATCGCAGATAATCGATTATGGGGATCACATAATCGATTTTCCAGAGTTTCATAAGCTATTTTCGTGATTTTGGTTATGGAATAATCGATTATGGGATCTCATAATCGATTATCTGGGCTTTAGAAATTTTTTTTCCTAATAGTGGTTTGGAAATAATCGATTATGAAAACCCATAATCGATTATCTCTACCTAAAAACAAATTATGAGACATTTTTATTAAACTGATATAATCTGTTATACAGTAGATAATCTGTTAGTACAGTACTTAATCTGTTATTTCAGAATTTAATGTATTATTACAGATTTTAAAGTTTCCATTTCAAAATATGAACTATTATATGAATTTTGGTCCTTAAAGATGTCAAAGTATATTTTAAGATAATTGGATGTTAAAATGGTTTTCTAAACTAGCTCTTGGTTTTCTTTATTATTTTTGTGGATTTTAATTAATAAATTGTAAGAAAGTGGTAGTTGGTTGAAAGGTTGCCTAATGAGGAACCTCCATTAATTGTAGAGTGTTGTGATAATGAGATATCCTATTTGTTCACTATGCAAAAGGTTAGATTGGGCCTGCATGGGGTTGATGATGATTGTTGGACCATAAGTGGTGCTGAGTAGGCGACGTGGTTTGATAATGTGATATTTATATATATATATATATGTGTGTGTGTGTGTGTGTGTGTGTGTGTGTGTATGGATATTGATGAATGATTGTGGTTGAGTTGATTATTGCAGTGATACATGCATTTGAATGCATATGTTGTTGGCTGAGGTTGTATGGGCCTCATGCCGTATGCGGGTAGGCTTGGAAGTTTGGGGGTGAACGGAGCTGCTGCTCAGAGGGGCCTTCAACCTAATGCTTGAATGAGAAGTTGGGTCTAAAAGCTGGGCCTAGGGGATGAGTGGATAGGTAAATCCCGCAGGAAGTCAAGGCAGTGCAGGCCTTGTGTCGTAGTATACCATCACCCACATTTACTTATCTTGACAACCATAAGCTTATCCATTGATCAAAGTTTTGGCAATCCCTGAATGGTGCTTGGAAGGCCATGGTAGGGGGTAAGACCTAGCTAATCATCCGAAATGTAGAAAACCTCTCGAAAGTCTTGTCATTTATGCATTGACAGATGGTAGTGAAAGCATGGGTGTTGGATTGTGGTGTATGTAACCCATTCTTAATGAATTTGATTTCAATTTGGTAAATGATGGTTTGATGATATAAATTATATATATGTTATGGTTGTTGTTATTTCGTAAGCTTACCCTTGCCTTGCTATTCTGTTTTGTGTTGTCATGATTGCTATTGTTGCTGGTGTGGTTATATGTGTTGCTATGACTATGATGATCATGTCATTTTGACGCGGGAGCAGAGGGAGAGGCTTTAGTAGATCCAGCTTACCATAGCTAATGATGGAGGATTCCAGTTAGAGGTTGAAGGCCCTTGTGAGTGGATCTTTTGAAGAAATCCTTTTTGTTATGTATTGTAAGTTAACCAGCTGTAGGGAGTTTTGTTTTTGTACCTCTCATGTTTTTTTTTTTAAATTTTTGGGCCTGTATATTATATATTATATATATAGCATATTGATTACTTATTGTTGAATATCCTAATAGTGTATGGGATTGTATGGAATACTGTAGTGACAAAGGGTTGTTACATTGAGAACTATTACTTACTAATGGAAAGTATGGATCCATACTTAGTCAGGGGTAGTTTGATACAACTTAGAATAAACCCTAGGTTCCCTTCTTTTGTCAGCTTTTTTTAATCTTTATTTTATGGTAGACTTCCTACCATACATATAAAAGTGACTTTAGAACAAAATACCTCACTCCATTATTTTTTCTTCTATGTATGATTGATCATGATTACTAAAGACAACGTTAATGCCCTGTGATGCTGAGTACGAGTCAAAGGATACTTTAGCGGGCGAGGATCTGAAGACCTATATTATAGTATTTTTCTTTTTGTATGATGAATAGGGTAGATTGTTATTGCTCTGTATAGGATCTTTTTGATATACTTTTAGTCTTTTTGTATTTTATGGCTGTTATACCAAATCACAATGTATAGTTTTACCACACACACACACACACACATATGTATATAGTCTTATGTTTCATCTTTTACTATCATTTCTAAATTCTGTTTAGTTTGGAATTTTTCTATTACAAAAGCAAAAAAAATTTACCTATATTTTCATCTACTTAAACTTAATAACTAAATTAATATGAATGGGTGTTACACAAGGCACACTGACAGTGTAAGAATATATTGTTAAAGGGACCAAACATTCAAGAAAATTGAAATATTTAATTATAGTTAGCCTTAACTAATTAAAATTAAGTCCCTGTAAAAAAATTATTTTATTCTGTTACTGTTTGTTAAAATAATAATATTTAAACACAATTCCAAAGAGTGCGAATTTAGGAGCTTTTTGGGAGTTGAAAAAAAAAATCTCTAAGACATTCCAAAATTTTCTTTGATGTCCTAAGTTAAAATTAGTGAGTCATAAATTTACTAATTCATAACTATCAATTTAATTAGCTTGATTTACATTTTGTTACCTTACCCTTTTTTTTCCCACCTAACGCTACAAGTACACCTACTTCATAATTATCAATTAATTTCTCATGTACATTACAGCCAAATTCAAAGGCAAAGAACCTTGAATTATGTTGACCAAGGATGCATGGTCTAATTTCAAGAGCCACTTCCACCTTTTTACCATTTTTTTACTTGGCTAATTCAAGGAAGCTTCCATGCTATTATATAATACACCAAAAAACTTAACTTTTCTCGATTCTTCAATCTCTTATGCACCATAAAAAAATTCTAGCACCTATTCTACTTACTTCAACTTTTGTCTCCAAATATCTTCTTCCAATTCCATAAACACAAACTCAAGGAACATAAAATCAATACCATTATTTTCCTCTTTTTGGCTTGATCATACACTTGGTGTTGGTATGTTGTTCTCAATCCTTTTCTTCTTATTTTTTTCCTTATGAAAATCTAAACCTCTCTTTCTCCCCGAACCATTTCTATTTTTTATTTTGTTCATGGAAATGGTTTTTTGTTGAATTAATGGTGATTTATTCAGGATCTTATCCAAGGAATTAAGTTCATCACCTTCCCCTTTCCAAAAGCTCATTCATTTTTTTAGCATCACTTTGAGGTAAGGGAAGCTCTTTTTGTTTTTTCTCTCTCTCTCTTTTGACTAGTTAAAATACTATTTTAAAAGAGTATTATGTGTTGAAAATTTTAAGGGGTGGATTTGCTTGGCTTGTTGGTATCTTAAGCCATGAAAATGGCCTACTTTTGGTGTTGGTTGTAAATCTTTGAATAGATTCTTTTGTTGGTTGCTATTGGTGTTTGAATCCATGAAAAATATATGTTAAAATATGGGTGATGTGTTGCTGGAAACCTCTTTTACTATTCTATTTCAATTATTTTTATATTTATTCAAAATATATTTTATTTAATGAGTGCCTTTGGATGAAAAATGACTTAATCTGGCTCATTTTGGTGACTCTTGGGTGTCACAAAATTTTGACGAAGCACACATGAGTTAGGAGTTGTTGTGATGTGATAAAAAAGCATGAGGTTGCTTATGAATTAATACTGGTTAAATGTCATTAAATGCTTAAAACGTTAAAAATATCCAATAAATGTTGAGACAAAATTTTTGGTGAAGCAGTGGCTATTTTGGACTCACATTGGGTTATTTGTTACTACTGGATTTTGTGGTGGGCTGCACTTGAAGAAAAAGAAAGGATTTTTGAAGATTTAAGGCAAGTTAGCTATTAGAAAAATTGAAATAAATTAAAATATTGAGATAAAAATTAAAATTGTGACCAATTAGCCTTATTTCACCTCAGTAGAGATGAACTACAGTGATTCTATAATTAAATTATATTTTGATGGTAATTTTATAAAGTTAGTGTACAAAAAGTAAGTAAAATGGTGATATTTTGAAATAGAAATTCAAAATAAATTCTATAAAAGTCAATTTTGTAATTTCATGTTTTGGTAATCATTAATATATTATTTTTAAGTTAATTTTGTATAAAAATAAAATTTTATAATTTATTTAGTGTTTTTATCAATTTTGACAAAAGAATTGGTTAATGATAGATTTTTTATTGACAAAAATGACAAAAAGGGTAAAATGGTATTTTTAACTCTAACATGATTTATTTCTAGAATAAATATATTATATTTTATTTAAATTTTTACAAAAATTAAAGAATTTATATGTTTTTATAATTATAAGTGAATTTTTATTTATTTTAATTAACTAATTAAGTGTAAAGGTAAAAATGTAAATTTACCTTAATTGAGTTAGAAAAATTTACATGAGTATAAAGTGAATCTAAGAGCTTATAATAAAAAAATGTAAAAATAAATTTATTTGAAGCAATGTTCATTATTTTAAAGGTTTATTAAGTATTTTGAGGACTAAGGGTATTTTAGTAATTTGACATCCTTTTTTAATTATTATTGAATATTATGATTTTAAAATGATAATGAATGAATAAATTACTAAATAAAATACTTAAAAGACTCAAGTGAAACCCATTTAAACAATTTTATAAATTTTTATAACGCTCATTATTCGACATTGACGGAAAATGTTAAAGTATGAAAGATGGAATCCTATTGTTAGTAAGGACTGTTATTGGGATCCTTACAAGACAAAGGTTGCTTGGTGGGACCTCTTCTTGTTGACTATGAAGGTTGCTTAGTAGGACCTTTATAGTGTAGTGGTGGATAAATTAAATATCTAAAAAAATGTTGGTTAACGTTGTTAATGAGGTGTACATGCATACATGCATATGTTCACAGTTGTAACTATGATGCAAGCAAGCAAGTTAGTTAAGGTTGCTTGGTGGGGCCCCTCAATCTTGTGATGGAAAGATTAGTAGGGTAGTTGTCGATGGATCTTGAGGATAGATAGTAGAGCGAATCCCACATTGTAGACCAAGGTCATTGCAAACCTTATGTCATGGTAAGCCACTACTCATGTTTGCCTATCTTGACAAACCATTGCATCATTTTCGTAGATCATAGTTAACAGAGTTCACTAATGATTACAGCACGTGCAGCCTTTTGGATTTTTGAGGTCCCTGTTGTATTGTACCATTTTAAGGAACGAGTCCATACTAATCGCTCGATTGTTGAAAAATCTCCATGGAGTCGGGTCTACATCCTTTGCATGATTGTCATTATCGTTGTATTTATTTCATATTATAATTGTTTTTTGATGATGATCTTGCTCTTACATATGATACATTATTGTAATGGAAATAATATATGTAAATATATGAGTTATTAAGTGTAAATTATCCTTATTTGTGTGAGCTTATCCTTGCACTATTTATTTCAATATGTAATTGATAATGATGATCACTACTATATATGAGAGTAGCTGGTAAGCCATCAGTAGATCAAACTCTTCACCATTGAATATAGGAGACGTTTTTGTTGGTATATGCACTAGATATTTAATATTGAGGCACATTCTTAAAAGAATCTACAAAGGTCACACACATAGAGTAGATTAAAGGAGAAAGGAAATATTAAGTATGACTATAATATTTTTTTGGGTTGGGCTTATAAGGTATGAGCGCACTTAAAAGGAAAAGTCCAAATAATGAGAAATAGTATGTCATGTTACTCATGGACTGAACTCTTAATGTAAAGGGCTCGGTACCGTTAGGTTAAAATGGTAAGGAGCTCCAATATACACATAGCACCTAAAGCCCTAAGAGACATACCTCTCTCCACCCACATACTACACTTAGTGTGTGAGAGAAAACCCTCGCTGTCATGGGATTTTCTCAAGGCCCAATTGGCACTACCCTCCCTTCCTTAGTCATGAGACCAAAAAGGAATTTGGTTGTGTGGACATAGTGGAGGCTTAGTTCGAGTTGTTTAGGCTATGTAACATCCCCAATTATGGACATTAGAAATAAAGTTATGTAGGTATTCCTTTTATGGTAATAGTCTTTATGATAAATGGTCATAGATGCCTTAAAGTGTTAAAAATAATAGTTACCCTTGTATTAGAATATTACAAGAATAAGATAATAGGACCTAGATAAGGGACTGAGCCTCAGGGTAGACTAAGGTCCACTAAGCCTACACACACTCACATGGTTTAATAGAGGAAGGGAAAGGAAAGCTAGAGGGAAGAGAAAAGAAAAAAAAAAGATAAAGAGGAGAACAAAAAAGGAAAAGGAGAAGAGGAAGAAGGGAAGAGGAGTAGAGATCCCTAACCCCAAAGCTCATCTTTGTGTATCCCCGAGGTAAGTGCTTCCTCTTTGTCGTCCCCTACCTTTTAGATTTGTATTTGTCTCCCTTTTTCCCCCTTTTTTCCTTTTGAACCCTTGGTTTAGGTTTTTATGGATTTTTGAAGATTACGCATGATTGAGGGGGGTTTTGTGATAGATTAATCACTTAGAAATGTAATAAAAGTGTTTTGGGTTTATTTATGGTGGTTTGAAACTACTTGGGTGGCCATTATGGCCTTAGGCATTGCAGATTTCGTGAAAATCACAATCTACAGAATCGTCGCTTTAGCTAAGCGAGAGGGAGTTGTGACTGGGTGAAAATTATATTTTAGTTGAGTGAGAGAAAGTTTAGCTAAGCAAGAGAATGTCCAGAAACAGATATGGAAGTGTTGTGCAAGCTTGCTAAGCAAGAACAGGTCTTTCTAAATGAAAATTTGAGTCCAGAAAGAGTGTTTTTCCCTCGCTTAGTAAGATAAATTCTAGTTAAGCGAAAAGGGCCCCAGGGACCAAGTCTAAAAGCCCTATGCCCACTCGTTGAGCGAGACAAGGATATCGCTCAAAGACTCCTTGTCTAGAGAAGAGGTTTAAGAGTAAAAAAGAGGCGTTGTTGACAACAAGGTGTTATTCCAGCCTTAAGGAAAAGTCAAGTGTGGTTGCACCCTTGTTTTCTATATTTGTTCTTGTATGTTTGCCATTGGTTGTCATATTGTGTTGCAATATTTGGTAATTATTGCTTGAGTGGATGGAGTATATTGCATTCATATAATTGTTGCATCTGTCTAGGATTATATGTAGGTAATGATAAACCCTATGTAATAAGACATTTAAGATACTCAAGACACCATCATATGCCTCCTTAGCAAGAGATGGGAAATTTTCCCTAAGTTTATAAAAGCTTTTTATGAAAGGAAATGTTTTAAGAAAAGGTATTTTAAAAAGAAAGCTACGCTTTCAAAGAAAAGTACCTCCTTGGTAACATTAAGACCTCCCTGGTATTGGTCATGTCCAACTGGCACACTCAGCATACTACAGTGTGCAAACCACAATGAGGATTTCGAGGTTACCAAGGAGAGATGAGGTTATATATAACTCTAAATGAGTTGTAAGAAAAAAAAGGCTAAGAGGCCCCCTGAGCCAAATGGGGAGGGACCGTCATCCTTTCCGCATAGGAGAAACAACATTCTTCCATAATGGATGAATGAGAGGGAACTCCTTTGATAATGGGTGGTAGTTCAACCACTTTTGACCAGTAATAGTAAAAGGTCATAGTAAAAGGGACACCTCTTGATGGCTGGAGCTCGGCCAAAGAAAATACAAGAGTTAAGTGAAAACTAATAATAAAGATAACTGGAATTACACTAAAATAGAAACAAAATTAATATATGTATGATGTGAATGCCTATTTGAGGTATGTATGCTATCCTACAAGGTAAATGATGACATGTATGCCTAGTCTATAAATAAGAGAGTTTATGTACAAGTCCAGAAATGGTGAGTAAAGATAAGGAAAAGGAAATGCTAGTCCTCACTTAGTGTTGTAGAAAGTGAGATATTCAAAAAAGGTAGTAAAAAGAGTTAAGTTCTTATCCTAGTGAGAGAAAGATAGTTGTCAGTGTGAAGGACTAGTAAGGGTCATTGGACTCAAGGCTCAAGCTCATTAAAGGAAAGTGAGTTCAGAGTTGGGTATAAAGTTAGAATAAGTACTAAAAAGGTAAAGATTGAGAGTTTTAGTAAGAGGTAAAACCATGAGAACATAAGGAAAGGATCTTTAGAATAAAGAGTCAGCATAGAGTCCGTAGAGCACTAATTGAGACATTATGTCCCATTCCTTTAAGTTTTCTTGTTTTTACAGGTTGAGCAAGTGAAGTCCTTTTAGGAGTAGCTTGGAGGGTAAAGCTTGGAATTATTGCTGGAGGAAGAGTTTATAGTTTAAAACTTCCCAATGTGTGGGAGTTAGTTTATGTTTTGTGCTTATTTGTTCATGTGTTGTACAACATATAAGTACTAAGAAATTTGTATTAGTTGTTTTAAGTATGTTTACGTAATCGATGTTTAAGTTTTACTTTTTGTGTAGTTTTCTCTGATATTCTTTTTTTCTAAACTTCCATGTTATAGAAATATAAATAAGCAAAAGGTAATACCCTTTACGGTGTTACAGGCTATGTGACTGACGATAGATTCACACTTCAAGAGGTAAACCCTAGTCACATTTTTTTGCTCTTTCGCATGGATCCTGTGTCAAGAAAGTTTTTTTATCGTGGTTGTTTTGGTCCTCAATTCCCAATAGTTTTCAGGTAAAGGGACTTTATCCCAGGAGGAGTTCTATCATACATTGCAAGAGTCCTACTTCTTCTTCTTCTTGTCCTTCGTAGCACCCTAGTTCTTCTTAGGAGTAGTGTGTAGTTGTGGCCAGCTATTAAGGAGTGAGTAGTTATATGTACCCCTTCTCCTTTTGTTACAAGTACTTATTGATGGGGACACTTTAGCTGACACATACATACCTTTTGAGATACAGTTGATCTTTTGGTATATGGGTTGTAATCACTATTTAGTATGATGTTGATATTTTTGACATATACCTATATATGTGATGCATGACTTTTAGTATTTACCATTTGCATTGATAAATTACTTCCAAGAGACGAATGTTGTTGTCAACTAGTTTTATGAAATGCAAAAAATTTACCCATATTTTCATAAATGAATTAATAATAGTTTTACTTAAAAGTGAATTAATCCACAATTTCCATGTAAAATGTCATGTAGCAACAACGGGTCATTATAGGTGATGTTAGTCTTGTAGCAACAATGTGTCTTTACATAGGATATGTGGTGGCTAGAAACCATGTAGCCAAAAGGTAGGTACTTAGGATGTGTGATGGTTAGGAAGCCACCAAGGCTTTGGTGGTAGGTGGAAAACTTGTCAATTGGAGTGCCACATCATGGAGATATATGTGTTGGAACACCCTAACTTATCAATTGACCTCTATTAGCTCAGTAATAGAGATTTGGGTAGATTTTCTTTACTTTGAAATAAAAACATAAAATAATGAAAATCTTTAAATCTTGTAAATTGAAACAAGAACTAAATTACTTAAACAAAATAAAGCAACAAAGGAGGTTACAGCTGAAATTGAATTATATACAAATCTCTACTTAATATAAATAATGCAGCTACATAATCGTGACTAACTAGGGTTTTCATTACATTATAAAGACACTATAGCACAATTATCTAATATCTAGGTATCTTTCTAGACTAAAATATAACCAATCTAGTATCAAGAGATACAGATATAGACACGACACATTTATTCTAAAAACATGTGAGGTATAACTATACTTTAACATTCTCGTTCTAAAAGGAGTCTTCTACACCTTCACGCTTGTTTCCATTGCGCCACTCTAATGTCGTCCGAATATTATGCATTTCCAAGTGATAAATTTCTTCACTTCAACTGCAAGAATCGTGCTTCACCCTCTATGTTTGTTTTGACATCTACAGATGACGAAAGTGGTGAATTAAGTAGGGGTGATAACCAAACAATTTGAAATTCAAGACATCAAACAAACCTAGAAAACCACCCCAGTCCATATGTCATATTACACAAATCAATATAAAAATTGTTAATAAAATCATGTTATAAAATACATCATGTGATTACCTAGCAACTATCATGTCATTTAATGAGAAATTCATTCGTAGCATTTCATGCGTCGTTAGAAGAATATGTCAATAATACATCATTCACACACATGTAATGCATCACATTCTCATGTTACACACAAATAGAAATATAATGCATGTCCTATCATTCTTTCCTATCAATCAATCATTGCTACTACTACAATACATCTACGCCTTGGCCCTTAACGCGACTCCATGTATTCACACGACTCTTAACGCAGCTCCATGTATTCATATTTCATCATTTGATTTATGGGGAGACTTTGGGAGTACATATTCCTTTCCACAGTACTTTTTTTCACATTTATATGCAAAAGTTTTAGGCAATCTCAACTGCTCTAAAAGGAATACTCTCTACCAGTTTGGTGATGCTTAGTAATTCTTAGGGTTATCGAGCTGGTTAATATGAATCTCCTAGCTCGGATTACATGTCTCAGCTATTGGGATTTCACAACTTGATTATCTTTAACACCCTAGACTCAAAAGTCTAACAATCCCTAAGCCATCATTCCACCATCATTTTATGTACATGATGCATAATCATATTTTAACACAACACAATTCAATTTCAAACTTTTATAGTTCCACCAAAAAATTTGGCAAAGCCTTCTTTGTTTTTTGATAGTTCTCCTATACCAAAACATAGGTATGATCACATATTAACAGAGGTACTTGCTCAATACACATCCATCACAAAGGCTTATTGCCCAATCATCAATATTATCATCATAATCAATTTTTCGTCCTTAAAGGCTCACATAGCCATTCATAGGTCATTAATTCTTTCCTTTCTCATTCCAATTTAGATAACAAACAAATATACAAATATACAAATATCCTAAATTAAAATTGACATTTTCATAGTTTCAAAATACTACTATATCACCCATAAAACTCCTAAAACACTAAGATATTATTCTTGTAGATTTCAAAGAAATTAATTATAAAAGTTCTTAAATTCTTAAAACAAAATATTATGATTTTCAAGACCAAATAAAAAATCAAATTTTTTGGATCAAACAATTTTTGTTTACTACAAATTATAGATCTTCGAAAAACTCTATGTTTCTAGTTTCAAATCATCAAGCCTTTTATTTAGGAAAAATCTACAAAAGTTGTAACACCGTATTTTCTTAACGTGTGATTTAAAAAGTGATTGAAAATTAATTACAAGGAAAATGTAAATTTTATTTAATTGAGAAAATTTAATTAAAACACTTTGTATGATTTTATGTGACAAATTCCGATGAGGTTCTAATTAAACTAAAATTTTAATTATACATTGTTAATGTAAAATTACACTATGTAAATAAACAAGTAGTTAGAAATTTATCATGAACCAATCCTAATATGCCATTAACACATTTTTCCAAGATAATTAACACCTATTTCAAGGTAAATTAATTTTTAATTTACCAATTTTGGTTACATCTTATCTTCCATTTTTAGTAAATCACTTTAACCAATTTTAGTAATAGATTTTGAAAAGAAAAATACCCAATTTTGGCATTTCTTATTCGGCCACTTGATACTCCTAGCAACCAACGTTTAAAGTCAAAATGAAAGGGTAGCATCCTATTAACTAAAAGAAAAAGATACCCCTAAATGTAACACAATGAAGAAAGAAAAAACAAAATTGACCCTTATAACTGTTAACAAAAGAGAACCCCTAGAGTGCCTTTCTAACGTAACATTGAGAAAAAAATTAAAAGGAAGAAGTACAAAGGAGAAACCGTCAAGCAGGTGAAACTGTAGGAGTAGGAGAAAAAAAAATCAAGTTCTCCCCTTATCAAGCTTGAGCTAACTGTGGTGATTTGAGCACTCTTGTATACAAATAGAACTACAAGTAATGGAGCTTATCCATCTTCTAGCTTTCTTTCTTTGTTAATCTCTTATATAATCACATTAGTATGATGAATTTTATTTTTTTAGAGTTTTGCTCACTATTAGTCCTATGATATTTATCATGGCTGTAGCAATCTGTTTATTTATTTATTTTATTTATTACTATTTTTTTCTGTTTGAACTATGAAAATGAAGTATACTAAACTATGCTAGTTGCTCTTTGGTGTGAATGAAATATGACTCTATGTAATTCTTGTCATGATATATGATTATTTGAGCTAATAATGTAGTTATATATACTTGTAGAAATTTCATTTGGCCTCATTTTGACCTTTATGTTACATGAAAAATTTGAGTTGTTTGGGCATATATACAAATATGCTTTTTTTAAATTCTTAGGTGTTATTTACTGTAGTAAAAAAAAATGCTAGAGATGAACTTCATGTTATTGGGTTTTATTAAGATCACAAAGTACTTAAAATACCTATATTTTAAATCTTAAGATCCCTTTATGTAAAAATTTTGGAGCAAGATCTCATATTATTATTATTATTGTTGATGTTGTTGTTGTTGTTGTTGTTGTTGTTGTAGTTATTGTTATTATTATTATTATAATGATTATTAATATTATTATTATGATGATGATGATGATGATTATGATTATGATTATTATGATCATTATCATTATTATTATGATTATGATCATTATCATTATCATTATTATTATGATATTATTATTATTATTATTATTATTATCATTATCGTTATTATCATTATCATTATCATCATTATCATTATTATCATTATCATTATCATTATTATTATTATTATCATTATCATTATCATTATCATTATTATTATCATTATTATTATTATTATTATTATTATTATTATTATTATTATTATTATTATTACTACTACTACTACTACTACGTTAAAACTGTTATGAACAATAGGAGTTTAAAATAAATTATTTTTTTTGTAGATGAATCCGAATATATACAGACAGATATATATATATATATATATATATATGGAATCTGAATATATTGATAATGATAATAACGTGTTTAAAAAAATGAAATAACTTTTCACGTCAATAAAATTACTTTCTCAATAGAGATTAATATTTAGATAAATTAAATATTAAATTTTATATTTTAATATGTTAGATGGTTTTATGAATTTTTCCTTTATTCTAATAAGTATAATTTCCTATGTATAAAAGTATAATTTGTTGACATAAAATTCCCTTAGTTTTCCTTTTATTGAGAATATTAATTATTAAGTTATTGGTAAGGATTAATAGAACATAAAAGATTCAAGAGAGAAACTCAAAAGCTTAAGTTCAAAAATTTTAACAACACATGTTATTTATTAATTAACAGATAATGAGAATTGATTGTGGAAAATAGGGTGTGCCTTTTGGCCCTATGTTGAGTTAATGTTTTCGTTATTGTTGATGATATGTACATATATGCACGAGTCTTATCAAGACAGCGTCGAGAGTAGGCACGTAAGTTGGGAGTTGATGTATAGCTCTCAACCTAGTGCTGGAAGAAAGAGTGGGGTAGCTGTCAATGGACCTTGAGGATAGGTGGTCAGGTGAATCTCACATTGAGGTCAAGGTTATCGCGAACCCTGTACCATGGTAAGCCATTACCCACGTACATTTATCCTAACAAAACCACTACCAACTTCCGTAAGATCAATGGGCTCCACCAATAGTTATGCCTTCAAAGTATCTGTGTAATCCTTGTGGCTCAGATGCTATATTGAGGGGCGTTTCACAATGATCACTCGAGTTGTTGAAAAAGTCTCCATGGAGTTGTTGAAATTATTTAAAAGTGTTGAAATCTCTTCTTATATTAGTATTTTCTCTTTCTTGAAAATAATTGTTGGGTTAGTTAGAACTCTATATTTATTTTTATCATAAGCTTACCCTTCCGCTGTTTACACGTGTGGTTCGTGCTTGTGATGATCTAGAATGTTGTGTTCAAGGGAGTAGATGTCGAGATAACCTAAAGTGTCGAGACCACTGCCCATGACTCGAGCCATGTTCACGTGGGTCCCTATCACATTGACTTCCATGAGACCGCTGTGGGAGCAGGTGATGCTTGGAGGTTCGACTGTGAGCTTCAAAATGTCTACTATAGGGGAGAGCTTGCACTTTCCTATGGTCCTACGTGAATTGCTGTGTTTTTTGTGACTCTGCATACATCACTAGAGTTTTGGTTACCCATTTGGGAGATGTGGAGAGAGCTTGCTCCTGCTGCCTAACCTCACATGAGAGCTGGGGAGTACCATTGCTTGTTTGCTCAAGGACCTCGTCCTTGTCACAGAGCTGCTAGAGCTTAGGAGCCATTTGCTGATGCTCCACTTACTCTTCCTCCTTCTTAGATGTAGTATTTAGGAGTACAACCAGCCTAGGGTGTGTGTGATGTATTTTTTTCCCCTTCCCTTTTGTGATGTACCTTTGTTGATGGGTACAATGAAGTATGTGCACACACACACACACACACTCTTTTGAGATGCCTTGACGATGATGTTGGTCTGTAAGTGCCATAAGGCACAACCATTTATACTTAATGCTTTGTGATGTATGCATGGGTTATTTTAGTATGTTGGGTGATCGTTTTATGCTTTAAACGTTGAAGGTTTACGAAAGGAATTGAATGTTGTCTGTCTCGCCAAAAAAAAATTCACTCTTTTTTCATAAATAAATTAATCAAGAGTTTTCGTCTAGAATTAAATTTTCCGCATTGCATTAGTTGTCAGTTGACCATGTAGCGACAACGAGTTGTTACAAAAGTCATTAAACATAAATAAGTGAACAAAGGTCACTCATGTTTCTAAATAGGAAAATTAACTTCAAACTTGTTTTTCTCAATCATTTAAAAACCAAATTACATAAAACTTAATTTTATCCTGTAGCTCTTTGAATATATTTTTTGAATTGACCAAGAACACACACTAATTCATTTTATGCAATTTATGGTGAATTATCTTCTAAGGCTGTTACAGGTTAGAAAAATAGAATAATCCCCTATGCCTAAGATAATTTTCAAATAATTTTTTGAGCATCAAACAAAATCATAAAATTATAAACCATATATAGTTAGAAAGCTTAGGATGTTTAGTTTTTAGAAAAGTAACTCATTTTTCCTAATTGTTACTAGATTAATACAATTTTCAAAATAAATCTCCATTGTCTAGACTTGTGTTCATTAACAGGATAGCCAAGTTCGACCACCCATAACTCCCTTATTTCTTACTTTTTTTCAATGATTCTTATGCCTAAATTGTAGCCCCAGATGTCTACCACATAGAGAGTTATTACGAAAATAATGGCCTATGTTCAATACGAAAATAAGCTAGCAACATATGAACCAATTACATATCACACCTATCATTATCCATTCAATATATAATCCAATTCATTCATCAAAACATGATTTAACATAATAATATCAACACACAAAACCCAACTAAACTCTATATGGCCATGCATACAATCACACAACAATCCATGTTTTCATGTCATTCAATCAAAGACAACACAAAATTAACACCAATCATCCATCTCTAAGTCAATTTCACTTTAAGAATCCAAATTAAAGTTGGAACTTCTCCTTACCCCATGTAAGCCAAAATTGATGCTCTCTAAGAGGGACCAAATTTGTGCTTACCATGAGCTCCAACAGGCTTAATATTGCCCTTCCTATCATTTCTAGCCGCAAAATCAAAAAATTCACTGATTAATTTTACAAAACAACATTGAACAAGAGGATAAATAGTAACCAAATTTTGAATTAGGTGGAGAAGAGAAAAATTACAATAGGGCATTTAAAACTCATAAGGAAGAGGTGCTAAATCCTTGATTGGATTAAAAATTGGAGGCTTAGATTGGTGGGAATTGCAAAATTTCATGAAGAGGGCTAGCGTTTGGAGAGAGAGGTGTAACACCCACTATAATGAGACATTTAAATTAATTAATCATTATTTCGATTGTTAGGAAACACTAGCTTGATTAAAACTTTTCGTATTTATTTTTCGCAAACATTTAACAAATCATAAAAACATTATATAAAGAACCATGATTATGAAATAAACGTCAATATGTTAATATATATATATATATATATATATATATATATATTTATAGTCAAGTTTGAAATACATAATTAGATATAGATGTCATAATACATACATAAAGAGGTACATCATAAATGCATCAAAGATACATCAAAAGTCATCCTATACACCCACCCCTCACTGTACAACAAAAGGTCTACATTAGAGCAATATATGTCTATACTAGACCACCCAATGCTATAGGATCTACAAAAAGCAACCAGCAAAATTGCCATCACCAAGAATCCTTAGAGTCCATCGTCTCAATGTCCTCTAAATCCACCATTTCCTCATCCTCGTCATCAAAAGAAACATAGTCATTGGGCAGCTGCCTAAAGTTGTCAAAGTTGCCAATATTACTAATCTCTGAGGAGGAAGAAATCCATCTATAATCCTTACCTGGGTGGTACGAAGGTCTAGAGGAAGACTTAGTCTTATCAGGGTATGGCGGGATCATGACTGGTAGCTTATAAAACTAGAAGTAAGACACTGGGATCGCCATAATGTCGATGTTAGGGCCATCGTCCATCCGAGGTAAAAAAGCATCAACCATATCAACATCTGTTGAAAATGATGGAGGTGGCTATACTATTCTGATGAAGCTGCTGGGTGCAATAGTAGATAAAGTCATAGGTGTAACGACCCTCTGTCGCTACAGTACTACCCAAAATTACATACATTGTTCATATATTTAATCATTAACATGAATATCATTATATCACCATTCATAACTATGAAATATACATAATACAAATGATGTAATATACAAGTCAGATTATATACAACAACAAGGTAGAGATACAAAAAAAAAATAAAAACTCCCTATAGCTGGTCACTTGTACATCAACTACTAAAAAGTAAGCCAAAAGAATCCATTCAAAAGATCCACCTATAAGGGCCTTCAACCTCTAACTGGATCCTCCACCATCAACTTTGGGAATCCAGATTTGCTGAAGCCTCTCCCTTTGCTCCCACGTCAAAATGACATGATCATCACAGTCATAGCAACACACACAACCACATCAGCAACAACAACAACCATGACAACCATGACAATACAAAACAGAACAGCAAGGTAAGGGTAAGCTTATGAAACAAAAACCAACATTATATATACAATTCATAATCTCACACCATTTACATACCAAAATGGAATCAAAATCATCAATGAAATGGGTTTACATACAATACAAAACAACACATCATGCTGTCAACCCCATATGTCAATGTATGAATGACACGACTCTCAAGAGATTTCTACATTCTGGGTGATCAACCAAGTCTTACCCCCTACCATGGCCTTCTAAGCACCGTTCAGGGATTGCCAAAACTCTGATCAATTGGATAAGCTTATGGTTGTCAGGATAAGTGTATGTGGGTGGTGGTATACCGCAACACAAGGCTTGTATGCCTTGGCCCTCTACAGGATTACCTATCCACTCATCCCCTAGGCCTAGCTTTTAGACCCCATTTCTTATCCAGGCACTAGGTTAGAAGCCCATCTGAGTTCCAACTCTAGTCACCATCCACCTTACATGCCTACCCGTACACAACTTAAGGCCCACACAACCTCAGCCAACAACATATGCATGTATCACCACAACAATCAACTCAACCACAATCATTCATCAATATCCATATATATATGTACATATATATATCACATCATCACACCACGTGGCCTACTCAGTATCATCTGTGGTCCAATAGTTACCATCAACCCCATGCAGGCCCAATCTAGCCTCTTGCATGGTCAACAAATAAGATATCTCATTATTACAACACTCTACAACTAGTGGAGGTTCCTACTTAGGCAACCTTCCACCCAACTACAACTTTTTAACAATTTCTCACACAATAAATCAGAATTACATGCTCGCTTAACGATCCATATGCTCGCTTAACGAGGACCTTTCATATAGAGAGCACACTTTCCCTTTCGAAGGTTATTGCTCAGCGAGTATAAGTCTCGCTCAGTGAATAGCCACTCCTGAGAGCAGCCAAGTCTTAGGTATAATTCTCGCTTAATAAAGTCATCAACAATCAACAAAAATAATAAGAAAGTAAAGAAAATTCTGTTTTTCTCTTACTGAGCGAGAAATTTGTCGCTAAGCGAGCTTTTCCATCGCTAAGCAAATGACTTACAAAGAGTCATTAGCTTCCGTTGCTAAACGAAAAATCCATCACTAAGAGAGATAAGATCTACCACTAAGTGAGTGACAGACTTCTAGCAACCTCAAAATCTGTCACTAAGCGAACATTTCTGTCGCTGAGCGAATGATAGACTTTCAGCGACCTCAAAATCCATCGCTAAGCGAGTTATCCATCACTGGGTGTGATTTTCGATCGTTTTCTTCACAAATCAATCACCAACACCCATTTTTGACCAAATCAATCAACAACAAGTATCACAAAACAATTTTAACTACTTCTAATACCTTTCTAACAAATTACATAACAATTTTATCTATAAATCTCAAATTCCCTTTCAAAACCCATTTTTATCAAAAACCAACTACATGACAATCTTCATCAAAATTCAACCAATTCTAAAGTATTTAATCAACATATCAACAACCACAAACACAAAATCAAGTAATAGTAAGCTTCCCTTACCTCTAAAAGTCTCTGAATTTGAATTTAGGTTCTTTGAGGATTTGATGTCTTGAGCCAAATCTTCCACAGATTTGTTTCTTCTCTCACCACAAGTGCTAAACTAAGCTTACAACTCCTTTATACCATCACAAACTCAAGAAATCTTAGAGAGATAAATAAAGATGAAGAGAAGAGAGAGGGAGAAATGAGAAAGAAAACTCCCTCCTTCTTATATACCTTGACCTCTCAGAGCTCTCACATGGACTTTGGGCTATCTGAGGATCATATCTCATCAAACCACTCCCCATAACCCCTAACTAGTCTAACTCAACTGTTTTTCCTTAAAAGCCCAAAATCGCACTCATAACATATCCAAATTGGCTCAAGCACATATCTCAAACTTCCTAAATTCAAACCAGTATTTCAAACAAACAACACACCACTGTCACCACATACTATATACCATACATAACAACAATTCATTTATTTCTTTTAATCACCTAGATTACATATCAAAATTTCACCCTTTAGTTATTAAAAACACTTAATCATGCATTAGGAAAAACAAGATGTTACAATAGGTAGAGTAAGCTGTTTGCGTGGGGAGGAAGAAGTTTGGAATAGGGGACATGAATATGAAAGTCACATGTCCCTGATAGGTGGAATACTAGATGGATAGGTCATAGACCCAATGTCCTTGTAGACTATACGCGATATAGATGTTCACCATCTTGTAGAATAGATCCATCTACTCGTAACATGAGTATATATGAAAAGAGAAATAGAAAAGAAAAGAGAGGTTTTTGCAAAGCCTTAAGCGTTTTCTTAATAGGTTACAAACTTAACACACAATATTAAGCAACCAAACATGGGGAACCTAAAGTCTGACCTACGTTATGATTAATCACTCACAGACCTTTACTTGATGTACGAATCCGTACTGATCTCTAATGAATCACCTTAACCATCAGGAATTGATTGGGAGTTTGTATAGTCCCTCACAAGGTACTTACATCCATTTCATAATCATCATCTTCAAGGAAAAGGCCACACGCCCATCAAGGATATACACTCCACCAATCATGGTGATACTGAGTAGGTGTCAAGGTTACCAAGTTGATTTATGTGATTTATCCTAGCTCAAGGTGCTAACCTAGCCATTGGGATGTTCATAACTTAGTACCTTTACCCTCAACACTTGAACAATGGTCCCTGCTGTAACGACCTAACCGTCGCTACTCAACAAACTGTATACTAAACCCCTTTATTCTCACATAAGCATGAACGAAAACCAAAACTTGTATATAAATGAAATACAATCATCCTAAGTGATCTATCCATCTATCCTACTACCATATAATCATATCTTTATAACTGTAAACATCAAACAGAAAGAGGAATAACACTAGGCAATATCAAAATAATCAAATATACAAATTCATCAACAAAAGGGAGAGGGATACAAAATGCACTCCCTATGGCTGGTCACGCGATACAACCCCATCAAAATAATGAAACTAAATACATAACAAAAGGAACAAAAGCTTGGCTCTTCAAGCCAAACATCTCTAGCTCGCAGCTCTATTCTCAACTCTGAGAAGCTGGGTCCATTAAAGCATCGCCATCTGCTCCCATGCCATAGGACGTGATCATCACAGTCACACTAGCACAACAACAGTAACAAGACATTCAACAACAAAACAAGGCAAAGGTAAGCTTATTAAAACAATAGTCATAGCATATGAATTCTGAAACAATCAACAATCCTCAACATTCTTACTCATACATATATATATATAGCACTAATTGATATGGCAAAGAGTTCTTAGTCCAAAACCCCATATCACAACCAATCTGCCACAACTATGTCAATGCATAATGACACAATTCTTGAGAGATTCACAACAATTCAAGCAATCAACTAGGTCTTATCCCCTACTATGAAGATCTAACACTTATTAAGGGATTGCCAAAACTCTAATATGCGGATAAGCTTAGTGGTGTGTCAGGATAAGCATATGTGGGTGGTGGCTCATCGCGACACAAGGCCTACACCGCCTTGGCCCTTTGCAGAATCGCCCATCCATTCAGCCTCAAAGGCCCATCTTTAAGACCCCACGTGTTATCCAAGCACTAGGTTAGAAGCCCATCTGAGCCGCAACTCTTGTCAACCATCCAACTTACGTGCTTGCCTGCACTACGATTTAAGGCCCATTATATAGCCTCAGCCAACAACACATGCATGAAATGCATGTATCACAACCCCACACCTACTCAACAACAACCAATTAATACATGTATGTGTAGCAATACAACAATAGTGACATAATGCCACGTGGACTCGACTAGCACCACACATGTCCACAACTACTACCAACACCATGCAGGCCCAATCCGGCCTCAAGCATAGTCTAAAGGTAAGCCCCTATCTAACCAGGCCATACCCCGTGAGAAACCTCACACCACGATTCTGTTCCCAACCAGTGAAGGTCCTATCCAAGGAACCTACCACTTTAGGGCCCTATTCAAGCAACCCACATCCCATGGCTAAAACCCAAGCAACAACATTTACGACAGGTGGAGGTCCTATCTAAGCAACCTACCACTCTTCCCACATTTTCAACCTTAGACTCACACTAGGTGTCCTTCTCAACCATGTTTCACACAACTACACTTTCAAAATTGATCAACTGTAGAACTCTACATTCACTCTGCGACCCACATGCTCACTCAGCGAAGACCTTCCTTATAAAGGACCAACTTCCCCTACGAAGGCTTTTCGTTCAGCGACCATGAGTTTTGCTCAGCGAATTAGGTCACTCGCTCAACGACAACTGGAGTCACTTAACAAATTTGTTCTAGGGACTTTCCCTAAAATTGCTATGGACCACATTTTGCTCAGCGAATAGCCACTCTAGAGAGTAGCAAAAACCTACTCACACTCCTTACTCAGCGAACATGTTGGTCACCCAGCGAACCTCTTGCAACAAAGAGCACCACTCTCCAGGGCCCCCAATTTGTTCAGTGAGCTCAGTATTTGCTCAATGAATTACTCCTAGGTATTTTGGAATGCCCACATTCACTTAGCGTGCCACACACTCGTTCAGCGAACTTTCTTCTAGAAAATTTCCAAATTTCTATGAACACTTGCTCAACAAACAACATTTCACTTAGGGAATTCCTTTTACACTACAATCATTTCTATTACTCAAGAACACTCGGTCAACGATGTAATGGGTTGCTCAGGGAACCCCAACTTGACAGTCTCACTTCAGTCTCAGGGTCATTTTCACTCAACAAGAGTCATAGTCGCTCAACGACTATCAGATGGCAATAGCAGAAACTCTCATAAAAAAAACCATGATCCAAACTTTTTACTCACTCATACCCCAAATCGACTCCATATAGGTCGAATACAACCACACAACAACATACTCAGCACATTCAACAATCCATATAACATTTCAATATGAATCAACCATGAAATCAAAGAAAACCTATTTCCAACACATTGCCATAAAACTCATCCAAATCATGCGTTCTAATACAAACCACACTCAACATACATACACTACCACGTTCATACAATGTATATTCAACATAGGTAAGCTTCCCTTACCGCTAGGAGTTCCAAATCTGAATTTTAAGAGAAGGGGAGAATGTGAGAAAACAAGCTCTTGAGCTAACTCTTCTAGAAATCTGTCTTCCTCAACACACGAGCATGGGATTAAGGCTTGGAATCTTGCTACACTCTTGGTGATCTTGAGAGAGGTTGAGAGGATAAGAGAGAATGAGGGAAAAGAAATGATGGAGAATGGGTTTTGGGTGACTTAAAAACCTTCCCTAGGCCTCACAAAGGCTTCGAGGCCACTAATACCCACGGTCCATCGACTCACTCCCCAAGCCTCACAACTAGCTCAACACTATTGTTTCCCTCTGTAGCACCTTCATTTTAGATTTCTATTTAGTTCATAATATCTGTGAAATTATCGAGGAATTAAGAAACTAACAATTAATCTTAATTTCTCTACACTAAGGGCTGACATATGGAAAAAAAAAAGTCTAAATGACTGTGAATTGTCATTTTGAATTTAGAAATATGTCATATATATTAAAATATAATTTTTAAAATTTTTTGAGATCTCTGTGAAAAATGACCAAACTACCCTCCATTGTTTGCTAAAATTGTAGCTATTAAGGGTATAATAAATGAAATAGAAAAAATGAACATTCTCAGTTCGTTTTTGGGTTATATATTTAATTTTATAATTTCCATAAAAATTTTGGAATTTTCTAAGTGAAAATGAAATTTCTATGAATTTTTAACTCAAAAATACCAAATAAATACTCAAAAATTGAATTTAATTACTAAAAATTAATTTTGAAATTTTGAAATTATTTTTAATCAATGATTAAGGTACTCAAAAAGCTCCAAATAAAATTTCATTCATTTTCTATAAAAATCAAATTTACAAAGTTTAAGACGTTTTTGTCGAAACCAGTCGATTTCTTTGCAGAGAAAATAAAACGCAAAGACTTGGGGAAGCAGATACCTATGGCACATTGGTTAACACTCTACAGACCCATCCCTCTCTTTTTCCTAGATGTCATAAAAAGATAAACCTAAAAAGAAAAGAAAAAAAGAAAAAAGTATACTTACTTTTTTACCCTTTTAGACCACTTAGCTTCCTCTATAAAAAGCCTATTGTGGGCAGCTTCTTCACCCCCTTTTCTGCCCAAAGAGCACATCCAGCTCCTCCTCTCTCTCCCTAATTCCATTTTTAAAAGTTTTCTTACACAAAAAACCTCCATTCTCTCCTCCTTCCACCCTCCATTAAAGCCACCATCCACCACCACCTTGTTTGGAGCTTCAAGGCACTTTGTTTCCTCCTCTTCTCCAACCAACACTTGAGGTATATGGGGGGCAGTGGGATTTTCTCTTTTCATTTGCTTTCATATAGATGAGTTATGGGTGGGTTTGGCCCCTAAACCCTTAGCATTTTGTTGTTCTACTCCTCCCATTTCTATTTCTCTTGTTATTGTTATTTTTAGCTTCACTTGTGTTGTTGTTTATTTCATCATTTACTGCTTCTCTTCATTTTATGGCTGGAGTTACTTGTTTTTAAGTTGTTATTAACTTTTAATGATGGTTTATGTGGCTACATTGCTCTAAAAATGGTAAAGGCTTGGCTAAAAACTCCAACACCTCTAAATCAAGGCTTAAAGTTGTAAATTTTTCTTAACTTGACAATAAATAGAAAAATGGAAGACTTTTATGACATTTAAACACTCTTGAACCCTTTATCTAGTCCTTCCAAAGGGGACTCATGAAAATGGTAACTTTCCTCAGACAAGATTGGAACTTTACTCACCACCAAGGACCCTAGAATATCAAGGACTTCTAAACTAGAACCAGAACTCAGCTAACCACTAAATGTTGGCATTTTTAACTCCCCTCAAGTGACAATTTTTAGTGGAAAGAAAGGATGATTATTTTAGTTTTTGACCTACCTAATAACCTCAAAATTTTATTTTAGTCATTAAAAGTCCACAACTTAGTGAAAGAGTGATTTTTGTAAAGTGGTATTTAAGTTCCAGCGAGTTGTTTTCGATTTTTGTCTGAACACCCATCAATTTTTTTGTAATATATGGAGATACACTCAATATTTTTAGGTGATTATTTTTTTTTTTTTGAAAATTTGACAAAATTTTATTCTAAATGGGCACAAGAATCGTTCAAAAACGTTAAGAGATGACGAAGTTACACTTTTCAAAAGTTGGGGTTGCTTTTCGAAAACCGATAACTAGTAGTGTTCACTTAAAATTGATTTTTGAAATTTCTAGTATGATTTAACCAATTCTTCTTAAATGAATATAAAGTAGACTTACTAAGATTTATGGAGATGTATGGTTTTACTATATTAGTTATCGTATACTATTCTTACCAAATTTTACAATCAAGATGACACACGTTATTCCTGACCCGAAATGTCTTTTTCAATAGCATATTTTGAAAATTCACTATAAATCAAATAGACCTTAGTTTTTTGAGTTATTGGACTTTTTGAAAAGGATTTTTAATATACTTTCTGAAAATAATCTCCTTGGTTGGAAAAAAATTAAAGTGGGATACGAAAATAGCAAGGGAGTGCTACTAGTTCTCTAGTATGGGCCTCTTGACCTCTATGCATTGTCATTTTCATATCTATTTTTATAGATTTTTTTTTGGTATGATCTTTAATGATTTAGAAAATAGACAGAAACATCTTTCCAACAAGCTATAGATCATGGTAAACAAAAATCGTTTAACCATTCAAAGTGAATTTCAAATCCGAACTTAAAAACTGTGCTCATTGGAAGTCCGATTTTGGAACAAAAATTAAAGAACATGCTTCTAGTTACCAAATTCTCATTTTCTAAACACTTAGGACCTAAAATGAACCCTTTTATTTAAAGTAAAACAAAAATTCCTTTAAAGAAATAAATCCTCCCTATTTTTATATAATTTGAGAGGACTACTCCTTAATTAAGATATAAAGTCTCATTTTGATATCATAAAATAAGTAATTTGTTTTACTAAATCTTTTAGAATCATGATTAACTACTACTAATTAATTTTGTTAAAATAGATTAATGGTGGCATCTAATATTATTAGGTAATTTGGTACATAAGACACATGGATAGCCATACACTATGTATTAAGCTGAACTGTTCATTAAACACCTAAGTTTCTAATTAAGGATTTAAATAATTAAATCAAATCACTATTAGCTAACTTAAGGCCTCCTAAGTAAGCTTCATCTTTAAATTAGGCACTTAAGATAACAGAGACAAATCAATACTAATCTCCTAGTATCGTATTTGTTGTTTTGTTTCCTTAATCATATATGTAGAATCCCCCTATATTGTACTGCAATAAGAAGCTCTGCATTAAGAGGCAGAGATGTTGAGAAGAGACTGTGCTGGTACTCAGGTGTGTTGAGACTAGGGAAATCTCTATCCAAGTTGAGAAGGTCAAGAAAGGACAATAGTGGAATTGTAAAATAGTGTAATGCGAGGGATATGCCAGGGCATGGCACCCTGCATAGGGAGTTACAGTCGGTATGCTGAGGAATGAAAGGCAGGGACCCACTTGCAGAGGTCTTGGGGGTAAGGCGTCAAGTGGTGAAGATTCTAATGACTGAAATAGTGCTCTCGAGTCAGGATATGTGCCTGACCAAGCTTGACAACCTCGACAACTGTTTAGCATTCCAGGATTGGTGCGAGAGTATACCTTTGTGTGGACGATGAAGGTCCTGAGCTGTTGCTCTGTTCCTCGATGATAATAAGGATTATACCAAGTTGAGAGAGGTATATGTACTCCTAGTCACTTCCCGGTTTTGTTCAAAACCATGTTGGGACTATGGATTCATATAGTGTCAAGGGTAGTTGTTATAACTTAGACAAACCCTAGGTTCTCTTTTTTTTTTGTTGTTAACTGTGTTTTATCTGTATATGACGATATACCCCACCATCTATGTGAAAGTGATTTTGAGAACAAAATTGTCTTACTCTTCTATTTATATTTTCTTGTGATGCATGACTGTACGTGGTCAATACTTTAAGATGGTGGCTCCTTTTGTGACGCCTAATCACATTGACTCTTAAACCCATTACTTATGATTGATTTTGTTAATTATATTGATTTTATACTGAATCTTTAAATCTCAATTCATCTAACTTATAAAAAAAATAACTGACATGCGTCTTACATTCTTGTATTGTGCTTCAACAAAGAACACACATCACTGTTATCAATATGATTACTTTAAACATCGTTGTGGAATAGATATATAACCAAAAAGATAAATGACCACCCCTCATAAAGATCCTAAACCAGAACAGTAATTACATAAAATCCCATTTTAATTCTAGGATTAACATAAAAAGATTTGCTATATGCGTGACAATCCTTTGGTGGCTTCGTCTTCCTTTGAATTCTTCCCAGATTTAGTGTCCTCATTATCAGCATCCTTCATTTCCGATACGTACACAGGACAGAAAAGCAAAAGAAGGAAACAAACAAAGGAGTGAGGATATATATAACCTTAATCATTTTCACAAAAAATTTATAGGACTAATCCACAACATATAAAGCAGACAATTCATTAGCAAACAAATACAATAGGGAACCTAGGGCTTGACTTAAGTCATTCTAAAACAACTCAAGCTTTCATAACTCGTATGGATCTATACCCCACTAATGATTATCATCAATCATCATCCATCCTGGGAAGTGACTGGGAGCTCGTATCCCCCTCATCATGGTACCAATATCATCATTATCATCATTTTTCTCGACAAACAAGCGCATAGCTCCTTAAGGGGTATACACTACACCAATCCTAGTGATGCTGACCAGGTGTCAACGTTATCAAGTCGGTTACGTGATTGTCCCGACATCCAGGGAGCTACCCTAACCATAGGACTTTCACAACTCGATACCAATACCCTCTAGACCTTATTAGTAGTCCTTGCCTTCATCCCGTAGTATACCAAACTGTAACTTCCCATTCCACGGGCACACATGCTTTCACAGCATGGTCATCAATTCAATAGTCTCATCATATTTCATCAATGCATGTTAGATTTAACAATATTTTACACAATATCTCACCAGAATATCCAGCAGAGTTTTCTCTACAATTTAATACTCAACTACCAATACCTTTTGAATAGATATTGTCACAGACCTCAAGAGCACAAATATCTCAACTCATCAATCACAAATCTAGGATATAATTATTTTATTCTTAAATAATTTAATATAAATCTTTTAACCGTTCTATAAAATTTATAAGTTAAAATACATAACTTATTTTATTTCTTTTTAATTTTACATTTTTAAATTCAAGTACCTAATTAAATTAACATTATTTAAAAATCTAATTATTTATAAAATATGCAATTTTGGCTATAAATTGTCAAGAATTATTATAATTCTTCTCATAATAATATTTATAATAAATTCTATTAATTTTCTCAAATACTAACAAAATTTATATAAAAGCTTAAATCTTTCTTTACTCAATACCATTTTGTAAAAACCGAACCACAGACAAAAATATCTAATAAATAATTTGTAAAACAATATTGATAATGATTTAATCAAATATGATTATTAAGAACCGAACACTATGTGAAAAAATCCTTAGTTCATTAACTATTTTTATTATAGATTATAATTTAAAAAAAAACACCGTAACATGTAAATATATATCAGATTTTGTTTAAAATGATTTTATTCCTCTTGAAATTAATCTATGCTTATTAAAACCTTAACATATTTGCTTTGCAACGGAATACGATTTTATTCCGTTTTTACTAAAAAAACAAATAAATGAATATTATGTCTAACATTCTAAAACAAAATCTTTCAATTCTCCCTCTTTATTTATTTCATTAAAAAAAATTATCTTCTTTCTTTGATCAAAACTGACCGAGAGCCATATTTGGATAAAAACCAAGAATTTTAATTTTTATATTGCATAGTTTTATATGCTTCCATTATAAAATAGCTTTATAAATATTAAATATAATATTTGAAACAAAAATTGTTCTTCCTTCCTTCTTAGATTCATATACACAACCGAACATATATATATATACATATATCTAAAAAAAAAATATAGCATGATTTGGTTGTTATCACCAACTTAATTAAAATCAATTAATTCTATTCATACAAACCACAAACAAACCATCAAATAACAAAATCATAGAGAAAATTATGAAGTAGAACAAGATAATAATATATTACAACAATAATCAAACAATTGTAATAGAAGCAAAAGTTAAAGAAGACATCTAAACTATAAGAGATTTGGGGGCCAAATCTCTCCTACAAGCTTTTGTGTAAATGAATAAAAAGAGGTAATCCCCACTCCCCCTTTACCTTAATAGAAGCTTTGATGGAAAAGAGGAGAGTGTTGGAGAAGAAGATCCAAGCAATAACACCACAAGATGACCTTTCTTGTTTCCAAGACCAACAAGTGTTTGTTTTGTGTGAGTTTGGGTGAGAGATAAAAATTAAAAGTGAGAGGAGAGGGAGATGTATAAAAGATGGAGAGGAGAGTGAATGAGAAAATGTGAGGAGTCTTGGCCTTCTTATAGGCAATTTTGGTGGACTAGCAAATCTTATCTAAGAAGATTTGTAATTATCCACAACCTTATCTCTAAGAAACTAATGTTTATCCATAAGAAACTAATGCTCATCCCTAAGTAACTTGTGCCTATCCATAAGTAACTAAATATTAAATAATATGTCATTTTCATATTAATTTTAAATTTTATTTAATTTGGACATGGGCTTAGATTTTGGGCTCACTAAAGGAGACCCATTTCAGCCCATATTTGGATGTCCAAATTGTTGGCCCATGCAGAAAAATTAACAAAAATTTTATCTCCTAAGTTTTTTTTCCCTTTACAATTATTTATTAAACCTATACATTTCTAACTTAAAATTCTACCATAAATGGGTTTTAATTTATTAAAATCTAAAAATTATAAATTAACTTTAGAAAATTTAATTTTATACAAAATATGGTCTAGAGAATTTTCTTGTAAACTTTGAATATCAAAAACTAGTTGTTTCGGCTTTTTCGGCCTTTAAGGGCATTTTGGTCATTTCACGCGAGAATTTTGGAAAATCTTAAAAAAATTCTCAAAAATATATTTTATTATTCTAAACATAATTTTAAGCCTAAATATAAAATTTTTGTAATTATTAATCATTTTCACCTATTTTTAACTAATTTAGGAATTTTAGGGGTAAAATGGTCTTTTTACTTGATTTCGGCCTAGAAAATATTTATTAAAAATCTAGGTTAATGTTTTTCAATGTTTCAAACACAACACCACAGTCAAAATTTTGAGATCATTATTCGATACAAAGATCAAAAACATTGGAAAATAAAAAAAATTAGGTAAAGGAAAATCAGGGTGTTACACCTCCCATCCTCTTCAACCTGCATATTGATTATGATGATGCAGGGGTGTGGATTTACGATGAAGAGACAGACTACCTGACGTAAAGAGGTCTCATCACCGTTACCTTCCTGTTCCCCATCCTAGGAGTGCACATGCCTCCCATGTCTTGAGTCATCCCCATATTTGTTTCATCCTCCCCTTTGCTGCATTTCGAGTACATTCCTCCCGCGTCACCTAAGGATCCTGCAGTACCTTTTATGGCTCCTTACCTAAACTTCGCACCACCCATCGAGCAGTTGCCTATGGATCCACCTCATGATGCACAATCTATACTTGAGGACCTTGTGGGATCTCCTATAGAGGTTGTGTTGGCTGAGTCCCTTGAAGGTTCCCCCATGGTAGAATATCAGGTGGGCATGGCCAACGGATGACACTCATCACCTTCATCAGCACCATCTAGCGCTAGGTCCCCTCAGGGTTTGCCTAACGAATAGGTCCACCACTTAGATTCTGACGACTCCGAGCTGACATGGATCAACAAGGAATGATAGTAGGGACTGGGCTTCCTTTTCTTTTTTGTATACAAGGACTAGGAGTAGATTTGTAGACAGTGCTCTGGCTTAGGATATTTTCTTTTGGATGTACATAGTTGGTGGAGGGCCGGTGCCTCTCTTTGTACTTTTTTTTATTTTCTTGTACTTATGATTTCAGATGTATTGCAGTTCAGACTCTATTGTATTTAACTCAGATATATTTAGAAACCTATGTACTCGGTTCTAACTCTGATGATATGATATGTATTATTTTCTTATCTTCTACTTCTATTTCTAAATTTTGTTTTACTTACAATTTATTTATTTTTAAAGTTTGTATGACGATCGCATTTGATATGAAATGCGAAATTTTTTTCTGTATTCTCATTAACTTGTAAAATTAAAATAACTAAATAAATGACTAAATAAACATGGGTTATATTCAATGTGAACGAGTGTCACACCCTTAATAACCCATATGAACATAACCAACACTCTCACTTTGGCTCAAGAACAACATTTTCCTCACTTCCCTAAATTTTAGACAGGAATTCCAAAACAACCAACACAAAACAACACTCATACAACACAACTTATTTATTCGTTTTAAATCACCAATATCTCATATTATATTTCCACTTTTAGCTATTAAACCACTAAATCAAACATTAAGAAAAACATGGTGTTACACCTGCCTTTCTTGCCGTAGTGTACCAAACTATAACTTCCCAAACACAGGCACTTATGCTTCTCAGCATGGTTCTAACTTAATTAGGGGTTTCTTATAACTCTGTTTTCTAAGTTCTAAGACATACTCTCTAGATATTCCGGCAAAGTTTAGAACTACTCTTTATAAAGATGCATTCATCCATCATATTCATGACAACTAAACGATTCACAATAATAAGAATAGCAAAAATAGTCAAAATTTAAAGTTTGCATACATTATTCACACTTATACATACATCCTTTTAAATGTAATCCTTCTCCTTTTCTAATTTTTCAAATTAGACTATTTTAAAAGTAAAGTCTTCAAACTATGAACATAACTATAATGAATTAATAGATTTAAGTTGAGAGAAAAAATACTTTCTAATGTGCAAGATCAGATTATGCTGCAACCACAAAGCATACATGGAAATTTTAATGTTTTTATTAAAAAAAGATCTTAGATTTAAAAAAAAGTGAGCACTTATTTACTTAAGATACATGTATTGAAGACATTTAGTATTTGATGAACAATTACCATCATCTTATTAAACACTATTTCCTTAGTCCTAACTTACTTTGTGTTGTCCAAAAAACATTTGCATGGAAATTTCTACTTAAGGTCCATTTTTACCAAGTTGGGCTAAAATGATGATTTGCCAAGATGCTTAGAATTATTAAAAGAAACTTATTTTCCCCTAAATTACTCCAAAAGGGCCGAGGGCCCATCTATATAAAACAAAACAAAATTTTTATTTTCTCACTCAAATTTTGGATAATTCAACAAAAATTTAAATTTAAATTTCATCTAAGTTCCTTACTAGAACCCTAAGGACTGAATTTGCCTTACTAACTTAAGCCTTTATTTTTATTTCAAGTTAAGTTTGTATAAATAATTTGATTGTATTCATAAAAAAAAATATTTTTTGTATATTTTGTTTATCAATGGGCCGAATGCCCTCTTAAAGAAAATGCCCATGTTTGCTTGTTTTTCTTCCTAATTTCATTTGTATACAAAAATTAGAGGCATTTACTAAATGGTCTAGTAAAAAAATATATATATATATTTGCTTTTAATCCAAATTAAAAGGGTAAGCTTACTAAAACAACGGCATAGCATATGATTATGCAAATCATCAACAATTCTCAACATTCACATTCGTATATATATGTATGTGTGTGTGTGTGTGTATATATATATATATAATGCATTCATATGGCCAAGGTTCTCAACTTCGAACCCCATATTACAACAAATCCACCAAAATTATGTCAATGCATGATAACACGACTCTCGATATTCACAACAATTTAAGCGATCAACCAGGTTTTATCCCCTAACATGAAGATCCAACACTCATTTAGGGATTGCCAAAACTCTGATCTTCGGACAAGCTTAGTGGTGTGTCAAGATAAGTGTATGTGGGTAGTAGAACTCAAGGTTTGCATTACCTTGGCCCCCTATGGAATTGTCCATCCACTCATCCCCAAAAGCCCATCTTTACGACCTCACGTCTTATCCAAGCAATAGGTTGGAGGCCCTATCTGAGTTGTTAGCTCCAATCAGCCAACCAACTTACATGCTTGCCCCACACCACGTGAGATGACCAGGGCCACACGTCGCCTATAACAACTACCAACACAATGCAGGCCTAAACCAGCCCCAAGCATAATCAACAAGTAAGGCCCTATCCAAACAGCCCATACCTTGTGAGGATTCTCACACCATAACTTTATTCACAATAAGTGGAGGTCCTGTCCAAGCAACCTACCACCCCCCTTACATTCTCAACAGTTCTCATCTTAGACTCACACTTGGAGTCCTTCCCAACCAAGTTTCAAGCAACCAGGAAAATAAATCTCAACAATAGCTAACCACATTGTTTGCTCAACAGTCCATACGCCCACTCAACGAGGGTCTACTTTATAGAGAGCCTACTTTCCCCCATAAAGGCTCTCACTTAGCGACCATAAGTCTCACTTAGTGAACATTCTATCTCCAAAGTCTTTCACTTAGTGACAATTGGGGTTGCTCAGCAAATTCGTTCTAGGGACTTTTTCCAAATCTCTGTCGACAACATTTTGCTTAGCGAGTCACCTACTCACTCAACGACTATCCATTCCAAAGAGCAGCCATAATCTGCACATAATTATTTCTTAGCAAACATAGCATTCGCCCAACAACACACTTGCAACATAGAGCAACAACTCTCTAGGGCCTTCATTCACTCAGCAAGCTCAACACTCGCCTAGCGAATCGCTCCTAAGCATTCTGGAATGCCCACACTCGCTCAGCGAGCCACAAACTCTTTCAGCGAACACTCTTCTAAAAAATTTCCAGATTTCCATAAGCACTTGCTCAGCAAATTTTATTCCACTCAGCGAATCCCTCTTACTCTTTGGCCATTTTCACCACTCAAGAACACTTGCTTAGTGATGTTACGGGTTGCTCAACAGATCACCAATCCAATAGCATCACTTCAGTCTTAAAGGCATTCCCGCTCAACGAGACCCCTAGTTGCTCTGTGACTATTACATGACAAAGTCAACAACTCTCATTGAAAAACCAATAATCCAAACTTTCTACTCATTCACACCCTAAATCAATTTCCCAGAGGTTGAATATGACCATACAACAATCCACAACAACATACTCAATGCATTCAACAATCCATACAGCATTCCAACAAAAATTAACCACGAAATTGGCAAACCCATTTTTCAACAATATTCTAACAAAACTTGGCCAAATCACATTCTATAGCTCAATCCACAACAATATATACATACTACCACATTCATACAACAGCTATTCGACGAATGTAAGCTTCCCTTATCTCTTGGAGCTTCCAAATATGAATTTAGGGAAGAGGAGAATGTGGAGAACACAAGCTCTTGAGCCAATCCTTCAGGAAATTCGTCCTTCTCAACACAAAGAAATAGAATCGAAGCTTGAAATCTTATTACACTCTTAGTGGGTTTTGGGAAAGATTGAGAGAATGGGAGAAAATGGGAGAGTGTCTTTGGAGAGTTTTGCAAAACAAAAGAAATGAGAGGGTTTTAGTGTTTTTAAGCTTCCCTGGGCCTCACAAAGGCTTTGGGCCCACTAAAGCTCATGGTGTAACATCTTGTTTTTTTTTAATGCGTGATTAAGTGTTTTAATAACTAAAAGTGGAACTTAGATATGTAATCTAGGTGATTAAAAGAAATAAATGGATTGTTTTGATGTATGATATGTAATATATGACGATGGTTGTGTATTTTTTGTTTGAATTCTGGATTGAACTTAGGAAGTTTGAGATATGTGATTGAGCCAATCTAGATATGTTGTGAGAGTGATTTTGGGCTTATGAGAGAAAACAGTTGAGTTAAATCAGTTTTGGGATCAAAGTAGTGGTTTGGTGAGATTTGGGCCTCAATTGGGCAAAAGTCCGTGTGAGAGTTCCGGAGGGCTCGGATATAAAAGGAGAAGGGGGGAACCCTCATTCTCTCATTCTCCTTTTCTCTCATCCCTTCTCTCTTTTCTTCATCTCTCTTTATTTCTGTTGAGATTTCTCAAGTTAGTTAGGGGTGTTAAAGGTTTCTCAACCATAATTTCGTGCTCTTGAGTGCGGAGGGTGGATTTCTTGGAAGATTGGCTCAAGAGTCTTTTCTCTCACATCCTCATCTTCCTAGCTTTCAAATTTGGAAGTTTTAAAGGTAAGGGAAGCTTACGATTGCATGATTTCGTGTTTGTGATCATGGATGTGTTGATTTCTTGCCTTGGAATGGATTGATTTTGGTGGAAACTTTGAGTATGAAAGTTTTGAAACAAAATGGGTTTCGAAAGAAATTTTGAGATTTGAGGTTGTTTGATGGCTAAAATTGTTGTATAATCGGTTAAAAATACAATAAAAGTGTTTAGAATTGATTTGGAATGCTTGTATAGCAATTAGAACCCAAGGAATTGAAGAATTGAAACCCAAATACCCTTTCGCATCGCAAGTGGCATCGGGCGACAGCCCATTCCCGCTGGGCGAAGTTCTACCCGAGCCCAGAATGGGATTCCTGGAACTACGCCGCCGGGCGACAAATCTTTCCCGCTAAGCAACATTCAACTAGAGACCAAAAATAGGTCTTTGGCAGTATGTCGTTAGGCGGCAGTGATGTGCCGCCGGGTAGGATGCTGCTAAAAAAAATGTGATTTTGTTATTTTAGTTGAGTGAGACTTGAATCCAAGTAAGAATGTGAAAGGTAGTTGATTACCTTGGATTTGATGTTTAGGTGTGATCCTTTGAAATATTGGAAAAATGTTTAGCTTTAAAAGAAAGACCTATTTGTCATGTGTGCTTGGTTTAAGAGGTTTGTGTTGATGTGAAATGAAAGTATGAACTTTGTTATTGTTGCGGTGTATTGTGATTGAGTTGATTGTTGTGAAGATATATATATTTTGAGTGAATATGTTGGCTGAGGTTATGTGGGCCTCAAGCTATTGTGGTGTGATGGTGTGACATATAAATAAATATGCATATGAATATGGATGAATAATTTCGGTTGAATTATTGTTGTTGGGTATGTGTTGACATGGAAGGTTGCTTAGATAGGATCTCCACATGTTGTTGCTATTCTTCCAAACTTGGTTCTTAGTTTTCTTTAATTTTGTTGTGAATTGGTTTGATAAAATGTGGAAAAATGGTAATTGAATGGAAGGTTGCTCAGGTAGAGCCTTCACTAGTCGTAATATATTGTGATGGTGAGATACCTTACTTGTTGACCGTGCAAGAGGTTGGATTGGGCCTGCATGGGTTGATGATGATTGTTGTAATTGAGTTGTTATCATGGATCATGCATACATGCATATGTGTGGGCTGAGGTTGTGTGGGCCTCAAGCCGTGATGTAGGTAGGCATGTAAAGTGGAAAAGTGACTAGAGTTGGAACTCAAATGGGCCTGAAGGGTGACCAAAGTTGGAACTCAAATGGGCCTGTATGGTGACTAGAGTAGGAACTCGAATGGGCCTAGATGGTGACCAAAGTAGGAACTCAGATGGGCCTTCACCCTAGTGCTTATGCCTGGAATGTTGAATATCTCTCGAGAGTCATGTCATCATGCATTGACATAGTTGTGGTGATTGTGATGTGACGTGGAGTTATGAGTTGAGAATTCTTTTGTATGAATGTATCTTATATATATATATATACATGTACATAGACGTTGAGAACTCTAGATGTATTATGATGAATTGTGTTGTATGTATACAAACGCATTTTCTGATGAAATGGGAATCCCAACTTGTATGATGATGAAATTGTCATTATGGTTATTCAATGCTATTGTTGCTATGAGTACTTGGCAATTGTTATTGTGGTGGTGTTAGGTGTTAGTAGCGAAGGCAGTATTATTGTTGTTACTTGGTTATTGTGGTTGTTTGAAATTGTTATGATTGGTGATGGTAATGATAAAGGTATTGTTGATATAAGGTTGTTGTTGTGTTGAAGGTTATTGTTGTTATGGTTGTACTGTTGTTATAGTTATTATTTTAAGCAAGCTTACCCTTGTGTCGTTTGCACGTGTGGTTCGTGCCTGTGATGATCACATTTTTGGCGTAAGAGCAGATGTTGAGTTTTTGACAGGTTCAGCTTCACTTAGTTGGTGATGAAGCTTTGTTTCAGCCAATGACGAGATTGAATAAGCATGGAAAACTATATTTTCGTTCTTTTCTTTAAAGGAATTGATATTTAAAATTGTTGTTTATTTTTTTTTAAGATGATGTATAAAGTGACCAGCTATAGGAAGAGTGTTTTGTACCCTATATCTGTTGATATAAATCTATTAATAATGGTGGTGTATGTATATTCTTTTGATTTCCTTTATATATATATATATATATATATATATATATATATATATATATATATATATATATATATTTCTAATTATATAAGCCTTCCAAGAGATAAGGTATAAATGTTGCTATGTAGCGACAGTGGGTCGTTACATATGGTCCGTCTACTTGCTCCCCAAGGCCCACAACTGGCCCCACACCGCTGTTTCCCTCAACAACATAGATAAACACAACCAACGCTCTCACTTGGCTCAAGAACAATTTCCCCAAGTTCCCTAAATTTGGGCAGGAATTCCAAGACAAAGAACACAAAACCACAACCCCACAACAACAACCTATTTATTCATTTTAATCACCAAGATCACATATTATATTTCCACTTTTGGTTATTAAAGCACTAAATTACAAATTAGGAAAAACACGACGTTACAATCCTCCCTAACAAGGAAATTTTCGTCCCCGAAAATCCTCTTACCTGGGAAAAGATCTGGATATTGTTCCTTCATCTTTTCTTGAAAATCCCATATGGATTCTCTAGTCACGCTATTCCATACCACTCTGACCAACTGGATATCCTTGCCTGTAAGCTGTGTAACACCCTCACTTTTATATAATTAATTGTTTTATTTATTTATTTATTCTATATTTAATTTTGAAAAATCGGGAAGGAATCTAAAAATTCTGATCCCCATGATTAAACTCAGAATAGCGAAAACTATCTAATCGTGATTTTCAATAATTTTTCTAAGTTGAAGCCCGGAGAAATTAGAAAATGACGATTTTGTCCTTATTTGTCAATATTAAGAGCTGACATGAGAAAAAGATTCAATTGATATTAAAATGTCAAATTGAGTTTAAAATCATGTCATATGTATTAAAATATAATTTTGGAAATTTTTTGGGAATTTTCTAAAATTCCTGTATAAAATGACCAAAATACCCCTAGTTGTCAAATGACCAACTTAGTATTGGTTTGACATCCAAAAATGATGAAAATGATATTTTAGTACATTTCTAGGTAAAATATGTAATTTTAGAATTTTCATAAAAATTTGAGCATTTATTGAATTAAAATGAATTTAATATGAATTTTCTAAGCTTAAAATATATAATATATATATTTACAATTCGAAAAAAATTAAAATTTATTTTTAGAAATTATTTTTGATGAAAAATATTACATTTGTTCAGATTTATATCTAAATTAATTATTTTGGTATTAAAAGTTAATTTTTTCAAGTTTAGGCGATTTTATCGGTACCGACTAATCTAATTACAGGTAAAATGTACACTGGAAAATATTTGGGACAGCTGCTATCCCACGTACCAGCTCTAGCAAGGGGTGATTCATCCCCTATATGAATATGTTTCCCTAATAAAAAAATAAAAATTGAAATTTTGACATCATGGGTGACATAACTCCATGGACACCTAAGCCAATTTTTTTTCTATAAATAGCTATGAACTTGAAATAAATTTCTCATTTCTCTTCTCCTAAAATCACCGTGAGCCTTCCTCTCCCTTTAGAAAAAAATTTCTTTACTTTGTTCTATGCTAAAATTCTACTAGTTTTCCAATAACTAGTAAAAATCCTCTTCCTAGGAGCTCTGCACCAACAACTTCACCAGCTCTTTGAGGTAATGGGGGGAGTGGGGTTGGTTCTAATTTTCAATTACTTTGCATGTTGGTAGGAAGGGTTTTCCTCTAAACCCGTTTAGGCTTTAGTTTTACTATTAATATTATTGTTATATTATTTGATGTTAAACTTTAAATTTTGCTAAGTTATTATTTTGCTCAAATTTAAATTATTAAATTATACCAAGCTGTTACTCTGCTCAATTTTAGAAAATTAAAATGCACTTGCTAAGCTGTTACTCTGCTCATTTTTAGAAAATTAAAATGCATTTACTAAGATGTTACTCTGCTCAATTTTAGATAATTAAAATACTCTTATTAAGTAGTTATGCTGCTCAAATTTAGACAACCATAGTATAATTATTAAGTTGTTATACTGCTCGAATTTAAACAATTACAGTAGAATTACTAAGCTGTTATACTGCCCAAATTTAGAAAAAATATTTTTAGCTATTATGATAAATAATTAAATTATTAAATTATCAAATTTTAGTAATACTCAATTAGTTTAGCAAAAATAGTAGAAGAAATAAACCACAAATCTCATAATATGAAACTAAAGATAGAAATTATTTTATGAGCTATTTATGAATTTATTTTTAGAAAACTACTATAGAAATTTCAGTTTAAGTTCTTATCGTTCAAGTAAGGTCTAGACACACTAATAGACCATCTGTAAAAATTTCATAAATTTTAAAGCTTATTTAGTACTTCTAATTGTGCTCTATAAGTGCTTGTAGACACATTTTTCTTAGAAATACTAAATTTCAAAAAAAATTCGAAAAAATTCTAAAAATTCATGATAAAATTCTAATTATTTTTCTAAGTTTAAAAATTATTTTTATGGAATTTTTTAACCATTCTATGATTTATTTCTTAATTATCAATCTTTATTTTAATTTGTATATCTTTATTTTTATTGAATTATTGCTTATGTGCTTTAATTTGAATTATGACTTATGTGAATGATATGTATGGATCAAATTTATGTAATAAAAGACAGAGATATTAGTAGAAATTATACTGGGGCTTAAATACTTGAGACCAGAATGAACCTTTAGAAATTAATATATTAGTGAGTAATGTAAAGCAAGGGACATGCAGTGGCATGACACCCTGTTAGGGAAGCTACAGTTTGGTACACTGAGGAATGAAAGGCAGGGACCCATTTGGGAGGTCTCGGGGGTAGGCATCGAGTGGTGAAAGTCCTAATAGCCAGGGTAGCGCCCGTGAGCTGGGATATTCACCTGACCAAGCTCGATAACCCCGACAACTGCTCAGCATTCTGGGATTGGTTCGAGAGTATATCTCTATAAATGGACGTCCTGACTGATATTTGTTCCTTATTGATGATGAGGACTGTACCATGTGATGATGTTGATGAGGTATATGTACTCCCAGTCACTTCCCAGGTTCTGTTAAGAACTATTACTCACTGATGGGAAGTATGGATCCATACCAAGTCAAGGGTAGTGTAGTATAACTTAGAATAAACCCTAGGTTCCCTTCATTAATTGTATTTAAATTCCTACCATACATGTAAAAGTGATTTAGAACAAATCACCTCACTCCATTATTTTTTGCTATGCATGTTCAATCGTGATTTTTGAAGATGGGGACGCCGGTTCTATTTAATCTACATATATCATATCCAGATGGAGGAGTATGGGATTATGATCAGGACACAAACATCTTAACCTACATAGGTCTGATGTCTGTAACATTTCTATCCCCTATTCCTGGGGCTGAGATGTTTCCACTGACATATATGATACCTATTTCCTATACGACTGCTCTCCCCCCAGATTTTATTTACGCTCCTCACGTTCCACCACCGCCGCCACCACCAATAGATCCGAACATCCCTGTGATAGCTCCTTATTTAGATGCCCTTCCACTTCCTCCCGAGTTACCTATTGTGGACGCTCTAGCTGTAGACGAGCCAGCACCCATACTTGCCGATGATGGATCTCCGATGGAGGTAGTACTCGCTGAGTCACCTGTGGCCTCCCCTGATATTGAGTACCAAGTGGGTATAGCCAATGGGTGGCATACCTCTTCATCATCTTCTTCTGGACTTGGGGTACCACATGAGGTACCTAATGGACAGGCATACCATGCAGCAGAGGACGCATCAGAGGAGACCCCTTCAGATGAGGACCATTAGAGACTTTAGTATTTAGTAAGGGATAGGGTAGACGGTACTGCTCTGTATAGGAACTTTTTGGATGTATATATTAGGTTAGGTAGTATATGTCTTTTGATGTACTTATGACTGTTATGTACTACCCAAACCATGATGTACAGTTGGATATATATATACATAAGCAATTTTTATCATTTCACTTCTATTTCTAAATTCTGTTCTGCTAGTATAAAAAAAAATAAAAAATTTACTCACATTTTCATCAACTTAAAGTAATAATTAAATTAATATGAATTATAATTAAAGGAGTGTTACAAGCTGCTTTGGCCTCCTATCTATAATCCTCACAGGTAGCGTCACATACGTCAAGTTCTCTCGAATATGCACAGAATCAGGCTTGATGACGTGCGTAGGGTCATGAACATACTTTCTCAACTAGGATACATGGAAAACATTATGGATGTTGGAAAAGAAAAGAGGTAAGGCTATTTGGTAAGCAACAGGTCCAACTCGACAAAAGAATCTAGTAAGGACCAATAAACTTGGGAGTAAGTTTGCTGGCCCTTCATAGGCGTGACCCTCAAGAAAACATGATCACCCTTTTCAAACTCAAGTGGCCTTCTACGCTTATCAGCATATAACTTCTAGCTACTCTTAGCAACTCTCATATTCTCCTAAATCTTCTTCACTTTCTCTGTTGTCTATTATACCAATTTTGGCCCCACAAATATGCCCTCTCTGTCTTGATACCAGCATAAAGGTGTCCTTCACCTTCTACCATACAAGGCTTCAAACAGTGCTATACCAATGCTCGCATGAAAATTGTTGTTGTACGTGAATTCCACCAAAGACAGAATCTCATCCCAACTTCTCGGGTGATCCAACACATATGCTCACAAAAGCTCCTCCAAGGGCTAGATCGTCCTCTCAGATTGGTCATCTGTCTAGGAATGATAAGTAGAACTAAGATTTAGCTTTGTACCCAATGCCTGATGCAAACTCTACCAAAACCTTGATGTAAACCTCAGATCCCTATCAGAGATAATGCTGGAAGGTACTCCTACAACCTTACTATCTCTTTGATGGACAACTGCGTCAACTTCTCCAAGGAATACTTGATGTTAATAGGCAAGAAATGAGCACATTTTGTTAACCTATCAATAATGACCCAACTAAGCTCACCACAAAGTCCATAGTGATGCTATCCCACTTCCACTCGGGAACTTCCATCGTCTGTGACAAACCATTGGGTCTCTAGTGCTCTACCTTAGCCTTCTAACAGGTCAAACATGCTGCAACATACTCTACTACATCCTTTTTCATCCCAGACCACCAAAACATTTTCTTCAAGTCCTGATACATCTTAGTGGTACTTGGATGCAAACTTAACTTGCTCTTGAGAGCTTCCTCAACTCAGGATCTTACGATATGCATACTCTACCCTTAAACCTCAGAATACCGTCTGCACCTAGACTGAAATTTGTTGCCTTCTCTGTGCCCAACAACTCCTTAGTCTTACCAAGACTAGGATCTAGCAACTGCTTTTCTCTAACCATCTCAAGAAATCCACTAGCTACCGTGATCATACCACAACTGATACGATCAGGCGACATCTCCACATACAAGTTCAGATCTCTAAACTTCTCCATTAGCTCCAGCTCCTTCACCATCAAAGCTGACATATGCACAGTCTTCCAACTCAAAGCATAAGCCACAACAATTGCCTTGCCAAGATGGTACATCAACTGAAAATCATAGTCTTTTAGGAACTTCATCCATCGTCACTGCTCATGTTCAACTCTTTCTGATCAAACAGATATTTCAAGCTCTTGTGATCACTGAACACATCAAACCTTACTCCATACAGATAATGTCTCCAAATCTTCAAAGAGAACACGACTGCAGCCAACTCTAAATCATGGGTAGGATAGTTCTTCTCATGATTCTTCAACTGCCTCAACACATAAGCCACAACCTTCCTGTGCTGCATCAACACACACCCCAATCCTTGATGAGAAGCATCACAGAAAACCTTGAAAGGCTCACTAAAATTAGGCAACACCAGAACAGGAGAAGTAGTCAACCTCTGTTTCAACTCTTGGAAACTCTCTTCATAAGCTTCAGTCCAAGTAAACGGTTGATCCTTACGGGTAAGTTGGGTCAACAGTGCAACAATCCTTGAAAAACCTTCTATAAACCTTCGGTAATACCCATCCAACCCAAGAAAGCTCCTAATCTTGATAGCTGTCTTCGAACGCTCCCATTGTAAAACGGTCTCCACTTTCTCAGGGTCCACTATGATCCTACTAGCTAATATCACATGCCTTAAAAACTTCACCTCATTTAGCTAGAACTCACACTTAGACAGCTTGGCATACAACTGTTTCTCCTTCAATAACCCTAACACTATCCTCAAATGCTCTTCACATGAATGGGAATAGACTAGAATGTCATCGATAAACACAATGACAAACTTGTCCAAGAAAGGACGGAAGATCCTATTCATATAGTCCGTGAATATAGTAAAGGCATTGGTCACTCCAAACGACATCACCACATACTCATAATGCCCATACCAAGTCTAAAAAGCAGTCTTTAGTACATCTTCATCCTTCACCCATATCTAATGGTATCCAGACCTCAAATCTATCTTTGAAAACATTGATACTGTTCTCAACTGATCCATCAAGTCATCTATCCTTGGCATCAGATACTTATTCTTGATGGTAATTTTGTTCTACTATCGATAGTCCATACACAGTCTCAAATTACCATCCTTCTTCTTTACCAATAACATTGGTGCTCCTTAAGGGGAAACACTGGGCCTAATCATTTTCTTCTCCGACAACTCTTCTACCTGTTCCTTCAACTCAGCCAACTCCGCTGGTGCGATTCTATTAGGAGCCATCGACACCGGACCCGCTCTTGGAACCAAATTTATAGCAAACTCCACTTCCCATTATGGAGGTATGCTAGGTACGTCAACAGGGAAAACTTCAGGAAACTCTCTGACCACTAACACCGAATTCAGATTCAAGTCACTCTTGACTTCCAGGAATGATAAGATCATGTACCCCTAAGCTCCTTCTTGCAAAGAAGTTTGGGCTTGGTTAGTAGTGACAAATCTAGAATCTTCAAAATTAGGGAAAATCAAGGTCTTTTTGGCACAATCAATCAAGATATGGTTGGAAGATAACCAATCTATTCCTAAGATTACATCCAAGTCTAACGACAGAAGGCAAATCAAATTGACTTTGTAACTGCGCCCACTCACAACAACCAGGCAGTTAGCACAAACAACTGAAGTCGCTATATGAGTAGTGGTCGGTGTGGAAACAAGCAAATCAAAAGGCAATGGGCAAGTAGACAATTTCAACTTTTCCACACACTTAAAGGAAATGAAAGAATGTGTGGCACCTGGATCAAACAGTACAGATATGAGATTACCCGCTATATCACACTTGTCCTGTATCAGATCATCAGAATGAGAGGCTTCAGCTCTACTCATAGCAAAAACACGACCAACTATCGTGGGTCTCGTATAGCATTCTTGGTAGACTCTGCCTTCACCGAGGCTATATAGTCTTTAGCCATTTGTCAGTCATGCCTCAAACTAGATTGTTGGAGTTTCAAAGAGCACTTACCGGCATAGTGTGATCCACCACATCTGAAACATCTGACCTCCAACAATCTAGTTTGAGGCGTGACAAACAAACGACTCTGCCAACTAGAAACTCCAGACTATTGGGGTCTAAAGGACTATTGCTAACCATGCGGTCTACTGTAAGGCTTCCTCTATTGTTCTCCTCTCCTGGATCTAGAAGATCCACTGCTCTAAGTTCTCACCCCTCAGGTGCCAGACTCTAACCGTTCCACGATCTTCGACTTCTCCACCAGCGTGGGCAACTCTCTGAGAGTCATGGGGACTATCATCCTCTTCAGCTCATGCCTTAAGAACTTACGACACATCCACTCCTTAGTGGTAGCCTGTGAATAAAACCAAGCCAAGTACTCAAACTTGCCCGCTTACTCACTCATTGTCATGTTCCCTTGGTATAACCTCAGGAACTCCATCTCCTTCATATGCCTTGCGCTTGCTAGAAAGTACTTCTCCAAAAAATTGCTCTCGAAAACTACTCCAGGTGACGACTTCACCCCGAGCCCCCATTAGCTATTGGGCTCTTTGCCATCAATACTCTACCTCACCAACTAACATATATGTGGCATAGATGACCTTACGATCATCCAGACAAGCCAAAGCCCTGAAGATCTTTTCCATCTCCCACATCCACATGTTAGGCGCATCTAGATCTGACTCACCCTTAAACTGGGGAGGGTAACTCTTTCAGAACTCAACCAACCCTTGAAACTTGAGAGGCACAGTGACATGAGCAGCTTCAGCAGCCGCTCGAGACAACTCCAATCAAGCCATAGCAGCCTGATGCTGCTAGGCCATGGAAGTTTGTTGTTGGGCCACAGTATTTTGTTGTTAGGCCATAGCAACAACCATTGCCTCCATAGCCTTGACGATTTGAGAGAAATCAATAGAAGGTGGTGGTGGGTTAGATACCTCATCAAGATCCTACAAAACCAACCATGACAACAACAACACCTCTAAAGTCATTCAAACATGATCACTCCTCTCATGGAAGGATCCACATCACAGCAAAACAATAGAAACAATCAACATATATCATCACATCAGAGACACACGACAAAGCATACCAGACCTATTCCCCATAGGTTAACCGAAAGACACGACTAGCTTTGATACCAAAAATGTAATGACCCAAACGTCGCTACTCAACAACACTACTACCTTCATTCTCATATAAGGATGAAAAAAATTAAAACATGTATATAAATGAAATATATATATCTAGAGAAATCTATCCATCTCTCCTACTGCAAACATACCTCGTCTTTACAACTGATTCAGAACAAAAGAAATAGGGAATTACTCCAGCCCATGTAACAAAGTCAAATATACAAGTACATCAACAAGGGGAGAAGGGTACAAAACACACTCCCTATGGCTGGTCACACTATACAACCCCATCAAAAGAATAAAATGAGATACATAACAAAAGAAACAAAAGTGTGGCTTCTTGCATCACATTACTCCAGCTTGCAGCTCCACCATCAGCTCTGAGAAGTTAGGTCCACTGAAGCATTGCCATCTGCTCTTACATCATAAGACAAGACAACCAACAGCAACAAGAAAACTAACATTAACAAAACAACGCAAGGGTAAGCTTACTAAAACAACAGCATAGCATATGATTATGCAAATCATTAACAATTCACAACATTCACACTCGTGTGTGTGTGTGTGTGTGTGTATATATATATAATGCATTCATATGGCAAAGGTTCTCAACTCCGAACCCCATATTACAACAAATCCACCACAACTATGTCAATGCATGATGACACGACTCTCGAGAGATTCACAACAATTCGAGCAATCAACCAGGTCTTATCCTCTACCATGAAGATCTAGCACTCATTCAAGGATTTCCAAAACTCTGATCTCTGGACAAGCTTAGTGGTGTGTTAGGATAAGTGTATATGGGTGGTGGCTTACCACGACTCAAGGTTTGCATTACCTTCCCCTTCTACAAAATTGTCAATCCACTCATCCCCAAAGGCCCATCTTTACAACCCCACGTCTTATCTAAGCACTAGGTTGGAGGCCTTGTCTGAGATGTCAACTCCAGTTAGCCAACCAACTTATGTGCCTGCTCGCACTACGACATGTGGTCTATCACACAGTCTCAGCTTAAAACATATGTTTGAAATGCATGTATCACAACACGACATCAGCTCAACCACAACAAGTCAGCACACACACACACATACACACACACACACACACACACACACACACACACACACACATATATATATATGTATATATATATATATCAACACCACACCATATGGGCCCGACCAATGCCACACGTGGCCCAACAACAACTACCAACACCATGCAGGCCTAAACCAGCCTTAAACATGGTCAATAAGTAAGGCCTTATCCAAGCAACCCATACCTCGTGAGGATTCTCACACCATAACTTTATTCACAACAAGTAGAGGTCCTATCCAAGCAACCTACCACCCCTTTTATATTCTCAATAGTTCTCACCTTAGACTCACACTAGGAGTCCTTCCCAACCATGTTTCAAACAACCAGGAAAATAAATCTCAACAACAATTGACTACATTGCTCGCTCAATAGTCCATATGCTCGTTCAACGAGGGTCCCCTTTACAGGGGACCTACTTTCCCCCACAAAGGCTCTTGTTCAGTGACCATAAGTCTCGCTCAGCGAATGTTCTATCTCTAGAGTCTTTTGCTCAACGACAACTGGGGTCGCTTAGCGAATTTGTTTAGGGACTTTCTTTAAATCTCTATCGACAACATTTTGCTCAACGAGTCATCTACTCGCTCAGCGACTAGCCATTCTAGAGAGTAGCCATAATCTGCACACACTTATCGCTTAGCAAACATAGCATTTGCCCAGTGACATATTTGCAACAAAGAGACACAACTCTCCAAGGGCCCCATTCGCTCAATGAGCTCAACACTCGTCTAGTGAATCGCTCTCAAGCATTCTAGAATGCCCACACTCGCTTAGCGAGCCACACACTTGCTCAGCAAACACTTTTTTGGAAAATTTCCAGATTTCCATGAATACTTGCTCAACAAATTTTATTTCACTCAACGAATCTCTTTTACTCTTTAGCCATTTCTACCACTCAAGAACACTTGCTTAGTGACGCTATGGGTCGCTCAGCGAATCACCAACCTGACAGCCTCACTTTAGTCTAAGGGGCATTCCTGCTCAGTGAGACCCCTAGTCACTCAACAACTATCAGATGATAGAGTCAACAACTCTCGTCAAAAGACCCAAAAATTCAAACTTTCTACTCACTCACATCCCAAATCAACTTCACAAATGTCGAATACGACCATACAACAATCCACAACAGCATACTTAATGCATTCAACAATCCATACATCATTCCAATAGAAATCAACCATGAAATTGGCAAACCCATTTTTCAACAATATTCCAACATAACTTAACCAAATCACGTTCTATATGTAACACCCTCACTTTTATTTTATTAATTGTTTTATTTATTTATTTATTCTATATATTTAATTCTGAAAAATCGGGAAGGAATCTAAAAATTATGATCCCCACGATTAAACTTAGAATAGTAAAAACTACCTAATCGTGATTTTCAATAATTTTTCCGAGTTGAAGCCCAAAGAAATTAGAAAATGACGATTTTGTCCTTATTTGTCAATATTAAGGGCTAACATGAGAAAAAGATTCAATTGATATTAAAATGTCAAATTGAGTTTAAAATCATGTCATAGGTATTAAAATATAATTTTGCAAATTTTTTGGGAATTTTCTGAAATTCCTGTATAAAATGAACAAAATACCCCTAGTTGTCAAATAACCAACTCAGTATTAGTTTGACATCCAAAAATGATGAAAATGATATTTTAGCACATTTCTAGGTAAAATATTTAATTTTAGAATTTTCATAAAAATTTGAGCATTTATTGAATTAAAATGAATTTAATATGAATTTTCTAAGCTTAAAATATATAATATATATATTTATAATTCGAAAAAAATTAAAATTTATTTTTAGAAATTATTTTTGATGAAAAATATTACATTTGTTCAGATTTATATTTAAATTAATTATTTTGATATTAAAAGTTCTTTTTTTCAAGTTTAGGCGATTTTATCGGTACCGGCTAATTAACTAACAATCAAAATTTATACTGTAAATCTTTGGGACAGCTGCTATCCCACATTGAGAATCTAGAGGGGAGGTGATTCATCACCTAAATGCAATATTTTTCCCTAATTAAGCTAAAAAGAAAAAGGGAAAATTAAAATTTTGACATTATGGATGACATAACTCCATGGACACCTAAGCTCACACTTCCTCTATAAATACCCCTCCATAGAAGCTGAATTCATCCTCCTCCTCCTCCATTGAGATAGCCAAAATCTCCTCCATAGCCACCTTCCTCCATAAATACTTTTTTTTACACCAAAATTCTACTAGTTTTCATTAACTAGTACGAAAATCCTCTTTGTAGGAGCTCTGCACCAACAACATCACCAACTCTTTGAGGTAATGGGGGGCGTGGGGTTGGTTCTAATTTTCAATTACTTTGCATGTTGGTAGGAAAGGTTTTCCCCTAAACCTTTCAATGTTTAAGTTTATTAAGTTTTATAAATATTATAATGTTTAGTATTAAATTCAAGCTTTTACTAAGTTGTTATGCTGCTCAATTTTAGATCATTAAAATACATTTATTAAGTAGTTATGTTGCTCAAATTTAGACAACTATAGTATAATTATTAAGTTGTTATACTGCTCAAATTCAAACAATTATAGTAGAATTACTAAGCAGTTATGCTGCCCAAATAAAATAAAAAATTTTAGCTGTTATAATAAATAATTAAATTATTAAATTATCAAATTTTGGTAATACTCAATTAGTTTAGCAAAAATAATAGAAGAAATAAACCATAAATCTCATAATATGAAACTAAAGATAGAAATTATTTTATGAGCTATTTATGAATTTATTTTAGAAAACTATTATAGAAATTTCAGTTTAAGTTCTTATTGTTCAGGTAGGGTCTAAACACACTAATAGACCCTTTCGTACTTCTAATTGTGCTCTATAAGTGCCTGTGGACACATTTTTCTTAGAAATACTAAATTTCAAAAATTTTCGAAAAAATTCTAAAAATTCATGATAAAGTTCTAATTATTTTTCTAAGTTTAAAATTATTTTTATGGAATTTTTTGACCATTCTATGATTTATTTCTTAATTATCAATCTTTATTTTAATTTGTATATCTTTATTTTTATTGAATTATTGCTTATGTGCTTTGATTTGAATTATGAATTATATGAATGATATGTATGGATCAAATCTCTGTAATATAAGGCAGAGATATTAGTAGAAATTATACTAGTACTCAAATACTTGAGACCAGAATAAACCTTTAGAAATTAATGGGTTAGTGAGTAATGTAAAGCAAGGGACATGCAATGGCATGACACCCTGTTAGGGAAGCTACAGTTTGGTACGCTGAGGAATGAAAGGCGGGGACCCATTTGGGGAGGTCTCGGGGGTAGGCATCTGGTGGTGAAAGTCCTAATAGCCAGGGTAACACCCGTGAGCTGGGATATTCACCTGACCAAGCTCGATAACCCCGACAACTGCTTAGCATTCCGGGATTAGTTCGAGAGTATACCTCTATAAATGGATGTCCTGACTGATATTTGTTCCTCATTGATGATGAGGACTGTACCATGTGATGATGTTGATGAGGTATATGTACTCCTAGTCACTTCCTAGGTTCTGTTAAGAACTATTACTCACTGATGGGAAGTATGGATCCATACCAAGTCAAGGGTAGTGTAGTATAACTTAGACTAAACTCTAGGTTCCCTTCATTAATTGTATTTAAATTCCTACCATACATGTGAAAGTGATTTAGAACAAATCACCTCACTCCATTATTTTTGTTATGCATGTTAAATCGTGATTATTGAAGATGATAACAATGCCTGATGATGCTGAGGAAGAGCCAGAGGATACTTTTCCAGATTTGAAGACCTAGTTTATAATATTTTCTTAAATGATAGGGTAGATAAATACTGCTCTGTATAGGATCTTTTTTTTTTATGTATATATTGGGTTAGGTAGTATATGTCTTTTGATGTACTTTTGTTGTCTCTTTGACTATTATGTATTACTCAAACCATGATGTACAATTGGATATATATATATACATAAGCAGTTTTTATCATTTCATTTCTATTTCTAAATTCTATTATCGAAAAAAAAAAGAAAAAATTTTACTCACATTTTCATCAACTTAAAGTAATAATTAAATTAATATGAATTATATTTACAATTAAAGAAGTGTTACACTATAGCTCAATCCACAACAACATATACATACTACCACATTCATACAACATGTGATGATGTAAGCTTCCCTTACCTCTTGGAGCTTCCGAATCCAAATTTAGAGAATAGGAGAATGTAGAGAACACAAGCTCTTGAGCCAATGCTTAAGGAAATCCACCCTTCTCAACACAAAGAAACAGAATCGAAGCTTGAAATCTTACTACACTCTTAGTGGATTTTGGGAAAGATTGAGAGTATGAGAGAAAATGGGAGAGTGTCTTTGGAGAGTTTTGCAAAACTAGAGAAATGAGAGGGTTTTAGTATTTTTAACCTTTCCTAGGCCTTAAAAGGCTTTAGGCCCACTAATGCCCATGGTCTGTCTATTCGCTCCCCAAGGCCCACAATTGGCGCAACACTGTTGTTTCCCTTAACATCACAGATAAACACAACCAATGCTCTCACTTGGCACAAGAACATTTTTCCCAATTTCCCCAAATTCAGGCAGGAATTCCAAGACAAAGAACACAAAACCACAACCACACAACAACAACTTATTTATTTATTTTAATCACCAAGATCACATATTATATTTCTACTTTTGGTTATTAAAGCACTAAATCACACATTAGGAAAAACACGACGTTACAAGAATATAGGAGGTTTAGAGTCTATACCAATAATGTTTGGGCTAAGTGATTAGTGATTTGAGGCGAGGAAAAAAATATTCAAGGCTTGGTGGTGGAGGGGGACTTTCGGCCAACACAAACCAGAAGGAAGAGGGGGGAGATTTTATAAAGGGAGAAATGGAGAAAGTGAAGTAATTGGAAGGGTTTTTGAAGAAGAGAAATGAATTTGTTTTGATTTAAATTTTTGTACTAAAACCCATTAAAATACATTTAATTTGTACTTTTCCCACATGGATGAAAAGCTAGCATGAAACTATTTTATCTAAGTATATTGATGCCTTAAAAATAATTTTTAGACACTTTTAACTATTTTTATCTATTAATTTTATTATTTGCCTTATTAGGGGCAAAACTATCATTTTACCAATTTTCAGGATCCAGTCTTGAAAAATTATTAAAAATCTAAAATAAGTAGTACTCATTAATACGAACGTAATTGTAGGGATTAGATTTTTGAGATTCCTATCTGGTTCTACAGAAATAAATACAGAATAAATAGAAAAACAGTTTAGTAAATAAAAGTGAGGATGTTATAAGAGGGGCATGTGATTATGAGAAGAGGAAGAGATTGAGCTTCCTGCATCAAGCATGGAATCTCCTTGGCCTTGATGGGAGAGAGAAAGCTTGGATGGTGGAGGAATTTGATAGAATTAGGGAGGGTTAAGAAGGGAGGAGAAGAGAAATGAAAAAAAAATTATGAAGAGTAGATGGGGAAGGGTTGTTGTTGGTTTATTAAAGGAGAGGGGGAGAAAATTTTCATTTTATTCCCTAAATGTGGACACATAGCACTTTTGTTGTCTTAAAAATTATCCTAATGACTTTTAATTAAAAATTCCTTGTCATTGTGGTATTCTACACTCATTAAAGTAGCTATGATAAATTTTTCATAATTTTTAAAGTTCATCTAGTATATACAGTTTTGCTTTGAAAGTTACCCATGAGCAATTTGGACAATAAATAAGGATATTTCAAAAATACTTGAAAAATTCTTAAAATTAGGAAATAATATTCTAATCATTTTTCTAAGCTCAAAATATTATTTGATTGAATATTTGATTTATTAGATATTTATTTCATAATTTTACTATTTTTAATTTAATTTACATGAATAATAAATTCAATATTATCCAAAAATTCTCAAAAATTATTTTTACGTCTCAGATACAATTTTTAATATTATTCTAAACTTAAAATAAAATTCTTGATCTCACATGTTCTAAAATATCTTTGTTAATTATTTTTGTTCTTCTCTGAGTTAAGTAGTTATTATTGTTGTTGTTGTTGTTGTTGTTATTATTATCATAAAATTTAAACATTACAAATTTTTCAAAATAAAATAAATGTTTTAAAATTTCTATGTCTATATTTGAAATTTCAAGTCATAATTACTAGGTAATTTTAATAAATAACAATTATTAAATAATTATTAGTATGAAATCTTGAGGATGTTACATGTGGTGCGGCCAAGATTAGAACAAAGGAGAAGGAGGGTTTGTGTTTGCTTAATTGGTAGTTAGATTGAATGGTGATTAAGTAGGCTACATCACCCAAAATGAGTGGAAGTGATTTTTAAGAAATTTTAACTTTAAATTAATTTTAATTACTTAGCTACATTGTAGTTACCACTTAGGTAATTTAGGATAATGGTAAATGTAATGACCCTTTATTGTCATAGTACTACAAACAAATCCCTATATATATATATATATATATATATATATATATATATATGTAATCAATCCACATTATTACTCTAACATATACAAGATATGAAATAATACTGTATACAGGCCCATTTATATATAATACCAAGGGAGAAACACAAAACAAAACTCCCTACAGTTGGTTAGCTATACAACATGTACATCAAACCAAAAAGAAAAAAGCTTCCATGAGCTCCACCCAAAAAAGGCATTCTACCATTACCATGGAGACCTCTATGCCTCAATTGTGGGAAGTTGAATCTGCAGAAGCTCACCCTCTGCTCCTACACCAAAATGACGTGATCATCACAGTCACAACAACAACAACAAGACATCCAACCAACAACAAAACAAGGAAAGGGTAAGCTTACAAAACAAAAACCAACATAATATATACAATTCATATTCTCACACCATCAAAATACCAAGATGAAATCCAAATCGTCAAGAAATGTGTTTACATACAATACAATGCAACGCTGTCAACCCCATATGTCAATGTATGAATGATACGACTCTTGAGAGATTTCCACATTTTCGGGCGATCAACCAGGTCTTATCCCCTACCATGGCCTTCTAAGCACCATTTAAGGGTTGCCAAAATTCTAATCAGTTGGATAAGCTTATGGTTGTCATGATAAATGTATGTGGGTAGTGGTATACTGTGACATAAGACCTGCACTACCTTGGCCCCCTATGGGATTACCCATCCACTCATCCCTTAAGCCCAACTTTTAGACCCCATTTCTTATCCAAGCACTAGGTTGGAGGCCTATTTAAGTTCTAACTCTACTCACCATCTACCTTACATGCCTACCCGCACACGGCTTGAGGCCCACACAACCTCAGCCAACAACATATGCATGCAAATATATGTATCACCACAACAATCAACTCAACCACAATAATCATCATATCATATATATATATATGTCTCAATATATCACCACGTGGCCTACTTAGCACCACCTGTGGTCCAACAATCACCATCAACCCCATGCAGGCCCAATCTAGCCTCTTGCATGGTCAACATATAATGTATTATCCAAGCAACACATACCTTGTGAAAATTCTCATATAACACTAGGACCTACATCCCTTGTGAGAAGTCTCCCCACAACAACACAACATAACTAGTGGAAGTTCTATTTAAGCAACATCTAATTATCTTAAAATATACATTTTACATCTATGGAAGTCAATAAAATAAGCAACAAACCACAAAAATAATAAGTAAGTAAAGAAAATTCTGTTTTTCTCTCGCTAAGTGTGATTTCCGTCGCTAAGCGAGCTTTTCCGTCGTTAAGCGAATGACTTACAAAGAGTCATCATCTTCCATTGCTAAGCAAAAAATTTGTCGCTAAGCGAGTGACAAACTTCTAGCAACCTCAAAATTCGTCACTAAGCAAACGTTTCCATCGTTGAACGAGCTATTAGTCGTTGGGTGCAATTTTCGATCATTTTCTTCGTAAATTAATCACCAACACCATTTTTGACAAAATCAATCAACAACAAGCATCACAAAACAATCTTAATCACTTTTAATACATTTCTAACCAATTACATTACAATTTTATCCACAAATCATCAACAAATCTCAAAATCCCCTTTCCAAACCCATTTTGATATCAAAATCCACATACACAACATATTCACAGAAATCAACCGATTCCAAAGCATTAAATCAACATATCAACATCCACAACCACAAAATCAACCAAGAGTAAGCTTCCCTTACCTCTAAAAGTTCCCGAATTTGAATTTAGGTTCTTTGAGGATTCGGTGTCTTAAGCCAAATCTTCCATAGATTTGTTCCTTCTTTCACCACAAGCGCTAAACTAAGCTTACAACTCTTTTACACCTTCACAAACTCAAGAAATCTTAGAGAGAAAATGAAGAGATGAGAGAGAATGAGGAACTCATTTATTTCTTTTAATCACCTAGATTACATATCAAATTTACACTTTTTAGTTACTAAAACACTCAATCATGCATTAGGAAAAACAAGATGTTACAATCCTCCCCAACAAGAAAAATTTTCATCCTCGAAAATTCTCTTACCTGGGAAGAGATTTGGATACTGCTCCTTCATCTTCTCTTCTAATTCCCATGTAGATTCTCCAGTTACATCATTCCATACCACTCTCACTAACTGGATATCCTTGCCTCTTAACTGCTTTGTCCTTCTATCTATGACCCTCACTAGTAACACCTCATAGGTCAAATCTTCTCGAACTTGCACCAAGTTCAGTTTTATGATGTAAGTAGGGTCATACACATACTTCCTCAACTGAGATACATGGAAGACATCGTGGATATTGGATAAGAAAACTGGTAACGCAATATGGTAAGCAACAGGTCCAACTCTACGAAGAATCTAATAGGGACCAAGAAACTTAGAAGTAAGCTTCTTAAACTTAATCGCCTTACCAAATCCAGTCATTGGGGTAACCCTTAAGAAAACATGGTCGCCCTCCTCAAACTCAAAAGGCCTTCTACGCTTACTTCTACAACTCTAAGTAATTCTCATGTTCTCCCGAATCTTCTTCTCCCCCTCCGTCGTCTGCTGCATCAATTCTGGCCCGACATGTATGCTTTCTCCACCTTGATACCAACACAATGGTATTTTACATCTCCGACTATACAAGGCTTCAAATGGTGCCATTTTAATGCTTGCATGAAAATTGTTGTTGTAGGTGAATTCCACCAAGGGTAAAATCTCATCCCAACTTCCAAGATGATCTAACACACATGCCCTCAAAAGGTCCTCCAAAGACCAGATTATCTTCTCCAACTAACCATCTGTCTAAGGGTGATATGTAGAGCTAAGCTTCAACTTTATATCCAAAGCTTGATGCAAACTCTGCCAGAATCTAGAAGTAAACCTCGAATCTCTATCAAATATAATGTTGGAAGGCATTCCATGCAAACATAAAATCTCCTTAATATGTATCTAAGTTAATGTCTCCAAGGGATACTTAATGTTAATAGGTAAGAAGTAAGCACACTTCGTCAACCAATCAATAATGACCCAAACAGTATCAACACCCCATGCCGTTCTAGGCAAACTCACAACAAAATCCATGGTGATGCTATCCCACTTCCACTTAGGTATCTCCATGGTCTGCAACATCCCACCGGGTCTCTGGTGTTCTATCTTGGCTTTCTAACAGGTTAGACAAGTTGTAACATACTCCGCCACATCTCTTTTCATACCTGACCACCAAAACATCTTATTCAAATCCTGATACATTTTGGTAGTACCGGGGATGCAAACTCAGCTTACTTTTGTGGCCTTCTTCCAAGATAAGCTTCTACAACTCCAAATCTTGTGGCACACATACTTTGTCTTTGAATCTCAAAACACCATCTGCACCCAAGCTAAAATTTATTGCCTTATTTGTGCCCAACAATTCCTTAGTCCTACAAAGACTAGGATCCACTGATTACTTCTCCTTGACCATCTCCAAGAAATCATTAGCCACGGTAATCATACCACAGTTGATATGGTCAAATGATAACTCTATATATAAGTTCAGATCTCTGAACTTCTCCACCAACTCCAACTCCTTTACCATTAAGGCTGACATGTAAACAGTCTTTCTACTCAAAGCATCAGCTACCATATTTGCCTTGCCAGGATACTCCATCCATCTTCTCTACCTCATGTTCATCTCCTTCTAATCAAACAAGTACTTTAAGCTTTTGTGATCATTGAATGCATCAAATTTTGCACCATACAGATAGTGCCTCCATATCTTTAAACCAAACACCATCGCTGCCAGCTCCAAGTCATGAGTAGGATAGCTCCTTTCATGAGTCTTCAACTGTCTAGATGCATAGGCCACAACCTTCCTATGCTGCATCAGTACACAAACCAAACCTTGATGAAAAGCATCACAATAAACTTCAAAAGGCTCACTAGGACCAGGCACACTAAGACAAGAGAAGTGGTCAACCTCCTTTTCAACTCTTGGAAACTGTTCTCACAAGCTTCGGTCCAAGCAAAAGGTTGATCTTTACGAGTAAGTTGGGTCAAAGGTGTAACAATTCTTGAGAAACCTTCTATGAATCTCCGATAATATTCCACCAACCCAACAAAACTCCTAATCTTCGTAGTTGTTTTCGGACGTTCCCATCTCAACATAGTCTCAACCTTATCAGGATTAACTGTAATCCCTTTAGCTGAGATCACATGGCCTAAGAACTTCACTTCATTCAACCAAAACTCACACTTGGACAGCTTGACATACAAATGTTTCTCCTTCAAGATTCCCAACACTGTCCTCAAATGCTCTCCATGCTCCTCATACGACCGGGAATAGATAAGAATGTCGTTAATGAATACAACAACAAACTTGTCTAAGAAAGGTCGAAAGATTCTATTCATGTAATCCATGAATATAGCAGGAGCATTTGGCACTCCAAATGGCATCACCACATGCTTGTAATGCCCATACTGAGTTTTGAAAGCAGTCTTCGATATATCTTCATCCTTCACGCATATATGATGGTATCTGGATCTCAAATCTATCTTTGAGAATACCTTTACTCCCCTCAACTGGTCCATCAAATCATCTATCCTTAGTAATGGATACTTATTCTTGATTGTGATCTTGTTCAACTACCATTTTTCTTTTTCACTAACAACACCGGTGCTCCCTAAGGAGAAACACTAGGTCGAATCATCTTCTTCTCTAGCAATTCCGCAACTTGCTTCTTTAACTCAACCAACTCTGCCGGTGCCATTCTGAAAGGAGCCATGGACACTAGTCCCACTCCTAGAACCAAGTCTATAGCAAACTCCACCTTTCTCTATAGAGGTACACCAAGCACATCCTCAAGAAAAACTTTAGGAAAATCTTTAACCACTACCACTGAATCCAAATCCAAGTCACTCTTGACTTCCAGAAAAGACAAGATCATATACCCTTGAGCTCCTTCTTGCAAAGAAATTTGAGCTTGGGTAGCAGAAATGAATTCAGAATTCTTCACACTAGGAAAGATTAAAGTCTTCTTGGCATAATCCAACAGGATATGGTTGGAAGACAACCAATCCATCCCCAAAATCACATCCAACTCTGTCAAGGGAAGACAAATCAAATTCACTTTATACCTTCGCCCACTCACCACAATCGGACAATTAGCACAAACCACCGATGTCACCACAGAGGTAGGAGTTTGCGTAGAAACAAGCAGATCAAACAACAGAGGACAGGTAGACAACTGTAACCTCTCCACACATTTATAAGAGATGAAAGAATGAGTGGCTTTGATATCAAACAACATTGATAGAGCATTACCAGCTATCTCACACTCGCCCCAAATAAGATCATCAGAATAAGCAGCTTCTACTTCGCTTATGGCAAAAACACGTCCAGTGGCTGTAGGTCTCACTACCCTTGCAACATTCATAGTGGACTCCATCTTCACTGAAGCTATGCAGTCTCTAGCCACGTGTTCGGGCTGTTGACACTTGTAGCACACATTGCCCTTCAAATGGCATTGATTGAGGTAGTGTAGTCCACCACACCTGAAGCATCTAACCTCCTATTGTTTGGTCTAGGGTGTAACAGAGGAACGACCCTAGGAACTAAAAGTCCCAAATTGTTGAGGCCTAGAAGATTTCGACTGACTCTAAGGTGTACTATAAGGCTTCCTTTGCTGCCCTCCTCCCTTGGATCCAGATGATCCACTACTCCAATCTCTGCATTGTCTTTGCCTTCTCTACCAGAGTAGGAAACTCTCTGATAGTCATAGGGATAACCATCCTCTTCAACTCATGCCTCAAGCCTTCTTCAAACTTGCGGCATCTTCACTCCACCATAGTCGCCTGTGAGTAAAATCGGGCTAAATACTCAAACTTGTCGGCAACTCATTCACTCACATGTTCCTTTGGTATAACCTCAGGAACTCCATCTCCTTTGCATGCCTTGCGCTTGCTGGAAAATATTTCTCTAGGAAACGCTCTCGGAAACTAGCATAGGTGACAACCTCACCCCTAGCTCCCATCAACTGCTGGGTTCCTTGCCACCAATATTCTGCCTCACCAACAAGCATATAAATGGCATAAACGATCTTCCTTTCATCAGGGCAAGCCATCGCCCTAAAAATCTTCTCCATCTCTTGCATCCACTAGTCAGCTACATCAGGATCTAACTTACCCTTGAACTAGGGTGGGTCATTCTTCCTAAACTCAGCCAACCCTTAAAACTCGGGAGGTACAACAACATGAGCAACTTCTGCAACAACTTGAGATATCTACAATTGAGCCATAGCAGCCTGATACTGCTGAGCCATGGCAGTCTGTTGCTAGGCCACAATATTCTACTATTAGGCCATAGCAGCAACCATCATTTCCATAGCTCTAGCTATCTGGGAGAAACCAACTAGAGGTGGTGGGTGGCTGGTTAGACCTCCTCATCAAGATTCTACAAAACCAACCACAACAACACTCATCAACTATCCAAAAATGACCACTTTGCTCATAGAAGGACCCACACCACAACAAAACAATTCACACCAAGCAACATGTCATATACACACAACACAAGCATACTAGACCTATTTCCCATAGGCCAACCTTAAAGGCTCGACCAACTCTAATACCAAAAAATGTAACGACCCTCTATTGCCACAATACTACAAACAAACATTTATATATATATATATATATATATATATATATATATATATATATATATATATTTAATAATAATCAATATACATTGTTTCTCTAACACATACAAGATATGAAATAATACTGTATACAGGCCCATTTATATAGAATACCAAGGGAGAAACACAAAACAAAACTCCTTATAGCTGGTCAGCTATACAACATGTACATCAAACCAATAAGAAAAGAGCTTCCATGAAAGCTCCACCCAAAAAGGGCATTCTACCATCACCATGGAGACCTCCTTGTCTCAACTGTGGGAAGCCAAATCTGCAAAAGCTTCACCCTCTACTCCCACACCAAAATGACATGATCATCACAGTCACAACAACAAGACATCCAACCAACAACAAAACAAGGCAAGGGTAAGCTTACGAAACAAAAACCAACATAATATATACAATTCATATTCTCACACCATCAAAATTCCAAGATGGAATCCAAATCATTAAGAAATGGGTTTACATACAATACAATGCAACACATCATGTTGTCAACCCCATATGTCAATGTATGAATGACACGACTCTCGAGAGATTTCTACATTTTCGGGTGATCAGCTAGGTCATTCAAGGATTGCCAAAACTTTGATCAGTTGGATAAGCTTATGGTTGCCAGGATAAGTGTATGTGGGTGGTGGTATACCGTGACACAAGGCCTGTACTGCCTTGGCCTCCTACGGGATTACCCATTCATTCATCCTCTAGGGCCAGCTTTCAGACCCCATTTCTTATCCAGGCACTAGGTTAGAGGCCCATCTAAGTTCCAACTCTAGTCACCATCCACCTTACATGCCTACCCACACATGGCTTAAGGTCCACACAACCTCAGCCAACAACAAATGCATGCAAAAGCATGTATCACCACAATAATCAACTCAACCGCAACAATCATCATATCATATATACATATATATATATATATATATATATATATATATGTATCAACATATCATCATGTGGCCTACTCAGCACCACTTGTGGTCCAACAATCACCATCAACCCCATGCAAACCCAATCCATCCTCTTGCATGGTCAATAGATAATGTATTATCCAAGCAACACATACCTTGTGAAAATTCTCACACAATACTTGGACCTACATCCCCTGTGAGAAGTCTCCCCACAACAACACAACATAACCAGTGAAAGTTCTATTTAAGCAACCTTTTACCCAACTACGACTTTTTAACAATTTATCAAACAAATCCACCATGATAATAAAGAAAAACCAAAAACTAGTTTAGAAAACCATTTGAACATCCAATTATCTTAAAATATACATTTTACATCTATGGGAGTTAATAAAATCATCAACAACCAACAAAAATAATAAGAAAGTAAAGAAAATTCTGTTTTGCTCTCGCTAAGCGCGATTTCTGTCGTTAAGCGAATGACTTACAGAGAGTCATCAGCTTCCGTCATTAAGCAAAAAATCCGTCACTAGGCGAGACAAGATCCGTCACTAAGCGAGTGACAAACTTCTAGCAACTTCAAAATTCGTTGCTAAGCGAATGTTTCCATCGCTAAGTGAGCTATCAATCGCTAGGTGTGATTTTCGATAATTTTCTTCGCAAATTAATCACCAACACCCATTTTTGACAAAATCAATCAACAACAAGCATCACAAAACAATCTTAATAACTTCTAATACCTTTCTAACCGATTACATAACAATTTTATCCACAAATCATCAACAAATCTCAAAATCCCCTTTTCCAAACCCATTTTGATATCAAAATCCACACACACAACATATTCACAGAAATCAACCGATTCCAAAGCATTAAATCAACATATCAACATCCACAACCACAAAATCAACTAAGAGTAAGCTTCTCTTACCTTTAAAAGTTCTCAAATCTGAATTTAGGTTCTTTGAGGATTTGGTATCTTGAGCCAAATCTTCCACAGATTTGTTCCTTCTTTCACCACAAGCGCTAAACTAAGCTTATAACTTCTTTACACCCTCACAAACTCAAGAAATCTTAGAAAAAGATATAGAGAGAAAGGGAATGAGAGAATGGGAGAATGAGGAACTATTCCCCCTCTCCTCCTTTTATACTTGACGTCTCAGAGTTCTCACATGAACTTTTGGCCAACGAAGGCCCAAATCTCACTAAACCATTCCCCTTATCTCAAAACTAATTTAACTCAATTATTTTCCCTCAAAAATCCAAAATCACATTCACAACACCCCTACATTGGCTCAAGCACATTTATCAAGTTTCCTAAATTCAAACCTGAATTTCAAACAAACAACACACAACCATCACCACATACTACATACCATATATAACAATTCATTTATTTCATTTAATCACCTACATTACATATCAAGTTTCCACTTTTTAGTTATTAAAACACTCAATCATGCATTAGGAAAAACAAGATGTTTCAGTAAAACTATATGGAATGGCAATTTTTAATCAACATGGTTGAATTGCTCTTATAAGGTTTTAGGGGCAATTTTGGAACTTTTTAAATAACTAAGGGTAAAAGGTCATTTTACTTCAAATTTTTAAAATAATTTCCAAATTAATAAACTAATTTTACTAAATTATGATTCACCTAAAAATATAGTTTATATAACTTTCCCATTATTTTTCTATGTTCAAAAAACACTAATTGAGCTTATATTGTCAATGAGGGGCATTATGGTTATTTTACTCAAAAATTCAAAATAAATTCCAAAACAATTTCTACAAAACATTTTTATTATTATAATATTTTTATAAATTTAAAATAATTTTTTTCCTAATTTTAATCATTTTACAAGTTTATAGCTTATCAGGTGACATTGAGGGTATTTTGGAAATTTTATACAATAATTTATAGAAACATACTCAAAAATTATTTTTAATATTCTATGTGTAAAATAAAGCCTCTACAAATTTTGCAGCCGTATTTGGACTTAAAAAGGGATTCTAGGCAGTTTGATGATACTAGGGACATTTTGGTAATTTTTAAGGCTCCAGTCCGAATTATATTTAAAAATTAGGCTTAATTATATTTTTAGTCCCCCAATTTTGAGAAATGTATTTTTTTAGTCCCGCAAATTAAAAATTAATCTTTTTAGTCCCTCAAATTTTGAAAAATATTATTTTAGTCCTTTAGGACCACCTATAATATCATTTATAGGACAGATTAAATCAACTGTATAGCATCAATTGAGTTCAGTGTGATGTTTTCACTGATAGGAACATTACTGGGTGAATTTTGTGTGGCAAATTCACTAATTGTGTTTAGGCAAAAGGACCAAAACAAGAATTTTTAAAATTTGAGGGACTAAAGATTAATTTTTAATTTGGGGGACTAAAAACACATTTCTCAAATTTGGGGGACTAAAAATATAATTAAGCCTAAACATTATATTCTGATAATACTCAATAATTTGAAGCCAATGGTGTATGTAAGAATTATCAAACTCTAGCTAGATTTTTAAATATAAATTTCTAAATATTTTAGAAATAGAGATTTAGGTGAAAAATTAGCATGTTACATGAACCATTTTTCTACACTATGATAATTGATTATCACAAGTTGTAATCAATTATAAATGATTGAATCGGCTTTTTGACCAAGTTAGTAATTAAAAAAATAATTTACCAAATGAATATAAAAAAAAACAATTTACCACATTGGGCTGTTTTGGACACGTCAAATTCTGACGTGGAATGAATTATATAGAAGGCTCCACTGTCACTGGTGCCACACACTTTTTTACTGTGTACAAATAAGATGCACTTGACAATGGCGCCACCCACTTTTTTTGCCACAACAGAAGGTGCTGTCTAAACAGTGTCACTTGTTTTGACCATTGTTGCTACTTGTGGCAATGGCACTCCTGGGTCAAATTTCCTTAAAGAGAAGACATTGGTCAAACCAACACTTCTTGTTTTAACTACACACTATCACAACTAGATATCACATGCATGCTGAAACACTGCATGCTTCTATTGTTGTTCTAGTGCAGCATCAATGTGTCCCTTATACAAACCCCGTCAACCAAAAGCATGAAAATAATAAAAGAAAGGAAGTCAGAATAAAAATATTTAATTTGAATTAGAGGCAATCTTTACACAGACAAAAAAAGTGTAATTTTTTATGGGCATTTCCAAAAATCTACTTTATTAATGGCGAATATTCCCTCAAGATTATATATAATATTAAATAGTCTTTATCTTTTGTTTCAACAAGAACAAAATAAAATGAGGAAGGAAATAAAAAATTGAATTCACGAAAAATTTGGAGAGGAAATTTTAAATTTTTTTTCCTTGAAGTTACTTTTTCTTTCTCTTCAATTATATACAAGAAATTTTCAAATTTTATTTTTTCATTATTTTCTTTTTTTCCATTCACATAAGGTTAGTGCGAAGCTATTGTCTTTTTATTTTTATTTAAATATTTAATGTACTTTACTTTTATTAATCTATTAATATATCCATCTTGTTACATTCTTATTGATTTTTAGATAAAATTTAGTGCGAAAAATTTAATTTTAACAATAAAAAAATAAGCAATTAAAACTAAAAACGCCAAAATTGCATAGAAACTAAAACATATGAATGAAAAGCACAATCGTAATATATTAAAATACATAATACATATATAAACATACAATTCAAACATTAGCTAAAAAACAATTCACTGGTTCCTCTTTACATAATTTTGTTTTCAGCGTACTGCTTTCATAATTTCCAATAACCTATTTTATTTGCTAATTCAGTAATAAAACGAAACTCATAATATTAAGCAAAATTACTGCAAAACCGGTGAGTGCAGTAACCCACAAGTAGCAAAGATGGTCAAAACAAGTGGCACTGTTTTGACCAACACCTTCACTTTTGGAAATTTTGACCAAGTGGTGCCACTGTCACCAGCACCTTCTATTGTGGCAGAAAAAGTTGGTGGCACCACTGCCAGGAGTTCCTTATTTGTACAGAGTTAAAAAGTGTATAGTGTCATTGACAGTGGCACCTTCTATGTAATCTATTTTATGTCGGAATATAACTTTTCCAAAACAACCCAATGTAGTAATTTTTTTTTTCTACATTTATTTGGCAATTTTTCTAATTATTAATCTGGTAAAAAATAAAAAGCCGACTGAATCACTATTTTAATCGTTCAAATTATTTTTATAGTGCCCAAACGTATATAACTTGTTTTCTTAACTAAATTGTGTCTGCAAAAATGAGGGTTAGGTTTTCAAAACAACATACAAGGGGAATTGAAAACAATCCATCATATTTTAATTACATCTCATGAGTCATTCGTGATCCATTATTTTTTAGATCATTTTAGAGCTTTAATTTGTGCTATCTAACTTTTTAGTGTTATTTGCTTTCTTTCTTTTTTGCTTTATGTGAAGGTGAGAAATCCAATAGGTTGGTTAAGGTGAGGCATCCTTATTATTTGCGAGTTATTCAGGGTGAGACATCTCTAGTTGCACAAGATTCAAAGTTGTAATGCTCTAATCAAATTAGTGGATAAAAATCTCAAGCTTTACTTGAGGACTGAACATAGGTCACAAGTGGATGATGACTAAACTTGGATAGATCTCAGTGCATTCTTCTCTAGCTTTTCTCTTTAATTTACACAATTTATATTATTTGTGAATTTGCATATTAGTTTTACCTTGCGATCATTGTGCAAAATGAGTATTTATCATTATTAATTTAATCATTTCATCAAGTTAGCAGCCTAATTAGTTCAATAATAATATTCTCGACGTGCTAGACAATAGTTTTGCAAAAAAAAAAAATTCAAACTCAATTCATCACCGATTGAGTTTGTTGGCCATGTGAGTTACATAAAGTTCACCTAAATCGTGGTCCCCTTATATTACAAGCAGTCACTAGTTAGTCTACCTAAAACAGCCTTATGTACATCAATTAATTTTCAGGAATTAATTAAATTGTTTATTAATCGATATATCAATCATTGTTGGGTGAAAATATGTAGGGAGTTTTAGAAAATAAATATTTTCTATGTCATGTTGCTATGTGCATATATATAATCAAAAGAAGTGTAATATATTTTTATGAGAAAGAACTAATCCTTTTTATTAAAGATAACATGTTTTCTCTCATCATATGTATTCTGAGCAATGATGATAGCGAAACACGTATTTTTTTTCAATTTAGACTAAGTAAAACAAACAACAATCAATCAAAGCTTAGTGCAATCAGTGGGCTTAAAGGAGACTGTTTGCTTTTGGAGGTCATAGCCAATCAAGAGGTTTTGTTGAGCCAAGTTCCCAAAGGTGGCACCAATTTGACTTGACTGAAAAGCAAAGCATACTATGTCATCAGCCACTTGAATAAAGGTGTTGATAGCATTTAACTTGACATCTGCACCACTAAAATGTGCTGTAATCACTGGTACATCTAGTTGATTAGATGTAATTTTGTAGCAAAGGCTCAATAATTGACTTGGATCCCTAACACGCTTTAATTTAACCTTTTTTGCTACTGCTGATTCCAACCTTGAGTAAACATCATTTGGCAAAAGAGTAAGTGTTGTACCTGAGTCAATTATGATATTTCCCTTTCCACTAGATCTAGGTAAGGAGCTTGCAAACTCTATTCTATTGTTTCCCACACTGAATGCTTCTAAGGTCAGGTAGTAAAATATTTGTCGACCTTTTAGAACTATCGGGGTTGAGACAGTGCCAAGCCCAGAAACCACAGCAACATTTCCAAAATTGAGTTTGCTAGATGAGTTAGATTGTGAAAGCATTGGTACCAAACAATAAGAAAACTTTCCACCTATTGAAGAACTCAATTGAGTTATAAGGGACACAGGTCCACGTCCTAGGCCAACTATGCCAGAGTTTTTCCCTTGAAAGGAAATGTCATTGTCATGTCCGCATCCTATCACAGTTCTAGGAAATTGGAAAGGAGAGCCATTTGTGGAGCCTAAACTGAGGGTCTCCACACTAAGATCTCCTTGTGAGTGTGACCCATCCCCATATTCAATAGTATATTCACAATTTTTTCCATTACGAGAGGAGCAAGTAGTACTTTGCACAGATCGACATCTATTAGAAGAGCAAGGAAGGGTCATGTATGTTTTGGATTTTGAAGGACTAAAAATAGGAGTGGTTTGCTTGTAACAAGTTTTACATGGTTGGCATTGCATCCAAATAATGTCACTACCTGTATCAACAATTCCATAGAGTTGGAGTGGTGGGGTTCCAATTGAATAACTCATGAGATATTCACCTCGATTTGGTGTTACAGTGGCCCTGGCTGTTTTTTGAGAGACGGAATTAAAATGATTGGCATGGTTGATGGAACGTCGCACGGCATTGGCAACTCGTTGGAATTGAGTTTCTGTGGAATGATAGAATGGTGATCTTGATGAGTCACGGTGGATGATCTCTACACTAAATCCACTATTGAGAGCCTCTATGAAAGAGAGGTTGTAAAGACACAGTAAAACAAGAGCAAAAGATGAAGAACGTGACATTATTGTCATCAATAAGTTGCATAAAAATGAATAAATAATCTCTCAAATTATTCTAATATGTAACTACTAGCACATTCCTAGTGGCTATTTATAAGATTCTAGTGATGCATGGGTGAGAATGTTTGTGAAATTGTGTGTGAGAAAAAAGTTTACTGTGATGGAAATAAATGAATATGGAATGAAATGTAGTGATTGTTCATTGTTTCCTTATCACATGATTATGGTCTAATTTGTGAGAGAATACTTGTAATGTGTGAGAGTAATCACTTGGATAATTTTTAACAAAGTAAATTAAAAGAAGAGGAATGCTAGTATTCCTCATTAAAATTTGTAATTAATTGGAATATACTACTGGTGTAAAGGTTTTTTACACTATCATTGAGTCATAGAATGCCATATATGGTAAGATTATTGACTTTTATAATAATTACTTTAAAGGTCATATCCATGTGATTTGTAATTGGTTGACAATGTAAAAATCTTTACATTGACATTGTATAAAAAATAAACTCAAATTAGAATCATTAAATTTTAAAGTTCATTTTTGAATTATGTCATTTTATAGTCATGCATTAAAAAAATATAAAAGACAATCCTAATTGAGGTTTGAAAATTAATCCTCAAACATTAAAATTTTAGGTCAATATCAATTTTGTTACGAATTTTCCATATCAATAGTGATAACTTAGTTTTTAAGTATGCACCTTTCATCTAAAAATATGAATTAAACTATTTAAAAAAAATTGTATGATTTGACTAGGGTACTCAATCAAATTTGACTTATCTTCATTTCTTGCTAATTTTTTTCTTAATAAAGAAGCATTAATTAATGTTAATATTCTACAGTGAATTAATATTATGTTTTTATAGATATATATAAAAATTGACTAATTAAATGCTTGACTAGTGTCTTTCCAATATTCCAAAATAATTAAATTAAAAATAGTAGAAAAGTCATCCTTTTATTAAATATGATAGAGAATAATATTTTTAGTATAAATATCATTTCAAAATGAAACATTGGAAATAATATTTTAAAGATGAGATGTCCCCTACTCACTAGGATCAGTTTAATAGTGGAAGGTTTGAGTAGTTTTCATGAGGTCAAATGTTCAAACCTCATTGTCGGCATTATGAGATGTCCCCTTCAAATATTGAACATACTTGTACAATGATGGGAATGGAGAAAACTATGACTTGACAAACAGTGACTATTCCGTTTTTTATTGTAATGTATGATATGGTAATTTTGTATATATTATAAAGTAATGTAGCGAGTCATATATAGATCATTTTAATAAAATAAATAAAATCTTTTAATTATGGAATTAATTTTACATTAAAAGAATCTACGAACCAAGAAAAATATATATAATATATGGTAAAGGGGGAAAAAGTAAACATTAGATGATCTAATATATGGTAAAGGAAAACAAATAAACATTAGCATGGTAAAAATTAGATGATTAAACTTGAAACTCTTTTCTCTGCAACGTCTCTTTAAATAATAAAAAAAAACTAATAAAATATTTATGAATGCTTTTCAATGTAATATTGAACATCCTGATTAGCGTAAAGATTATTTTTAAATATATTGCCAAATAATTATTTTTAAAATCATTCTAGTTTAATGCTATTTATCATCAAATCTTTTAGTATCTCCATATCTATATACATCGTTTTATGGACTTGTATTACATATTTAAATTTGTTTTGAAATGTAAATGATTAGTATCTTGTGTATGGTAATAGCATTTTGTTAATTCAACTAAATTTAAAGATATAAAATGAAAAAATTAATTATACGATATAGTGGGTGACTATTCTTTTTTTTTTTTTAAACTGGGGGCGACTATTATAAAAATACTTGGCTATTGTGAAAAATAAGAACTATATACAACCATACATGGTTCGTTAAGATTATAAGTTACTTGTTAGTCACATGACTACTTAAAAAAGTTATGTGCATTTTTCTTTTAATCTTAATCATTCAAATATGATCTAAATGTGTGTGTGTGTGTGTGTGTGTTATAAGGAACAACTCCTGTGAGAACGCCTGCTCATGTGAGAACATGAGAAAAATTAATAATAATTATTGGATTAAGATTAAAAAAAAATAGACCACTGAGAATAAAACCTAATTATAAACAACCCTAAACCTTGAACTCATTTAAAACTACAACCACGCCGACATTGCCACTACCACCACTGTCATCACCATCCCCACCGCCACCATTGCTGCCCACCACCATTACTGCAGTAACACCCTAAAAGGTATTACCTTTTGTTTGCTTATATTACTAAAACATGGAAGGGCATTATCAAAGAAAACTACACAGAAACTAAAACTTAAACATCAAAACATAAACGGGTCACAAATAAATCTAACACAAATCTTTTGACACTTAAGGGCCGTATAAGACATCACAAAGGAACAGAAGCATAAACTAAATTCCCATCCATTAGGAGGTACAAAACTAAAATCATCTCTTCTAGTAGCAACTCCATACTTCAAGCTACAAGCTACTCCTAAGAGTATTTCACCTGTTCATCCTATAAGAACAAAAAACATAAAAGAAATGAGACATATTGTCTCAGTGAATGCTCTAAGAACTCTATGTTGACCCTCTATTCTAGATATCTTTTTCTTATACTCTCATGGTTTTTCTTCTTACTAAAACCCCTAGTTTTTTTTTTTACCTTCTTAGTACTTATTCTAATTTTATACCCAACTCTGGACCTATACATAAACTCTCTCACCCTATAAATTAGGCATGCATGTCATCATCTAGTGTATAGGTTAACCTTTCTCCTCTCGCTTAGGAACTAAGCCTTCACTCATCATCTATCCTATTACCAGGAGTAATCATACATACAATAATACACATTCACATCATTTATGTAAATATTTACTTAAAATATTTTCATAATCATAAACATAGCTTAACATTAATATTTTTCTCTTTTCTGTCCTTTGGCAAAGTATTGAGCTCAATCTTTCAAGAGAGTCCCCCTGTTCTTAAGCCATGACCTCGTATTTATATACCCCTTTGGTCTAGGGGGTTTAGCCACTAGGCTTTGGGGAAAATGGGAAGTGACAGAATGTAACATCCCCAAATATGAACATTAGAAATAAAGTTATATAGATATTTCTTTTATGGTAATAGCATTTATGATAAATGATCATAGATGCCTTAAGTGTTGATAACAATAGTTACCCTTATATTAGAATATTACAAAAACAGGATAACAGGACCTAGATGAGGAGCTAAGGCCTAGGGCGAGCCAAGCTTACCAAGCCCAACACACACACAATTTTTATAAGAGAAAGAAAGGGAAGCTAGAGAGAGAAAGAAAAGAAAAAGAAGAGAAAAAGGAGGAAAAAAAGAAAAGAGAAGGAGAAGAGGAGATCCCTAAGCCCAGAGCTCATCTTCGTGCATTCCTAAAGTGAGTGCATCTCCCTCATCCTCCCCAATCCCTTTAGTTTTGTATTTTTTCCCCGTTTTTCCCTTTTGAACCCTAGGTAGGAGATTTGTGGGTTTCTGAGAGATTCGTTTGATTGAAGGGTTCTTTGGGAAATGTATTCGACTAGAAAGGTAATAGAGATGCCTAGAAATGTTTTGGTATATTTAGAAATGGTTGTTGGGCTAAAAATGGCCGCAGATTATCCCCTTCACGAACTGTAAAAATCGTAGTTGGCACTAAGTGTAGGATACCAAAACCCTGACTTGCTGTCTGGAGTTTGGTGCTGAGCGACGTGGCGCTAAGCATGAAAGTATCAATATTTTCCCTTATTTTAGTGGCGCTTAGCGTCAATTTTCTGGCATTGAGCATGATCCGTTAGAGTTTGGGTCTAAGGAAAAAATGAAGCGATGCTGATCGCCAAGGGTTTAACGCTAAGTGTGACCCCTTAAAAAAATAGGGTAATGTTCTAACTTCAAACGAAAGATATGCTAGTTTATGTGATTGCTTTGTTTGCTTGATTCCCTGATATATTTGTGGTTGTTGTATATTGCATTCATATGATTGTTACATCTGCCCGAGATAGTTTGTATGTAATGATAAACCCTATGTAATAAGACATTTAAGATACTTAAGACACTAACACATGCCTCTTTAGCAAAGATAGGAATTTTCCCATAAGTTTATGAAAAGTTTTAAGAAAGGAATGCATTTTTGAGAAAAGCATATGTTTTTAAGGAAAGAGGTTTTTGTGAAAAACCTCTATTTTCACAGAAAGATGTTTTAAAAGGAAAGCTATGCTTTCAAAGAAAAGTACCTCCTTAGTAACATTAGGACTTCCCAGTACCAGTCATGTTCGAGTCGCACCCTCGATATACTGTAGTGTGCAAACTACAATGAGGATTCCAAGGTTACCAAGGAAAGATGAGATGATATACAACTCTAGGTGAGTTGTAAGAGAAGAAGGGTTAGAAGGCCCCTAGTATCAAGGGATGGGACTATCATCCTTCAGATACTAGGGGAAAGACAATGTTCTTCCTTAATGAAAGAACGAGTTCTTCAAGAACACAGAGAGGAACTCCTTTGACAACAGAAGGTAGTTTAACCACTTGGATCGATGGTTGGTTTAAAGGTCATAGCAAGAAGGACACCTCTTAACGACTAGAGCTCAGCCTAAGAAAAAACAGGAGACTATTGAAACTTAATAATAATTATAAGAAGAACCACACCGAACAGAAATAAAACTAGGATGTGTATGATGTGAATGCCTTCATGAGGCATTTATGTTGCCCTTTAAAGCATATGATTATATGTATGCCTAGTCATAGGTGAGTTGTTCTAAGTCTAAACTAGGAAACTTGTATACTTTGTGAGGACACAATTTATGATAGATGCTACTTGGTGGGTATGCGAAGGGTTTACCCTAATTAAAGTTTATGTATATGTCCTAAAGGGCAATAAAAGATAAAGGTAAGGAAAGGAAAAGCCAGTCCTCACTTAGTGTCATAGGAAGTAAAATGTCTAGAGAAAGTAATAGACAGTATGAAGTTCTCATCAAAGCGGTGGGGAGACAGTTATCTAGTGTGAGGAATAGTATGGGTCAAGAGACTCGGGGCCTAGGCCCACTAATAATTAGCAAGCCCTGAGTCAGACATAGTTATGAGAATAAGAACTAAAGAGGTAAGGGACAGAGGATTTTTAGTAAAAGGTAAAACCATGAGAGTATAAGAAAAGGATCTTTAGGATAGAGGGTTAGCCTAGAGTCTTTAGAGCACTCACTGAGACTTTATGTCTCATTCCTTTAAGTTTCCATGGTTTTACAGGTTGAGCAAGTGAAGTTCTCTCGAGAGTAGCTTGGAGCATAAAACTTGGAGTTGTTGTCGAAGGAAGAGTTTAGAGTTTTAAACCTCCCAATGTGTGGGAGTTAGTTTATGTTCTATGTTTTTTTTTGTTCATATGTTGTACGACACATAAGTGCCAAGAGAGTTGTATTAGTTGTTTTAAGTATGTTTATGTGATCCAAGTTTAAGTTTTAGTTTTCGCATAGTTTTCTCTAATATCCTTATATTCTAAATTTCCATGTTATAGAAATATAAGCAGGCAAAAGGTAATACTCTTTAGAGTGTTACATGGAACCTTGCCCATTCACACAAAAAGGGCATCTCAATCTTAGCATGCACTTCTTTCTTTACTTAAACATTTAGTCTTCCGTTGGCATCTGGAGGGGTTATTATCCTCCTTTTCCTAATGGAGACTCTATAAATACAACATATCCTTAAATAACACTTCATAATGCAAAATCATTAATGTTACATCTTTCTTTGAAAACATAAACTTTTCTCAAAAACATATTCTTTTCTTAAAACCTTTCATAAACTTAGGAGAAATCCCATCCTTTTTGGATGAGGTATCATTGTTGTACTCACACAATATGTAACCCTCATTTAATTTTAAATATAATTCATATTAATTTAGTTATTAAGTTTAAGTAAATAGAAATGTGTGTAAAATTTTTCCAGTTTTAAAAGAAATTCCAAACTTAACAGAATTTGGAAATGGTAATAAAATATGAAAGATATATACATATATTTCATAAAACTGTACATCATGGTTTGAGTAATACATAATAGTCAGAAAACAAAAGTACATCGAAATACATATACTACCTAGCCCACTATATACATCAAAAGAGATCCTATACAGAGTAGTATTTATCTACCCTATCCCTTATACAAAAAGAAAATACTATAGGTCTTCAGGTCCTCCCCCGTTGAGATGTTCTCTATCTCATACTCAGCATCACGGAGCGTTAATGTCTTCTTCAATAATCACGACCAATCATACACAAAAGAAAATAATGGAGTGAGGTGTTTTGTTCTAAAATCACTTTTACATGTGCAGTTGGAAATCTACCATAAAACAAAAATAAAACACAACTGACAACACAAGAGATCCTAAGGTTCATTCTAAGTTGTATCCGACTACCCTTGACTATGTATGGATCCATACTTCCCATTAGTGGGTAATAGTTCTCAACAGAACCTGGGAAGTGACTGGGAGTACATATACCTCTCTCAACACCATCACATGGTACAGTCCTCGTCATCATTGAGGAAAAAAATAACAATTTAAGATATCCATTTATAGAGGTATACTCTCAAACCAATCCTAGAATGCTGAGCAATTGTCGGGGTTATCGAGTTTGGTCAGGCGAATATCCCAGCTCGAGGGTGTTACCTTGGCCATTGGGACTTTCACCACTCGATGCCTACCCCTAAGACCTCCACAAGTGGGTCCCTGCCTTTCATTTCTCAGCGTACCAAACTGTGGCTTCCCTAGCAGGATGCCATGCCACTACATGTCACTTGCTTTACATTACTTACTAAACTGTTAATTCCTAACTTCTCAAACAAAGGTTTCCCTGGTCTCATTTAATTTAAGCACCAGTACAATCAACATTTCTGCCTTATTTTGCAGAAATTGCACAATACCAAAATTTTAACTGAATAACGACATAACAATTATAGTATAATTACTAAAATTTTGGTAGAATAACAACTAAATAAATATATTTTAATTTTCTAAAATTGAGCAGAGTAACAGCTTAGCAAGTGCATTTTAATTTTCTAAAATTGAACAGAGTAACAGCTTAGCAAGTATAATTTGATAATTTAAATTTGAACAGAGTAACAATTTAGTAATTATGATTTAATAATCTAAATTTGGACAGAGTAACAACTTAGCAAAAATTAAAGTTTAACATTAAATAATAATAATAAAACTTAAGCCCAAACGGGTTTAGGGAAAAACCCTTCTTACCAACATGCAAAGTGACAGTAATTTAGAACCAACCCCACTCCCCCCATTACCTCTAAGATAGTTGATGAAGAGGATGAAATTGTTGGTGCAAAGCTTCTAGGAGGAGAAATTCTACTAGTTGAAAACTAGCAAAATTTTAACATAAAAACTAGATCAAAAAATATTTTAGAGAGAGAAAACTTTAGAAAGAGAAGCTCTCTAGCTTGGGAGAGGAAAGGATGAGTGAGAATCTGAAAACTTTGAGGCCTATTTATAAAAGAAGGAGGGGGGTTAGGTGTCCAAAGATTTACATCATCCATTATGTCACTATTATGTCATAAATTCAATTTTTATTTATTTTTAATCCAATTTAGGGACATATATCTCAAATAGGTGGTGAATCACCTATTTTAGGGTTGGGGACGTGCTCCACCAGCTGTCCCAAGCCTCCATGTGTCAAATTTTATCTGTAGGTGAATTAACCGGTATCGACAAAAACACCTAAACTTGAAAAATTAGCTTTTAATATCAAAATAATGTATTTTAATGCAAAAATGGACAAATACATTAATTTTCATCAAAAATAAATTTCTAATAATAAATTTTAATTTTTATTAATTTATTTCAAATTATATGTATTTATTTTGTATTTTTAAGCTAGAAAATTCATAGAAAATCCATTTTAATTCAATAAATATCAAAATTTTTATCAAAATTCTAAAATTAAATATTTTACCCATAATTAAACTAAAATTACCATTTTCACCCTTTTTGAATGTCAAACCAGTACTGGCTGGCTTATTAGACACGTAGGGGCATTTTGGTCATTTTACACAGAAATTCCAGAAAATTCCCAAAATTATATTTTAATATATATGACATAATTCCAAGCTCAAATTGACATTTTAATGTCAATTGAATCTTTTCCTCATGTTAGTTCTTAATGTTGAGAAATAGGGACAAAATTGTCATTTTCTAATTTTTCCGGGCTCCGGCTCGGAAAAATTATTAAAAATCACAATTAAATAGCTCTTGAAATTTTGGGCAAAATGGTGGGTGTCAGAATTTCAAAATTTCTTTCCGATTTTTCAGAATTGTATTGCCAAATATATATAAAAAACAGTGGAAGAATTGAAATAGGATTATTATATTTTTCACTACTTTTCTCTCAAAATAAAGTTTTTATAATGAGAGATACTTAATATAAAATTTTCAAAATATTTTGAGGTCAAAAAGTCTCCGGTTGGTTCCTACAGTCAACTTGGGGTATTTTTGTCATTTTATAAAAATTATCTCAATAAATTCTAAAAAAATTTCTAAAATTATTATTAATTGTTCTAAATACATTGATGACTTAAAAACAACTTTTAAACATGCAGAATAATTTAATATACAAAAGTAGGGGTGTTACACAATACACAACACCACACAACAAAACACAACACAATGCACAGTAAAGTAGGAACATATACAATGTTCAAAAGAAACAAACACAGGTAATACCAAGAAAACAGTCTTTTTGTGGTACTTTCACTCAACGAGCCTAAGGTCTTACTTAGTGAATTCTAATAATGCTCTTTAAAATCTCACTCTCGCTTAGCGAGCATCCACGTTGCTTAGCGAGAGGCCCTTGGGTTACAAATCCAAAAATCCTGCTTCTCGCTCAACGAGTCTTTCACTCACTGAGTGAGCACTCATCCCAAACCCAAGAAATTCATACTTCGCTGAGCTAGCCTAGTGCTTGCTTAGCGAGATCTAGGATTCTACAATTTGCGGTCCTTCACGAATCTACATTCCCATGGCCATACTTGGCACCCAAATAGTCCAAAGCATACCAAATCACTCCCACCTAAGGTTCAAGAAGGAAAAAGAAGGAGAACATACAATCAAATAGGTTGGGGAAGACAAAGAGAAAACACTCACCTCTAGAGATTGTCCAACATCATATTGATGACATTGATTGGCTGCCATGAATGTGTAGTAGAGTGTCACGTTAGTATTTTTGTTAAATATTGGATGTCAGGTTAACAAATGAACTAAAATTGCATAATTAAAGTAGGGGGAGGACCAAATTTGCAAAAAAAAAAATAGGGGAATGAAATTCAACAAATGATGTGGTTAGAAGGATCAAAAGTGTAATTAAGCCTAACTTTATTGAACTAATCCTACATAATTATTTTTGGATTCAAAAATTGGCTTTAAAGTTTATGAAGGATGCACTTCTTATATATCATCCATACGAGACTGTTATTCCTGATGAAAAAGGGATCACCTTCATATATGATGTCAAATTGGGTTTATGGCCAACTTATGTTTTTTGGACTGGCGAATGGAACACGTAAACCCATGTGAATCATTTGAGAACTAGTTTTAATACCCATGCAACACACAAGGATGTAAAGAGTTTATTTATGAGTATTATTGGTATTGTGTTAATGATACCTTTTTGTTAACATTAATAGGAGCATATATTGAAAGTACCTTTAAAAATAATTTGATGTCAAATTGGAGACCTTAATATTGTGTATGTTATAGATAAGGTTTGATTTTGTTGTATTTAGAAATGAAACAAACAAGTTCAAAGTATAAATTACAATAAAATATAAATTTTATAATAATTCATACTCTAATATACTTTGGGCAAAATGTTTATCCTCTTGTGTTATGTTTTATACATATTTTTAATACTAATCAATTTACATATATATTTTAACATGTAAAAATAAGAAAAGAATAATGATTTTTCTACAATTTTTAAGAATTTAAATTTTAAATGTCATGTGAAAAATTTAAACAATTTTTTAATAAATTTTAGTTTCTATCATTTAATTAGATGTAAATTAATTACTTAAGAGTAAATTAAAATTTGATTAGTTAAAAAAATAAATTCATTTTAAATAAATATTACACGAATTTAATGCTATTTTTATTATGTAATTAAATAAAGAGAAATGTTAGCAATACTCTCTCTAATACTCTAAAAGAAAATTTAATTTTGATTGGATAGAAATCTTTAGTAAAAAAGTTCATCCTTGTGAATTAAGTGTAAATTTTCCTACTTGCTTTTGTAAAAGAATGTTCATCCTCATGTACTATATTTTATATATAATTTCTGTTTTAATAAATTTACATTTGCATATCAATGTATAAAAGAAAATTAAAATTTGTTGAGGTAAAAGAAAATCTTCAATCATTTATTTAAGTGAGAAGATAACAAATAAGAATTGAATGATAATTTCCCTCAAAATTGATTTTAGACATTAATTTTGTACAAAGAAGATAATAATGATTACATGCATTTAATTTGATTTTTTTTATGTAATTAAATATATATTAATAAGGTATAAGAAATTTTCATTTTGATTGGGCAAAAAATCTCCAGTAAAAAAGGTTCATCCTTGTTACTTGCTTTCACAGAACAAAATATTCATCTCCATATGTTATATTTATGTATAATTTTTATTTCAATAAATTTAATTAAAATTTGTCAAGATCAAAGAAAATCTTGAATAATATTTTTTTGAAACTTTGAATATTTTATTTGAGTGAGACGATAATAAATAAGAATTGAATAAACGATACATATAAACATTTTTTCAATTAATCACTTTATTATTAAATTTAATGACAATAAATACATACATAAATAATATAGTCATTCTAAGTAATCGATTTTAAAGTGGATAACAAAAAAATTGAACAATCGATTTTAAATGTACATAACGTCAACAAAATTTACATGCATATTAAACCTGAAAGTTGGCAGATCTTTTATTGGTTTTAAGTCAAAAATTTTAAAACAATTTAATTGATTTAATTTATGAAGATTTTGAGGAAAAAAATTGAAAGTTTTATATAGAAGAAAATCAATAAAGGGACCAAACATAGCTAAAAAAATTAGAGAACTAAAATTACACATAAACTAAATTATTGGAGATCTAAAGTGCAATTAATTCTTTTTTAAAATTACTACTTAAAATGATCATTGAATCACCAACATGTTGTTGGTCCGGGTGGCACTCGGATCCCTTAAGCAAGGTATCGGCTTCGAGTCTTGTAGATGGAAAAAACGTGATTGAGAGAGGAGATCCCACTAAAGATGGCCTACTAGGTTCCTAGGCAAAGATTAATTATTGGCAAAGTCAGTAAATACTTCGCACCAATAACATAATTACCCAAAAAATGGTCACCGAATCCAACTATTTTATCCTCACTCTTCATCAACGTATGATTTTTTTTTCTTACCCAATACATGGGTTTTTTTTTTTTTTTTTTTTACCTTGTAACTATATGTAAAAAAAATTAGGTAAAAAGAGTTTTAAATTTGTTTGGATAAAAATCTTCAGTAAATTAGTTGAGTGAGAAAAGTAAGAAAGAAAGTATATTCACCATACCGAAATTATTAAAACAATGAATTAGAGAAAGAAATGAATTATGCTAAAGGCCTCTTTTATATCTCTACCCTTTTTGTTTTTCTGCCTCACCGTCTTTATATATGTGTAAGCGTGTACATATATATATTTTTTTTCTTTTACATTAATATAATTAAGAGTTGAGATTTTAAGGCTTTACATTCATTGATTTCGGGTATTTATCATTTTGATGACCAACTCTCGTAAATTATTAGGTGTAGTCCTAGACATTGTTTATATTTTTGCTCTAACACACGCTTTGTGGAAAGGTCTTTGGGTTGAAGCTTGGACAAAGTTTAGGCATTCTCTATACCTTTGGGCTGACTGTTGAAGCTTATTTTAATTATGAAAAATAGGTTGGCAAGGTTCAAACTCTTAATCACTTGTTCATAGATAGAGACTTTGATACTATTTCAATGGGAAACTATCCTAAAAGCTTAATTTTCTAGGGTAGGCCCAGTGATAATTTATATCTCTCCATCAATTTAAATCTCTGGATCCACCTTAACCTGATTTTAAGTCACACATCATTAAACTTCTAAAATGATGCTTTCTCCTTCTCAAGGCAACCCAGTAACCCATCCAAGTGCAGTTGTCAAACTTCATTTAGCTAGTTTAGCAACCTAGCAAATGGATATTGGATTCTTAAACATTATTCTACTGCATTTAATCAATATACGCTTTATAAATATTCAATATTGAAAACTATAAGAATTGATGCATTGTAAAACTACAATATTATCCCACACCCTATAATAAGTTTGATATGGGCGCCACACAAATTAATGAAACATCATTAACTATCCTCATCGTGCAACCCAAAATTTTAAAGTCACATAAAAAAAAACTTACGTCTTACGCTCACACTTATTTTAGATGCCTAGTTTACACCTCCATGACACTTCCATTGATTATTATTGATTTAGCTCCTCTAAAATAAAAAATACATATTAGAAAATAAGGTGTGAACTGATATATATAAAGAGGATCTTCAACTCTTTCTTGGCCAACAGGAATCAGCAGCTCAAAACGCAGCAGCCAAAAGACAACTACATCTAAACTTCAGGCAACCTTTTAGTGGCCAAACTTCAACGCCAAACCCTGTCAATGTTGTGCATAATCAAACCTTAGAGAAGACAAAGGAAGTGCTACAAACAATACCAATATTAGAGATAGCCGAAAGGCACGATGCTGGACATGGCTGATAGCAGCGACATGAGCATTATCCTAGCCATGTCCAGCATCAGGCGCCTTTTGGCTATCTCTAATATTGGGATTGTTTGTAGCACTTCCTTTGCCTTCTCTAAGGTCTAATTATGTACAGCATTGGCAGGATTTGGTGTTCAAGTTTGGCCGTTAAAAATTTGCCTAAATTTTAGATGTTGTTGTCTTCTAGCTGCTACGTTTTAAGTTGCTGATTCCTATTGGCCAAGAAAGCACATAAGATCCTCTTTATATATATCAGTTCACACCTTATTTTCTAATATGCATTTTTTATTTTAGAGGAGCTAGATAAATAATAATCAGTGGAAGTGTCATGGAGGTGTAAACTAGACATCTAAAATAAGTTTGAGGGTAAGTCATAAGTTTTTTTTTATGTGCCTTTATAATTTTGGTTTGCACAATGAGGATAGTTAATGATCTTTCATTAATTTGTGTTGCGCCCATATCAAACTTATTATAGGGTGTGGGCTAATATTGTAGCTTTACAATGGATCAATTCTTAGAGTAAACTATATTGAATATTTGTAGAGTTTATATTGATCAAGTGTAGTAGAATAATGTTTAAGAATCCAATATCCATTTGCTAGGTTGCTAAACTAGCTAAATGAAATCTGACAACTGCACTTGGATGGGTTACTGGGTTGCCTTGAGAAGGAAAAAGCATCATTTTAGAAGTTTAATGATGTGTGACTTAAAATCAGGTTAAGGCAGAGCCAGAGATTTAAATTGATACAGAGATATAAATTATGACTGGGCCAACCCTAAAAACTTAAGCTTTTAGGAGAGTTGCCCATTGAAATAGTATCAAAGTCTCTATCTATGAACAAGTGATTAAGAGTTTGAACCTTGCTAACCTATTTTTCATAATTAAAATTAGCTTCAGCAGTCAGCCTAAAGGTATAGAGGGTGCCTAAGCTTTATCCAAGCATCAACACAAATAACTTTCCACAAAGGGTGTGTCAGAGCAAAAGAAATAAAAAATAATATATATATATATATATATATATATATATATATATATATGGATTTTGCATGATCCGATATAATGGTCTAGAATAGGTGGTCATGAGATTTGGAAGATCAATAAATATGTTTAGATTATCAATTTTGTATAGATTATCAATTTTGTTTAGAAGATATGTAACAATTAATGTATACTCTAGACCCTAATGTGCACCGTAGGCATTGACATTGTGTACTCTTTCTCTAAAGTACATTTGTTAAAATAAAAGACAAATCTACGACCCTCATTGTATTTTGATAATAATAAACAGTCTCATGCTTAATAGTCTGATCACACGTTTTCAAACAGTCTTATGGTTAATCATCTAAAAACACGTTTTCACATATTTTCGCTATCGTCTTATTACGTGAACTATGTATGCATCTTAACTTTCCAAGATGATATATATATATATATATATATATATATATATATATATATATATATATATATATCTGTGTGTGTGTGTGTGTGTGTGTGTGCTAAACTTGTCTTTTTATAGTTATGGCATTTAAGAACCTTTTTGTTTCATTTGAAAAGTGCACACTCTCTCCAAAAAGAAGACATCTATGTACCTATCCTCGATAAGATTAAACTTTACGCTTAAAAGTAGGAACTTGAGTATAGATGTCAATACGGAAAGCAGATATGCCCATTGTAACAAGATTGAATACGAGAAAGGCTAAATAAGCAAACTGTTTTATCTTATTAAAGTGACTGGTTAGTGAAAGGTATTAAATGCTACATTTAATGCTCCAACGACTCTTTACTATTTTTACAACACCAAACAAAGAATGTCTCCTACAGCACTCACAACAGACACCTTTTCTAGAAAACACTATAAATAGAAGAGGAGACCTCAGTCTCAAACGTTGATAGAGTTTGATAATGCGTGGAACTGTTGAAAAATTCTCTCTCAACTTGTAATCTCTGAATACATTGCCTGTAAACACATTCCCTGAACTTCACTGTATATTCGTCTGATAAGATGTTAGATAAAGTGAGATAACTCACAATCAATCATTTCTCTAAGAAATTGGTGGAAGCCTGAAGAGGCTTTGATTCAAAGAATACCTGAGTTTTTGCTTGGAAAGACAAGTTAAAAACTACTTGGGTTGAGCCTAAAGAGGCTTGGTTAAAAGAATACTTATAACTTGTTTAAGTTAGTGAGACTTGGTTGTTGCCAAGGACTGGACATAGTCTCTAGGGTGAGACGAACTAGTATAATCTCTTTGTATTTCTCTAGTTTTCATTTATTTCTTCCGTCTTTATTTAAAAATCCTTTGTTTAATCCTTTAGATGAAACGTTCTTAAAAATATTTTTGCAAAAATTTGGAATAATACAATTCAACCCCCCTTTTTGTGTTATTTCAGTGTTTTATAATATTTTTAAATTTCAAGCTATTTCATTATTTGTATTGCTTGAGAACAAGAGCTAACAACTATTAGTAGAGTTGAAATTAATTAAACTAAAGGCTTCTATACAAATGCAAATTTTACCACTGAAAAGTAATTTTATCAAATGTTATTAAGTGCTACTTTTTTTTGGGGTGAGGGGGGCCGGCGCCTTACAAAATAAGCCTAATGTTTTATATAGGAAGGGATATGTTAAGCTGAGATACAGTTTAATGGACTATCAGTGATAATCAACACTAGAATCAAGTAGTCCAAAAGAAGCTTCAATTTCTTTTTCGTTAATTTTAAAGTGTATTACAACTATTAATTAATTATCGAGCAATGAAAAGAATAACGGTTATTCATAGTTATATATTTGAATTATATAGAAATGATAGATAGCAAATATTTTCTCAAGGGAAATCACACATTATTTGACAAACCAAAGGTAGAAACAAAAATTTAAATTCATCAAAAGACAAGAAATAGAACAAAAATCAAAACCCTTTGATACGTGTGACAATAACAAATTGAAATTTTTTAAACAAATTAAACATTTAAACTTTGTTACCACTTCAAGCCAACTCTGAAAATTCCAATCAGGATTCGTCACAGCCATAGAACTCTCTAGCTAATCAAAACCAAGAGAGAATAAAATTTTTTAGTTCAAAATTCGTAGAAACGAGAATGAGAGGTGCCTTCTATATAAAAATAATGGATATAAATTGTATGTAACCATGACCATCTATCCGTTTATCTTTAATGCATGTTATATTTTCTTACCATCATTGTCACGTAGAGAAACGGTTCGCAATTAACATAGTTGGACTTTTTTTTTTTTATTGTTGGAAAGGAGTGGATTTTGATAATTCTTTTTGAAAAGCATTTTAGACTGAATAAAAGTATTTCTTTTAAATAATTTATATAAGTTCTTAAATGACAAACAGAAATAATAATAGATATAGAAAGAAATCAATTAATATGCATAATTAATTAAATCAAATATTTAGACACATGAAATTTTTAAATAATATTTTAGATAACCAGCCTCATAATATATTTTTATAATAATTAAATATAAATATGAATCTATAGTATATACAAAAGAAAATAATTTCAAATAGGAAACCTCCACATTTCGATCTCTGGAGCAATTTCACACAAAATCTCATCTCACTTGGCTTTCATAACAATGCTTCCCTCCATTTTTTGCTTAGGTGTCAAGCTTACATTCATTTTCACATAAATCAGTGTATGAAGATTTATGACACAATAATTAATTTGATGATATAATACAAAATTATTCATGAAATCAATTATTGCTTGATTGTGAATATTATTATACCATTTAACAATTAAAATTAATTGTTTCTGCACAAGTTGTGTAATATGTATAATTTCCTTTTTTTATATCAAATTTCAAATTCAAAACGTAATAATTGTTATAGTAAAATTTGAAATAGTAATTTTGGCCTTAATTTCCCTTTTTATGAAATTCTAATTTCAAAATGTAATAATTATTATTATGAAGGTAATTTTGAAACAGTGATTTTTGCCTTTTGGTTGTTCAATGAGAGAATAAAAGCACCAAATACCTTGCAAATTGGCACCATATTTTTTTTCTTCCTTCAACCTTCATTCTACACTCTTTTTTTCAAAGCAAGGAAAAAATTATGTGAAAAATTAAAAATTAGAGCGTTTGGTTTGAGAATCCTTTCCCTATAGGTAAGCAAAGTTACTATTCTAATTATAAACATTATTTATACATTATTTTTCCTCATTTTTTTCTACAAATCGTTACAAATTTATTGATTGTCTTTCTTTTACCATTCTTCAATTGAAAAATGACTTCTTTCTTTGCACTATGTTTTTCTTTCTTCCATTGAAAATCAGTACAAATTTACTAATTGTCTTTTTTTTTTTTTTTTGCAGCCATGATTTAAGTATCCAAAGCAAGCTCTTTGAGAAGAAAGGTTAGCATTTGTTTTACATATTATTTATATTTGTATTTTATAATTTTATGATTCTTGATTTCTAAATTTCTCTCATTTTGAAAATACTATTTCGCCAAATAATAAGTTAAGGAAGATCAATATTTGTTTATTAGAGAACAATGACTTCTTGATGAGCGAAACGATGAGTCTACCCTCTTGATTTTAGATTAATTCACTTTTCATTCTATGCATATATCATATGTTATTGTATTGTAGCTGAAGAAACTATTTTTATCACATGTTTTTACAAATTTCAAGTAATTAGGTTGCCAATGGAATGGATATTGCTAATGAATCCTATTTGAACAAAGCAACCATTGTTGAGAAAGTTTTGACTCAAAATATCATAAAGCTACAAGATGAAGTTAGAGAATCTTGACGAAGAGCTTCATCAAATGGAATCAAAGGATATAACAAAATAACACATAAATGAAAATTATGATGCATCCGTAATGAAGAAATAAGGGATATATGTTTTCTATAAATTCATCTTAAGTAACTATTATAGAATTCATAATTTATAAAAATGATCTATTATAAAATTATAATTTTTGTACCTTCCTTAAATTTATTATTTTATTAATTTTGATATGAATCTATTTTTCCCTTTCAAGTGTCTTTTTACCCAAATTCATTGAAGAATTTTTTTATATAAGAAAAATTGATTTTTAACCTAATTAATTAAGATTTGATTACTTGATAACATATTAAAATTAATTCATGTGTTTGTTTCTATCTTTTCCATTATATTTAAATTTAGACTCCAAATTGTTTGTGTTTTTAAAATTTTTTTTAATTTATTTTTATAATAATTAAATATAAATTTTTATATCTATATTTTCAATTTAAATTTATTAATAATTTGATTTATATATTAGCTGTATTGTAATTATTTTTTAAATAAAATAGATAATTTTATTCGCTCAATACTTGAAACAACAAAAGTCAATTAAAGATGAATGATAATAAAAATACAAGATATAATATTACAGATTCTTAAATTAATGTAAAATATCTTGAAGAATTAATGGAATGAAATATAAATTGTCTATTAAAGAATAATATATTATATTTAATAATTTTAACATTTACTAGTAACAATTATTCATACCAAATGAGCTATAAAATCATACTCAAATAGTTAACATTAAAAGTTGATTTTAAAAAGTGATTTTTATTATTCAAGTTTAGGTTTAATGGTTAAAGTTTGCACGTCTAACTCTCTCATGAAAAAGGTTTGCTCATTGATACACCATTCTTAATTTTTAAATAAAATCTTTAAGAAGTATGAATTTTAAATTTTAAATAGTCAAGTGTCAATTCTACTGTTAAGCATTTAGACCATCAGCAAGCAATTAGATGTAATCAATGACATTGATTTTTTGAAAATTAATATCTAACTGTTCCACAACATTTTCTTTAGTAAACATACTAAATTAAAAATTAAAATAGAAGTTGGCATGGGGACAATCCTTTGTAAACCTACTAATTGTTTCCATGCAAATTTAATATATAAAATATTTTTTAAAACAAATCATTGCTTAATTTTTATTTATTATTTTCTCATCTAACTAATTTATTAAATACTTTCTTTTATTACTGTGGTAAAATTCTCATGCATTACATGGTGATATCATTATTATTGCTATTTTTATTATTAATATTTTTATTAATTATTAAAATTTTTATGAACAAAAAGAAAAAAAAATATGACTAATTTATGGGGTTGATGAGAGCTAATGGCAATTGATTGGCGTGATTCTTAATTGTCATTTATGTACATGTATTTAATGAAATAAAGTAGCTAATTATTTGATAATTTATTTATATTACCTAATATATGAAAATAGACATTAGTTTTTCAATAACTTCTAACTCAATTATAATGAAAATATTAATTTGTTAATCTTTTATTTTTATTTTACATATAAATATTCTTTCAAAATAATAAAAAACCTCTCTCTCGCACACATAATTTATCCATGTATCACATCAGATCAAATTTAACACAAATAAATGTGATATCTGATATAAATTGTATTGACATCTAATCATTTAAATATGTATACGTAAACTTATATTGTTTCATTCATTCACTTAATTTTGTTTTCAATATTTTACATGATGCTAAATTGGTGAACTCCAAAAAAATGGTTTTTATGAAATTTTATGTGAGTTTTTTTAGTTAAAATTAGTTCTTATTTTTATTTGATTTTTAATATTTAATTTATTTGTCTATGAAAACTCCTTGACTTCAACAATGCAAACGTTGAAAAATTCAACTTTAAAGTTGTATTGGAAAATAAGTACATTTAGTATTAATTACATGTAATTATTATACATAAATTTTTTCTTATAAAATGTTGCTATAATTTATATTAATTATGATAATTATGATTGGTATATATTGTGATTTGAATTAATTAAAATAATTATGGCAATATATGTTTTAATTATAATAAAAAAAATTATTATTATCAAAGGTAATTAGATGTTTTTAAATTGTATCATTGAAGTAATTAATGTCAATAATCAATTATATACAATTAAGGTAATTATCAGAAATTATTATATACATTTGAATTGAAATTTTTGTGTTTCAATTAAAACAAATAAAATTTTAAGGTAATTACATGTAATTATTATAAATAATTTAATTTGTATTGACTAAAATTATTAAATGTTGTTAAAAATTTCAATTTTTATTGATGAAAACATATAATTATATTAATTATAGAAATTACAGTTCACACACACACATACTGTGAATTGAAATAATTAATATAATTATGATCAATATATATTTTAATTAAGGTAATAAAAATTATTTTAAATAAAGGTAATTACATTTTTTTAAAGTTGTATAATTAAAGTTATTAATGTAATTATTAATTATATATAATTAAGGTAGTTACCTGTAATTATTATATATATTTGAATTAAAAATATTTAGTATTAATTAGAACAATTTGAAAATGAAAGATTAAGGTAATTACATGTAGTTATTATTTATAATTTTATTTTCATTGAATGTAATTGTAAATGTTCCTAAAAAATTATATTTTATTGACAAAATTATATAATTATATTGATTATGGCAATTGTAACTGATATATATATATATATATATATATATATATATATATATATATATATATATATTGTGACTTGAATTAATTATGATAATTATAATGAATATATATTTTAATTATGGTAAAAAAAAATTATTTTACACAAAGGTAGTTAGATTTTTTTAAAATCGTATAATTAAAGTAATTAATGTAGTTATCAATTATATACAACTAAACTAATTACCTAAAATAATTATATATATTTAAATTGCATAATTAAAGTAATTAAAATAATTTTGAATTATATATAATGAAGATAAATATTTTAATTATATATAATTCATTTTTCTCAAAGTGATTTTTTTTATTTTTTATTGATAAAATTACATAATTACATTAATTAAGGAAATTACAAGCAACACATATTCTTAATTGATTTAATTAAAGTTTTATAATTAGTATATATAAGTTTTAATTAAGATATTAAAGATTATTTTAAGTTAGCATATATGTGTGTGAATTTTAATTATTATATAAAATTTAATTATTGTATATATATATATATATATATATATATATATATATATATATATTGTAATTATTAAAATAATTAATATATTATTTGTATTGCATGTATTAGATGTTATATTTCAAAATGTCAATAAAAAATATAAAGTTCAAGTTAACAACATCACATCCATTTTTTCTCAAGCCACAAGGTCACATTCATTTTTCTCTACCAAAATGTTGTTGTTTTTTACAATCTATATATATATATTTTAATTTGAGTTAATATAGGCAATTAATGTAATTATCATCTACATAAGATTAAGGTAATTATCTGTAATAATAATAATAATAATAATAATAATAATAATTATTATTATTATTATTATTATTATTATTATTATTATTGTTATTATTATATTTAAATTGCATAATATAATAGTTAATGTAATTACGATCAATATATATTATGAAATGAATTAATTAAGGTAATTTTTCACCCACGATCAATTGTGTGTTGCATTATTTATATATAAATCAAGAAAAGGTATCAAATTTTCAATATTTGATGATGATCAAAGAGTTTGTACATCAACCAAAAACATTATGTATCGAGAAATATTTGATAATGTTTAACATGATCAAAAATATTAACATGAGTTTTATTCCAATTTTCCTTTTTTTTCAATTTGAGTGTTGTGTTTATTTTTTTAATATCTTGGATTTTTTTTCATCTTTTTTGCAATTATCACTTATCTTTCATACAAAAACTCAATGGTCATAATTATAGTCAAAAGTGTTCAATTAATTTCATTCAGTGTCAAATCTTTCATATTGAAATGGTCTATTTTTATTTTTTTTCAATGGAAGCATAATTTTGAACAAAGATACAAAAAAAAAAAAAACTATAAAACCCTTTCTGATCTCTTAGATTTTATTTTTGCGACATACATCTTTTAATTTGGGCTATAAGTATAGCGATTAGAGATGATAAAAAAAAATCGTACTTGTGGGTAAAATATACTATAGACTGAAAATGGATATCCTAATGGCGTACCTGCTGGGAAAATAAATGAATCTTTCTCTATCTACTTATTACCGAGATAGAGGCAAGTAGTAAAATACCTAAACTTGCAAGTACCCGTAATTTGGAATTACGTAAATAACTTTAATTATATATAAATTAAGTTGCTCTAATTTATTTTTAGTATAAATATATTTATTTTAGTATAAATATATGTTTTAAAATTGTTTGTTTTTACTTTTATTTAATTTTTATTTTTTTAATTTTATATTTTTATAAATATCCACAGATACCTGTGAATACCTATGAATATTTATAAAATTCATTGATACTCACTCAACAGATATTCATGCAGGTACGAGGCAACCATGAGGTGTACTTTCATTTAAGAAGGGTAGTGACAAAAGGTTACTACCTGTGCCCACCCTACAGCATTATCATCCCTAATAGCGATTTAGTCCACAAATATCATATCATATTTATAAAAATCATATTAATATTTTATACAATATTTACATTTAAGAATTATCATCTAAACTATATATATATATATATATTAAAAATACAAAATATCACTACAATATTGACATTAAAATAAGCATCAATGTACTTAATTTCACTAATAATATTAAAACTTATGGTCCTTCTTTTTTTACACTAAGTATTAAAATAAATACATTTAGAAATTTAGATATTAACAAACATTATATTTACCTTACAAATAGTTAGCATTGCATATCAATTAAAATAATAATCGAATGTTAATTTCCCGTGCAATATACTAGTATAAATACAAATATAAATATTAGTATGTAACTATGCAACGGTTTGAAAGAATAATGAAGTTCCTAATCGATACTAATTTTAATTAATATGCTTAGAAGATTTGAATATAAGTTCAAATTGATCTTCATAATCTTTTGAAGATACATATTGGTTTTTTGTTTATCATTAAATACCATTCACTAGTATACCATGCATACATTTGGATGTAGTCAACAAAGACATATTTGAAATTAATACTTGACAAAATTAATATTTAACTAAATTAATATATAAAATTATAAATGACTAAATTAATATTTTTATTTTAATATTTGACCAAATTCATATTTGAAATTAGTATTTGACTAAATTAATATTTGACCAAAGTAATATTTGAAATTAATTTATTTTAAATATTTGACTATATTAATATTATGACCCATCCCATAATTGCTCTAAGTCAAGCACGCTTAACTGTGGAGTTCTTAAGTGATAAGCTACCAAAAAGTAGATACATCTGGTTGGTATAGGTAGTACTTAGTAATTTTTTTAAGCTATCCTCAACTATAAGTCCATACCTATACAACCTCTAGATCCCTTTCATTCTTGTTGGTATAGGTTGTCCGTGCCTCATCTCTTTTGCACCGACGATCAATCTCTGCTCTCGTCAATGCCCGGGATGTTATGTGTGTGTGCGTGTGTGTGTGTGTTTTCATTTAATATATATGAATGGATTTTTGATAAATTACTTTAAATATTAAGAGGAGATATTAATCAATAATAATAAAAAAATTTGTAGATATTGTAATATAAATATAAAACTATAAGCTTTTGTATTAAAAAATTTCTAGAATTCACTAATATATTAATGTTAAGTATCTGTCACGAATTGTTAGACACATATACTTTAAATCTCTAGTGATGAATGATTTGTCACTAGTAATGAAAAATAAATAATTATTTTATAATTTTCACTAGTATGATAGAATTGTCTACTAATATAAAGTAAATAACTATTTTTGAATCGTTTATAATATACTCTTATATTATAAATTAGAATCTCTAATTTGGAGAATGAAACTCCCCCTCTCTTCATTTTCTCCATTAAAGGTTCTCAACACTTTTTCTCTTTTCTCTTTGGAAGATATGTATTAGACACATTTTTCGCAACTAGCTAAGAAATATCTCTCAATTATTTTAAACTTTCTTTATTTTATCTTTGTTTGTATATTTGATTTTCTTCACTCATCCTTTTTAATTTAAAAATAACCTTATATTATAATTTTAAATTATTTATTATAAATTTAAAATATAATTTATATATATAAATAGTTATTTATTATGATTTTTAATTATAATATAATTTATAAATTTAAAAATATTTATTTGTTACAAATTAAATTATAAATATATAAAAATTAATATTCATCATGTGTAATACACCCTAAAATACTAGTATAATGAAATTACATTTCATCACTATTATTATTATATTAATGGTAACGCGTTTGATTTCAAATAAAAAGGTTATGTGTTATCTTCAAATTCTCGACATTAATTTTTAGATTTTATTTTTGTGATTTAAAAAATGAAAAGGAAAAATGATTATAGAAGTTTTGAAATTTAAAGGAAGCAAGTTGCAGTACATAACAATGAATTTGAATTTCCAATTTTTGTCTTGTGATAATGAAAATATCGAATTTGAACGCTAAATTTCTAAAACCTATTAACATTAATTCAAATTTTAATTATTTCAAATTATTAAAAAAAACTATCTTTCAGTAAGAGATTACACAAAATCAATTTCATCTTATCTATTTAAAGAAAATTTTAAATTGACATTTAAATTAATGATAGTTGTTTAGTTATATTAGTTTAGTATTAGTACAGCTGAATTTGCACAATTTTAGTTATAGAAGATAATATAATATTACTTTAAAGTTATCTATTAAAATAAATTTTTAAATTTAATTTTTATTATTGCACAGGAGTAGTTATATTAGTTCAACTTCATTCCAAATTTAATTCTTTAACATTTGTATTACTTTTTTAATGAACATGAGGTATCTTTAACCAAGACTCAATGATTAATTTCTTGAGGGACTGAGATTCATTATTTAAGGATTTGATTCTATCAAGAGATATTCTTTCATATACGCAAATCTAGCAATTGAATCCTTAATCATATACTTAAAGGACAAAATTATTTGCCAACAATACCACACTATGTTGGTTAACATTTGCATTATAGATTAAAGAATAACACAATAATCAAATTAATCCCACATAAAAGATAATGCAAAATTATTTTAATCTTAATTATTTAAATAAATTGTAAATATAACGATTATTATTCAACTAGTATTTTAGCTTTGTATTGTACAAAACAAATATTTATTCGTATATAATTATAGGTATAATTCATAATAAATAAATATTTTTAAAAATTTATAAATTATATTATAATCAAATTTATAGTAAATAAATATTTAAATATATAAATTATATTTTAAACTTATAATAAATAATTTAAATTGGGATGTAAGATTATTTTTAAATTGAAATGAATAGGTGGTTAAGAAAATTAAATATACAAGTACAGATAAAAGTAGAGTGGATGAAGATCATTGAGAGATATTCTTTAGCTAGTTGTGGAGAAAGTCTGTGAAAAAAGATTACTTAAAATTATTTTTTAGACACCAATATATTTTTCTGGTTTTCATCAATTTGGGCCAATTCAACTCGTTTTTCACTATTTTTAAGATCATTCAATTTTTTTAGGGTTGAAATATTGATCACCAAATCAATGCCCTATCAAATCAGCTAGTCCAATTTGATTTTAATAACTATGCTAATATATCAATATTAAATATTTATGATAAATTATTTTAGACAGAAATGCTTCAAATTTTTAATTACAAATAAGTTGTCACTTATAATTGAAGATAAATAATAATTTCTATAATAATCACTCATGAATTGTAATGTGTGACAAAGTCAACTCTTTGCCACAATTTTTATTTTATTTTTATGTTTAGTAAGATTATATTAGTGACAATTTTAAAATGAGATAGTAAAATTTATAGATATTAGTGTCAAGTTTTTTATGACAAACCTATTTGGTCACTATTGATAAACTTATACTGACAACTTAGTTTTTCGTCACTATTTTAAATAATATTAGTGGCAAGCAAAAATTTAGTCACTAGCGATATATCATTAGTGACAAAATTTACTTTCATCACTAGTTTTTAGTCACAAAAAACCACATTTCTTGTTGTGAACTTTATGTAAAATATGAAATTAATTATTCCAACGATTGAATTGAAAGTTCTTATAAAATAGATTAAGTTTATAAAATTTCATGCAAATCGAAAACTAATCAATACTTCATTGCACTACTTTATTTTTATGTATATTATGTTATTTAAAATAAAATAAATGTCCATTGCTAGATTACATTTCAATGAATATCCAAATTATGTGAAATTTGATATATAGCAAACAAAAAATATCAAATTGATTATTAAGTATTTTACACAAAATTGATTAGTTAATTTCATATTTTACACAATTATTTAGTATAAGTGCACAAATTTGATATTCGGTATCAATTGATTGTGTTCCTACACACACACACACGCACACATGTACACACATGGTTGTACACACACATGCACACGTACACAGACACACATGCATATACACGCCCGCACGCACACACACACACACACGTGTGCACCCCCATACACACGAACATGTGTGTGCGCATACATGCATGCATATTTGTCCAGAAAAATGCTTTCTACATCAGTTGTATGAGGAATTGATCTAAAAAGTATTTTCTACATCAGTTCCTTAACAACCAATCTAAAATGTGGATGCCTTTTCAATTTTTTAAATTTCTAACTAGACTTTCAAGATCGATTTTGTTTTAACCAATGTAGAAAGTCACTTTCTGTGTTGATTCCTATTACAACTGATCTAAAATGTACAAATTTTTTAAATTCTAGATCCAACTTTCTACATCAGTTTTGTCTTTCCAAAACACTTCCTCTCTTAAACAATACAACATTTTCAACTCGCACCTTTTCTCTTCTCATTCTTGCTTCCTCTATTCTTGCCATTTTTAACTTTTTCATTGTCATTTCACTATCGTTCTTTTTGTCGTTCTCAAGCAGATGTGTTCTTGTTCTAGTTCTTTGTTATGTTGTTCTCTCTTTGACTATACATTGTATTTTTGGTTTGTTCTCTCTTTCATTGTACATTGTGTTTTTGTTATATTTTACTTTATTCTCTTTTTCACATTGTGTTGTTAGTTTGTTCTCTCCTACTCTATTATTTAGTGCTTTATGTTTGTGTTTAATCCCTATCAGTATGTGTTAGTATCTGTGTTCTCTATTGGTGCATGTTTGCACATGGTAGTGTGCTTTCTATTGTATGTTTGTTCTCCATTAGTGCATATGTGTCGGTGCTCGTCATTGTGTGTTTTGGATGTGAAAATGAAAAAGAAAAGATAAAAATGATATGTTGAATTTTGAAAACAATACCCTATCACTAGATTTTTATCACTATTGTAAGCCTTTAACTTTTGATTAATACCAGAGTTTTCTTTGACACACTAACTGATAAAAGGATACATTGAACTAAAACGCATAGACTAATTGTAGTACTAATTAGTGAAGGTTCTTCTCCTGTTAGGACCTTTTAGTAGGTGCAAATAGGTTAAGACCATGGAGACTTCATTTAATGTATAAGGTTTAAACTTTGTTTAATGTACAACCTGCAAGAAAGGTGGGCGTGGCACACTGTTGAGAGACTTGGTCCTCATCTGTGATAGTGGTGAGGAAAGATTTGCAATTGACTTTGGTCAATCTAGAAACCCACAAGGGCCAAAAATTGGAACGAAGTAAGCCAAGCGTAGTAAAGAATGAGTTGGATGAAGTAGAAGAACGCGTCAACAAGTGCCTGAAGCATTTTTACTTTTTTTCTAGTTATCTAATATCATCTTTTTTTCACTATTGGCTGGACATGACTTTTGGCTTAAACCAGAAACATACATAATCCTAATAAAAGACCACAAGCCGATATTAAGATTGAATTTCAATATGACAGTCCATAGGTTAACTAATGATGCGAGGCAACTATAACGAATTACATATACAGAAATACAACACCAACTTTAAGCTTGGTCCGAACCAGTCTGGCCAAGACTTGTTATTTGACATTAGTGGCATTACACAAATCTGACATAGTCTTTGACATGAGTGGCATTACATATCTGACGTAGTCATTATTAAAACAAGTCAGCACTCACCAAATTGAGTAAGTTCGTATGCTGAGATACACTGTCAAGGTTTTAACAGACGAAACATAAATATTATTGATAATATGCACGTGTGAAACAGGTGTTCAGGATTCTGTGATGGTAGATTTCAACGGTTGCCTTGATTATGATCCAGACAGCTGACAATAACAGAGAACATTGGCATTACCAGTAAATCCATATATAATCAAATGAGGAAAGCATAGCAATAACTAGGGAAATAATAAAGGAAGGAATTACCCTCCGATTCATAGAGAACCTTTTTCTTCACTGAGAGGCTTCAAGCACCTGATCTCCAGCATCAGCAGGCTCATTGTTAGAAGCATTCTCCGAAGTGTCTATGCAATGACTGTTTTTAAATTGGTCCTCGGGCTGGGCCTCAAACACACAGCAAGAATTCTTAAGCCCTTGGTGAGAAAATTGTTGATTACTTTTCAAGTCCTCATCTGGCAAGCACCCCATAGGAAAGGTCTTCAGGTTAGCTGCTTTGCTTTCGCATTGCATCTTAGCAGATATAGGTAACTCCAGTTTGTCAGGATAATTCCCACTTGACTCCAAAGGCCTATGAAAGAGCAAATGAGCCACAGTTCGATCAATGGGATTTGTCTTGGTTTCAACATCAGCAATCCTGGCATATCTGTGATATGGTTCATACAGGCAAAAGAAGTTAGCATCTCCAAAGGTAAATCATGATATTCCATAGCCAAAAAGCCAATTGATTAGTGGAGACAGTGCGGTCATCTTTAATATGGTTAACCAGGACAGACACCACTATTAAAGTCATAAATATATAATCAGTTTTAAAACACATGTATATCTCTAGTCTATTCAATTAAAACCAGCAATTTACTTAGCCTAGTTCATGAGCTATTATAGTCATAATTATATAATCTATTTCTCTTTATGGCACTAACAGGTGGAACCTGTTATTAAGGCACATCACCCGCACCATTTTCTTGCTTCGCTGCAAATCCCAACTAAGTTTCTTACTCTAAGAGAATTGAGATTTAAATCACATCAACCTAGTTTTTTGCATGGGAGCAACAAGACAAAATGCTCCTTGCTCGGATCCAGTTGTCTCTTTCAAGTGCAATTCTTTCTAGGGTTCTTGGTTGCTCTCTTCCTATCAAATATGGGAGAAGATTCATGCCTATTTCCACCATCAAACCCACGCCAAAGCGTGTAAGCTTTGCTCTGAATTGCATGCCATTTCTCTAGATGATAGTCTTGTTTCTGAATTCTTGCTCCACATAAAGATACTCGATTCTTTATTTGCAGTTGCTGATCTCGTATCACATCAGGAGCATCTGGATGTAATCCTTGAAGGCCTCCCTCAAGATTATGATCCATTTATCATGCTTATTGATCCCATGCCAAATGAGGAAGTCTAGGTCCTCATTCTCACTCAAGAACTGCACATTCAGAAGTACAAGCGCAAGACTCTCGAGTGATTTAGCCTCTATTAACCTCACTCAGACTCAAACTCAAACTCCAGTTACTGGCGATCCACATGCCACACCTTCTTTCAATACCTTTTCTGGGAGAAATTGTGGCCGTGGTGGACAATTTGGTTCGAGGCTGAGGCCGTGGTGGTCGTTATTCTACCCAATGTCAGCTATGCTTCGACTTTGGTCACAGCAGCTCTGTTATTGTTTTGACCAGCAATTTCAACCCAGCATATGGTTTCTCAGCATGTCCTTTAGCACCTCATATGCACGCTGGTCAAGGTCACTACATGCCCCCACAACAACTGATCTCTCAGAAGATGCCACAGCACCTATCTCAACAACCATGTTCTACTTAGGCTTTTATTGCCAACTCAGACAAAGCAGCCAACCAGACATGGTTTCCTGACTCCGGTTCCTCTTTATAAGAGATATTCACTTTATGTCAATATGTACATTTATGTTTATTTTACACTGATTTCATTGTAATTTCATTTACATTTCTTCTGTTATAGAGTTAGTTAATTTGTCAGTTAGTTTGTCAGTAGCTGACTCAGCAGTGAGTCACATAGCTTAGCTATATAAGGTTTCACCCTCTACTGTTTCTTCAATGACAGTTTTACAGTTTAGTTTCTCTCTCTTTCATTTTCTCTGAATTCTATTATGGTATCAGAGCTTATCCTAGATTTGCCATTAGGTCACCCACCATAATCCATGCACCAAGCCCGATAATGCTGGGTGTGAGGGGGTGTATTGGAAAAACTTAAGTCTCACATCAACCAGCGATAGAGCATGAATAGTGTATATAAGTGGGGTGCAACCCTCACCCTATGAGCTTGTTTTTGGGGTTAAATTTGGTCCAAACCCAAATTCTAATACTCTTTTAATGTGACCAATACATCTCAGAACATCCAGCAGCTAACCCTATTCAATTTCCCTAATCAGATTTATTTTGGCTATGATCAAGGTCTTTCAATTTGCAATTCTGGTTCCACATATCTCTCTTCCAATTTTAATCCTAGAATTTCCTTAGCATTTCATCATTTGTTTCATGTTCCTAATATCACAAATAAAAGGCAATCGTATTCTCTTACATACCTTAACTTATTTTATGTCATCATTTCCTCAACAGGTGTCACGCTAATATCACCTTGTATGTAACCATTTTGTATCCTCCCTTTCTTGTGTAGCTAAACATCCATCTTAACAATCTCATTTCTGCTACTCCCAATTTTTTCTCGTGTTGTCTCCTTAAAGTTCAACATTCACTACCATAGACAATAGTAGACCCAATAGTTGTATTATAAAATTTCTGAGCTTGGTAATGCAATCACAAATAACCCCCAAATACCTTTTTCCATTTTAAGCACTCAGTTTGTATCATGTATGTAACATCTTCATTAATTTTCCCATCATTTTGTAATATTAATCTCAAATACTTAAATTTAGAAACATGTAGTATGACATCTTCTCCAATCCTCCAAATCATTTTTCTCTTGTTTCTTGCTAAAATTACAATGCATATACTCTTTCTTGCTCCTATTTAAATGCAAACACTTTGATTCCAAAGTCTTCTATAAAGCTCAAATTTAGAGTTGGCCTCTTTTCTTGATTCCTCAATCAAAACTATATCACCCATAAAAACATGTACTTAGGGATAATCTTTCGTATGTCTCCAGTAAATCCTACTTCCGTTCCTTGATATAAACCTACCCTTATTGAAAAGTCCTTAGTCTCACTTATAGGACTTTTCACACTAGTAGTTACCCCATCATACATGTCTTGTATTATTTGGACATAAGTCATGCTAACACCTTTCTTTTCCAAAGTCTTACACTTGTCTTGAAACTCAATCATATGCTTTTTCCAAGTTAATAAAAGGCATATGTAAGTCTCTTTTTCTACTTTGGTACCTTTTCATCAACCCCCGCAAAAGATAAATAGCTTTTGTTGTACTTGTAGACCTTCGTTGCAAAAATTAAAATTGATTCTCCACAATCCCAGGCTCTTCTTTTAATCTATGTTTTATAACTTTTTCCTATAATTTCCCAGAGTGGGTCATAAGTTTTATCCTTTTGTAGTTTATGCAATTCGAGATATCTCCTTTGTTCTTATATATAGGAACCAAAAGCGCTCCTCCTCCATTCATCTATCAATTTTTTAGATCTCAATCTCATTAAATAGTTTAATGAGCCAAATGATACCCTATTCTCCTACAGATTTCCAAACATCAATAAGAATACCATCAAGACCAACAACTTTACCATTATTCATCTTCTTAAGAGCTATTTTAGCTCCCCAACTCATTCTACAATAGTAAACCCAATTTTGTTTGTCTTTTGGGATTTCTAATCCTTTAATTATTGAAAAGCTTATAAAAATAGTTCTCCCATCTCTCTCTAATATCTTAATTTGTAACCAAAATTTTTCCTTAATCTTTAATATATTTTACTTGGTCCAAATCTCTTGATTTCCTTTCCTTATTTTTTGTCAAGCTTATTTATTTTTTGTTCTCCATTCTTTGTCCCAAGTTCTTAGTAAAATTCCTCAAAAACTTCTGATTGTTACTAGTTAATGGTGTATTAAGAGTAGCTCTTTTGCTGGCTCTCGGGTGTAGTTATTTAGTTAGCAAATTAGTTGTCCAGCTGTCACATTGGCAGGTGCACACAATTAATTCAGTTAGGTATTCTATTAGGCATTACTCATGTATAAATACCTCTTTGTATCACTTCTTTCATTTGTAACAATTACAAAAATTCATATCAATAAAATTAGCTTCTTCTACAAGTTTCTTTTTCTCTCAAGATCTCTGTTACTTAACATGGTATCAAGAGCTTGAAGATCCAACAATGGCAAAACCTCCTCGTCCATCGTCTTCCACACCGATTAACTTCTCTCATACGATTTTTGAAAAGCCTGATGAAAAGAATTTTCTTCTCTAGTGACAACAAGTCGAACTAGTCATCAAGGTTCATCGCCTTCAGCATTTCATCATTTGTCTTGAAATTCCTCTTTGGCTCTTGAATGAATCTAATTGCCATGCAAGAATTGTGAATCTTGCATATGTCGCATGGGAGCAACAGGATATCATCACTCTCTAGTTCAATTCTCTCACATGTTCTCAATAGTATTCACTCTGATAAATCTATAGCTGATGTAAATTTATAGAGCTATTTTACATGATATTTGCACTTGCTCAATGGAAATTTATGAGAAATTAACCCAATAACAAGACATTTCATGGAATAAATGGTTTTGTAGTTTTTATTTTAAAATTACATGACTTCTACACATTTATTTGGGTTTTGTTAAAGACAGGAAAAATGAGCAAGAGAAGATGATTTTTAGGCAAAGAAGAGTGGAATTTTTCAGCCATGGAAGATACAAGAAGCAACACTCGGCGGCATTCAAAGCCAAGCCCGACGTCGAAGCGGAACGGGGTTTTTGAAGAACTAGCCCCAAGCTCCAAATTACACTATGCTTGGCATTGAAGAAAATGGCGCCCGATGCCAAGGCACTGATGGAGTTCTAAGGAGGTGGTGCCCAGCACTAGTTTGGCTTATGCCCAACGCCAATGCATCCCAAACTTTTTGTTTTGCAAGCCTAGTTTGTTTTATGGTCCAGATAGCCCAAACTCACTATAAAAGGATAAATTATATGTTTAGGGGTATTCTTTGACTGATCTAAGGACCGAAAGCAAGGAACAGCTCGAAGATTCATCTCCAGCTTTGGATTTTGAAAAATTGGGGTTTGATTCTCAAGATTCATGGCTTTTTTTTTGTCTTCTTTTTCTTTTCTTTGTGTGTTAGTTTCTCTATAAGTTTCTAAACCCCTATGGGGTTAAGTTAAGATGAACCTTATTTTGAACTTAAGGTAATCGATTTCTTTTCTAAATCCTTCTTTTGTTTCTGTTAATTTAGTTGTTCAATTTGTGCTTAATGCTTTTTCATAATTGACACTCATTAAGAAATTGATTAGTAATCTAAATCTTGCAATTGGAAAATTGGGGTTTTGATCGTTCCAATTCAATAACTATACAACTCTCAAGTCTAGGGATAGGGATAGATTGTATGCCTTCAGTGTGAATTTCCTTCTCTTAATACTTATGATTGATTTTGCTCACCTAAGGGATTAAAGGGTTTATCACCTACGGAATTAGGATTAAATTAAGTTAAAGAAATTGAATGTAAATTACTTAACAAGAAGGGGTTTAGGAAAGAAAGATATTACTTTAGGGGAGAATCAAGGAAATCCCAAAACCTAACTGCTTTTATTCATTAATTTTCTATACATCTTTAAATTGCATTCTTCGTTTTTTACACTTTTAATTCAAAAACCGCAAAATTTCTAATCTTTCTTTAATTCTTAAACACGTAAGTAACTACTTGGTTGAATTGGTGCTAAACCACAATCCCTATGATGACAATAACTTGTGCTTTCACTTTATTACTCATACGACCGGTACACTTGTCACGATCTTAACACACTCATATCAACTACGGAGAAAATTCATGATTACTTTCAGAAACAAACACGCGCAAAAGCACACCAATTGTGAATAGAGCTTTGATCCACAACTCTTGATGATTGAACTTTGCCTAAGTTTCTCTTGTGTATCAAAGCCTTATCTGACTTGCTTCTGCCGGCAATCTAGTTTCTCTTCAAGAACACATTCACGTGATTCTTGAAGGTTTACCACAGGATTATAGTTCGGTTGTTTCCGTCATTGAAAGCAAATTTGATTCCCTTTCGATTGAAAAGGTTGAAGCCTTACTTCTCACTCATGAATTGCAACTTGAGAAATTCCACAAAAAGATCGTATAGGATTTGCTTTCCATGAACTGTACACAAGTACCTACGCCCAATCCTATGCAACAATCTAGTGCTAATACTACTTCTACTCCCTTTTCTCAGAATCAAAAGGTCAAAGTGCACAATTATGGTTCTCGACGTTCTTTTTATGGCCGTGGAGGCCGCAACAACTGTTGTCGAGGCCGCGGTGGTCATTATTCCAATGTTCAATGCCAAGTTTGCTTCAAGTTTGGTCATCTTGCCTCCGAATTTTCAAGAGTTTCAGTTCCAAAACCCTCAAGGTTTTCATTCCCTTAATTCAACTACTCAAGGGAACTATTTTCAGCACCAGAACCAACAGTATTTTGGACTACTTTGTGGAATCAATTTTCGAATTCCACTACCTCCACTCGCCCTTCTTCAGCTTAATTTCAGAATCATTCAAGTGCAATGATTACAAATACATCTCCTACATCCACTTCAGCATGGTTCCCTAACTCTGGTGCGCCCTATCATGTTACCGGGGAACAACAAAACTACAGCAGCTTGGTAATTTCGAAGACCCTAACCACATTTACATTAGTAATGGCCAAGGTTTGCCGATACATTCTTCTAGTTCATCCTATTTTCCTTCTCCTAGTAATCCTAAATTTTCTCTAGTTCTTCATGATTTTCATGTTCCTTCTATAACAAAAAAATTGACTAGTGTAAGTTTGCCAAAGACAATGTAGTGCTTTTGAATTTCATCCTACTTATTGTGTTGTTAAAACTCAGGCCAACAATGAGGTAGTAATTCAAAGATTTGTAAGACCTAATGGTCTGTACTAGTTTCCAAGTCTTTGCTTGCAACCTTCTCCCTACTCAAATCTCTAAATGTGTCATCTATTGTAAGTAGCTCTTTTGTTTCTAATTCTCCATGTATATGGTATGCTATATTAGGGCAACCTAATGATCATGTACTAAAACTTGTACTTAAACAGTGTAATGTTCCTTTTGCTAATAAAGATGCCTCTTCTTCTTGTTTCACTTGTAATATTGGAAAGGCTCACAAGATTCCCCCTTCCCTATATCCCTTAGAACTTGTGTACAATGGTTTGTGGGGACCATTTCCCATCCCATCCTCCAATAACTTTATGTATTATGTTACATTTGTTGATGCTTATTCTAGGTTTACTTGGATTTATCTTCTCAAAAACAAGTCAGACACTTTTACCATCTTCAAATAGCTCAAAGCTATTGCTGAGTTGCAGTTTGGAACTGCACTAAAAGTGCTCTAGACAGATTAGGGAGGTAATTTAGGTCCTTTACCAAGTACCTTACTAAAATAGGAGTCATCCATAGGTTTATTTGCCCCCACACCCCCACCATCAAAATGGGGTAGTTGAGAGAAAACACAGATATATTGTGGAATTAGGACTAACTCTACCAATTCATGCCTCTCTTCCTATTGAAAAGCCGCCTTAGTTGCAGTCATCCTGAGGTCACAGTGTCTCAAAAAGAGCTACCTATGGAGGGGCTGATCCAAAAGGTTGAGTGAAGCACCATAGTGTGGAACCACCGAGACATTGGCTCTTAGTGGGTTGAGATCCTACATCGACTAGAGATATGGCCTAAATAATGCTTATAGGGCTTGGGCAATCCTTGTAATACATGTTTCTTGCTAATCTGTGAATAAGTGATTGAGTAATTAAAACGAAAAATTTAATTTAATTTCCAATGAAAATAATTAATTAAAATATGTTTGTTACTTGTGTAAATTTCTATAGATAAATTTTGCGAAAATTCGACCTATATTGTTATCAAATAAGCATAAAATTATTTGCAAAAATTTGATCAGTAGCATAGAGCTATAGAATTTAATTATAATTAATTTTAAATTAATTTTGATTAGATTCTACTTTGGTTAATAGTTTTCCTTACTACGAGATTTGTTTTATTTCAATGGGATCCATTTGTCTAGAAACCCGTCAGAAAAAGAGGAACTGACTGCTTGACTGGTGCAAAGACAACCCAACCTCACACTAAGATATTTTAATGATTCATAAACTCATTGAAATTCCAATATCAATTAAATTATTTTAATTGATTTAGATGTTGGAGTAAACCTCATTCGATAAATTTCAATATTTGACCACATTTTCTCTCTCAATGTAGGAAATTTAAAATTTCTACTGTCCAACCCTACACTACTCGTCCCAACCAAACTAAACCAAGTGATCAATTGAATTTCCTAAGCTAACTAATCAAGTTCTATCCTAACTAGATATCAAATCCCTAAGTACCTATCCTAATCACATCAAACTTACATTATGTACTTAAAAGTGTGCCCTAATGTACCAAAACCACTATCCCACCCCTTGTTTTCCCATGGTGGCCGTCCAACACCAAGCTTCTAGGAGAAGCTTGGTTATTTTTTTTATTCTACCCTAAAATCCTACCATTTTGTCAATTACCTAATTACCCTTTCTTAATGGATCCTAGAGTAAAAATTTGAAAGCCCATTCCTCTCCTTTAAAAGCACTTGGCCGTGGAACATTTGGCCCTCCCCCACCCTTGTTTTCAAAATTTCTCTAAGTGCTAGTGTGTGTTGGAGACTAGAGAGCTCTAAGTATTGGTGTCTTGGTAAGTTCTCCACATTCCTTCATTCTTTCCTCTTCTTTCATTTTCTTCTAAGACCCTTGTTATATAAATTGTTTTCCTTATTTTCTTAGTCCTAAATATGGCCTATGTTGGGTTAGTATTATGAATGGTTCATCCTTGATGATGGTTTGTGCTTGTTCATGCAAAGGTTGAAGGAGAATCACTCCTCTTGTCACTCTTCTCTTCAAAACACTCTAGAAGGACCTACCTTGAAAGTAATGAAAGCTAACCCTTTTTGTGTGTTCTTGTTGTGATGCTACTATTTTTCAATGATACATCCTTTAAAAATTTCATTTGTATGATTTAAAAGTGGTATCTTGATGAAATGTGGTAATTTTGTGAAGTTTGCTTTGATGGTCATGTTGCTGGTTCAAAATTCAGCACTGACACTTTTCATTGTTTTTCTTATAACTTAAGCTGTGGTTATTATTTTTGAATACTTTTTTTTGTATTAAACTAGACAAAATTTGCTTCATAATAGACTCAAGAACCACACGAAAAAGTTGAGAAATGAAAAAGTTATCCCCATTGACAGTTGTGATTGCTGTTTGGAAACACTGATTTGGCAAGGTATTCTTAAATATAATTCTAGAATTTTTTGTTGGGTGTTGGTGAAACTCTTTGAACAACTAAAAATTACATTTTAATAACCCTGTATGAGACGCACTCGTGGGAGAGGGGCGGGGCGTATGGGCACATGTGGCAGCGTATGGCGGCGCGGTGGTTGCCAGAGGGTGGCAATGCCGGTGGTGGCCAACGAGGCTCCGTAGCGGTTAGTGGTACTGTTCACGCAACCAAACAGAGGTGACTATAGCGAATAGGAACAAAAACTTAAACTTGTGATACCATATTAGATTACTGAAAATGTGTGTACTTGACCACACATATGCTTCATTATTTATAGTCAAATGATGATACAATAAAGGGAAAGAATAATTAATGTGATCCCTAATTTTCAGCTACACAAGTTTCCATATTTCCCTATTTACATAAAATCATATCTTTATCATACAAGTTTCCATATTTCTCTGTTTACATAGAATCGTATCTAAAAAATATTCTAATTTAAAGGTAAAAAAAATATATCTATATTTTCATAAGCAAATTATTGAAATTGAACTTAAAATCAAGTAGAATAAGTAACAAGCAATCATGTTCACCCCCCATTGTGGCGATTTGTGATGGAAACATCATGGTCGTCACAAATCTCACCTTACAAGTCAGTTTTTTGGGGTTAAATTAGGCCTTAAGCCCAAATTCTAAGATAGTATCAGAGCTTATCCTAAATCAATTGTTGGGCAAATTACATTGCCACGCTCCAGGCCCATAGCCTTGGGCATGAGGGGGTTGTTGGAAAGTTGCCTTAGTTGCGATGACCTTGAGGTTGTAGTATCTTGGAAAGGGCTACCTATGGAGGGCCTGACCAGAAAGGATAAGTGAAGCACCATAGTGTGGAGCCACAAAGATGTTGGCTCTTGACAGGTTGAGATCCCAGATTGACTAGAGATATGGCCTAAGTAGTGCTTATAAGGTTTGGGCAATTCTCACCTTACAAGCCGGTTTTGTGGAGTTGAGTTAGGCCCTAAGCCAAATTCTAAGACTTCCTTTCAAATTTTGGGATCATGCCTTTCTTATTGTTGTCTATCTCATAAACAAGTTACCATTTGCCCCATTCAATTTCTCTACACCCTATATTGTCCTTTTCAAACAACCTAATTATCACTTCCTAAAAGCTTTTCGGTGTGCTTGTTACCCTTTTCTTCACCCCTACAACTCCCACAATATTGTCCTTTTCAAACAACCTAATTATCACTTCCTCCCAATAGGCAAGCCAATGCGTTTGGTACCTAGTTTTTATTTCAATGGAACATTTTCTCAGGTAATCAAACCTATTACAATCAAACTTGTTCTCACACTTGCCATTGCTCAACAATGGGAATTACATCAGCTTGATGTAAATAATGCCTTTTTAAATGGGCTTATTGATGAAAATTGTTTATATTCAACAACCCCAAGGCTTTGAGGCTCCTAATCACTCTCTAGTATGTAAACTGAACAAGGCCCAATACGCATGCTAGTGCGTTTGGTGGCCAAGGGTTTCCACCAATAACCTAGTTTTTATTTCAATGGAACATTTTCTCCGGTAATCAAACCTGTTACAATCAGACTTGTTCTCACACTTGCCATTGCTCAACAATGGGAATTACATCAAGTTGATGTAAATAATGCCTTTTTAAATGGGCTTATTGATGAAAACTGTTTATATTCAACAACCCCATGGCTTTGAGGCTCCTGATCACTCTCTAGTATGTAGACTGAACAAGGCCCTTTATGGCCTTAAATAGGCCCCACGTCAGTGGTTTGTCAGACTACAACAAACTCTTATTCAATTTGGGTTTCGGGCAAGTGTGATCTCTCTCTCTGTGTTTATCATCTCAATAGTAATGTTGTCTATCTTTTGGTTTATGTAGATAACATTATTATTATTGACAATTCTCCTCTTTTGTTCAATAGCCTATTACTAAACTAAATTCAGTCTTTGCCTTAAAGCAACTTGGCAAACTTGACTATTTTCTTAGAATTGAAGTCAGACATCTTTCCAATAGTTCTATACTGCTCACACAGAGTAAATATACCATGGATTTATTGCACAAAACCAACGTGGCTGATGCGAAGCCCATCTCCTCTCCTATGGCGTCAAACTGCACACTTTCCAAAGAAGGAAATGCTCTCTTACCAAATCCTACTTTTTATAGGTTTGCTGTACTTTAGTATGCTACAATTACTAGACCTGAAATTTGCTATGCTATCAACAAGGTCTGCCAATTTATGGTCGCCCCCTTGAATCTCACTAGGTAGCTATCAAGAGGATTCTTCGATATCTCAAAGGCACATTAACCTTTGGTCTCCAACTTCTTCTTGCCTCTGCTCATCAGCCCTTTGCCCTCAAGGCCTTTTGCGATGCTGATGGGGCAATTAATCCTAAAGATCACAGGCCCACTTCAGGCACTGATATATATATCTTGGTCCTAATTTGATTTCCTGGTGGTCTCGCAAACAGCAGGTTGTTGCCAGGTCCAACACAGAGGCTGAATATTGCAGCCTTCTTCATGTCACTACTAAAATACTGTGGATGGATACAAACTCTTCTTACTGAGCTTGGGGTTTCTCTCTGCCCCTACTATCTATTGTGACAATCAAAGTGCAATTTCACTTGCTCATAATCCCTTTCTTCATGCTCGCACGAAGCACATGGAGATTAATCTTTTCTTTGCTCTTGAGAAAGTTCTTAGCAAGCACCTTTCTGTTAGCCATATTCCAGCTCAAGATCAGAGGGCTGATCTACTCACCAAGCCATTCTCTCCTACCAATTTTTTGTTTGAGAAATGTTAGTAACACACTCTTTGACATACTCTTTTGGATACACTCTCTCCTATTGGTTGAAATTTATTGAATCACAAAATTTTATAGGTCTCACATCTTATTTAATGATTCTCTCTCATGATTTTACGATTTTCAATAAATTTCGATCAATTAGAGAGAGTATGTTCAAAAGAGTATATTAAAGAGTGTGTTACTAGCACTCCCTTTTTTGTTTTTAAGGGACAAACTCAAAGTGTTTGAGCTCTTCAATTTGTCTCACCCACCTTTAGTTTTTTTTTTTTTTGGGTTGGGGAGGGGGTGGAGTTGAATGATGTATTAAGAGTAGCTCTTTTGCTGGCTCTCGGGTGCGGTTAGTTAGTTAGCAGATTAGTTGTACAGCTGTCACATTTATGCACAGTTAATTCAGTCCGGCTTTCTGTTAGGCATTACTCATCTGTATAAATACCTCTTTTGACAACTTGCCTAGTCTTATTTCTAGCCTTCCAATACCTTGCTCTATATTCAGTGTTATTGCACCCATGTAAGCCTTAAACACTCCCTTTTGTTTCTCATCCTTTCTTGCACTTTCATTCCACTGCCAAAATTCCTTATCACTCAATTCAAAACCTTTTGATTATCCTAAGACTAATTTATTAACCTTCCTAAGCTTTTTGTACATCTCATTCCAAATGAGGTTAGCACTACTTTATGATTTCCAATTATTTTCCTCTATTAATTTCTTCTTGAAATTCAAATGTTTATTACCTTTGAATTGCCACCACTTAAAACATTCTGATTTTATCCCCTAGAAATGAAGAAAGAATGATACTGAACTTATAACAATAAGTGCTTGACCGATGAATGTAAAATAAACAAGTCATGAAATTAAAGTACTATGCATCCAAACCTGTTTTGGCTACTACTTTCTTCTCTTGTACCAACTTTAAGTTCTTCTCTGCTACAGTTGTTTGTACTGCATGTATCACTAACATAATTCCTTTGCATTGCACTTTGTACCAACCGGAACAAGCTATCTCTAATGCAGAGTCTTATTTTGACATCTAACTGTAGAAAAAGGTTGTCTCAGGATTGCAGCTATGTCTGATTAGTATAGAATGGAAAAAAAATAAAAAATTACAATACAGCTTAAACAACCTCACCTTTGATATAATATCCTGAAGCATGTACAGTATGCTGTCTTCAACAAAATGATCATCAATTGCCAAAGAGATTGTATTAGAATCATCTTGCTCGGTTGGTGGATCTAGAGCTGGAAGAGTTCTTAAATCTTCAATTTCAGGATCAGCCTCATCACAAAGTTGACTATGCACTTCTATGGCACATTTTTTATTCATTGATTTATTAGTGCTAGGAACTTGATGGCCAAATTCTTCTTCTTGTTTCTGAATAGCAAGCATTGCCTGCATTTGCTGCCGCCTCCTCAATTTTTCAATTTTTTCCTGAGGAGTCATAGTGAGAGGCTTGACCAAGTCCACTGACTCGTTCACAGGATTCATTCCACCAAGAGTCGCTTCATACCCAGAAAGCAGAGGCGGTCGCATAAGAACTCCTGAGTGTGCCTGTGGTAGCATTGACATAGAAGGATATGTATTTGTAAGGTTCCCATAAGCAGGGGATGTCACATATGTATTTGTGATGTCCTGGTATGGTGTCTCAGGTCCTTGAAGCTGGTTCTGTTGCCCAAGAATTGAATAGGGAGAAGACTGTATGACAGAAGACACCAGCTGATGCTGAAATTGTCCAGATGTGGTTGATGAAGGAGACCAGCTCCCATAAAACTCCTGCAATGCTTTTCCCTCTTGTTTACCTAGTGATTTTTTCCGAGCTTTCAACTGATTCTTTTGACCAAAATCCTGAATATCAATAACCAAAAGATCAAACAGTCTGTTGACTTTGAGAAGGAAAGAGATGACTTCCAGAGGCAGCATATAGTTATGCTAAGGATGACTGGATGAGTAAGAAACCTTTGAAAATTTTGATAAACAGCATACATTCACATAGGATAGAAGGACACAACAGAAGTGTAATTCTGTAGATAGAGCAGACAGAAAATAAACAATTCAAACCAAGAAACATATCCATGTAAAAATCATTTGTTCCTAAAACTGCCAACAAACTAATTCCAAATTTCCAAGTAAGCAATACACATAACCACAAATCTCTGACCATAAAAAGCACAAAATAGATTGGACAATAAAGCCTTATGCTGCCTATACACCTCTAAAATGTTTCAGCTGTGAGCTTGAAACTAAAAATAGGAGGTAGTTAAGTCCAAGTTATCACTAAAATTTTTCCACTTGCAAAATTCCTTGTTTGGATTATTAAATTTAGCAAAAGGTATTTGCATTGTATAAGAAGCTGCCAAGGTGGTGAAGGAAAGGTTACAAATGTCTAAGTTGTCTAGCTAAGCTAGTGGCAACATTTCACTAGTCTAGGGTGCATATGATCAAGAATTACAAAGGGTAGTGCAAGACCATTTGAAAAATGGGCATGTGATCCAAAGTCCATATTCCATTCAATAACTGAGACCAAAGTATTGCTCCAAATCACTTTGTTTTTCTATATGCAAAACCATAGCACAATTGCAGCATCACCCTCTAGACATTGAGCACCTCCAAGTTCATCAGTGACTGAATCATTGAAGTAAAGCACAAACAAAAGGTACTGTCCAAATGTAATGATATTGTACATAGACTTATGTTTTTAGTTTACTCTTTGTTTCTGTGTAACACATACTATTCATGTATCTTTTATTAGTAGTAGTGCCAGCTCAACAGAGTTTGTTACTGCCAGCTGGCATTTCTGTTATAGGCAGTTTGGAACTGCACTACTGCTTCCATGTACTATAAATACTGATCTCTATCTTTAGAGATTCAGAACTTCAATAATAATACTTTCAGTTTTTGCATCTTTCTCTCAAATTCTCTGAAAACCTAACTTCTACATGGTATCAAAGCTTTCAACACCACCCATGGCAACCGATCCTCCTCCTCAATCACCTTTCACACCTTCGCAACCTCAAATGGCACCACTTTGGCCAAATCCGAATGTGATCCTTCTTTATTGTTCTATCACAAACATGGTGCCCACATCTATATGCTAATATATGTTGATGATATTGTTAAAGATCTGATTTGATTCTATGTAAATAGGGAAATGTGGAAATATTGTATAGCTAAGATTTAGGGATTTTATTCTTTGATTGTATCCTTAATTATAGCTTTTCTCCGATTATAAATAAATCAGCATGTGTGGGATTGATACACACAATTTATGTATATTTCTACATGGTATCAGGTTAGATTTGATTTCCGCAGGGCTTTTCCTTTCGGCTGAATAGTACTTGCCCACATTGCGTGTGCCATTTGGCAGCCAAGGCGCTGCCCCTTTGCCAATGTGCCCCTCCAACCTCCATTGCCTCTCTCTGACGACCACCACACACCCCATCGTGACGCCATCCGCCGCCGCACGCACCACCACCCTACGGCTCGTGAGTTTCAAGCAATACACCGATTGGTGCATGACATTCGATTTTGGCATTCCAACAACCACCCCGGCGTGCTCCCCTTCCTCCGACGTCCCTGTCCAGCCATGTTTGGCTCCTATTTTCATGGCCTCTCGCGATTCTCCTTCCGATTTTGGATCTGTCATGAGTTTTACCACTGTTCCACTGATCCCATGTGAAAAGTTGACCAAAACAGCTAACTACAGTACCTAGGTGACCGTTGTCCAACTGTGGTTCCAAGGTCAAGGCCGTGTCAATCACTTGACCATTCAGGCCACAAACATTCCTACTAAGGATCAAGTTCATTGGTAGCAAATTGACTCCTCCTTATGCAGCGTCCTTTGGTTCTCTATTGCTCCTAACCTTCAACCTCAGTACCAGGCATTTCCCACCTATTATGAGGTTTAGACCAAGGCCAAGAGAGTCTATTCCAATGACGTCCATCATCTCTACAGCGTGATGACTGCTATGATGTCCACCATGTTAGAGAATATGGATATGCAGACATATCTTGGTAAGCTCAATCATTTGATTGCTAATTTTGCAAGTTTAATGCCCTTCACTAGTGATGCAAAGATCTTTTACAAGCAGCGTAGCTAGTTCTTCAAGGTTCTTGCCCTTGTCGGTCTCCAGTTTGATCTTGACTCAGAACATAATCAGATACTATCGAGTCGCACTATTCCTACCTATGACATGGTTGGCGAACAACTGCTGTAGCTTTCTACTCTGCATGTTTCTGGTGATTCCTCTGCTCTTGTCTCCCAATCTTCCCATCGCGGTGGATGTAGCAAGGGCGTGGCAGCAAAAGTCATCCTCATTACAATTATTGTCACTGTTATGGCCACATTGAAGTAGAATGTCGCAGCAAAGTCAAGGAACAATTAAAGTCAACTAATGTGATCCAAGTCGTTACTCCTGCACCACCTGTAAATGTTACCATTTCTGCCGCTGAGTATAATGATTTCCTCTAGTTCTGGGCAGTCCAACAACATATCTCACCTGTTACAGCCATGGCTCAGTTTGGTAATCTGTAGTCTTTGTCTCCCAATCCTCCTCTCTTGGACCTTGGATACTTGACTCTAATGCCTCTAATCATATGACTAGTAACCAATCTCTTTTCTTTCAATTGTCTTTTTCGGACTCATTGCCTTTTGTTACTCTAGCAGATGGCTCCCAGATCAAAGTTCGTGGTATTGGCCAAACCCAACCACTTCCTAACCTTTTAAATTCAGTCTTATTTGTTCCTAGTTATCCTTTTAATTTAATTTCAACTAGCAAGCTCACCCGTACACTTGATTTCTTTGTCCTTTTTGTTAATAATTTTGCTCTTGTTTAGGATTGACGTACCAAATGGATGATTGGGGCAGGACATGAGTCTCAAGGATTATATCAACTTTCACTGTTGATTGCTTGTGTCTCCATTGCCTTTCCGAATCTTGCCCACCAGAGCCTCGGTCATCCTAGTCTAAACAAATTGTGTCTTTTGGTTCCTAGTCTTTCTACACTTGAGTCCTTGTGTGAGTCATGTCAGTTAGGAAAACATGATCGTCAATCTTAAGTCCTTGCGTCAATAAAAGTACTGCACCACCTTTTACTTTAGTTCACTTCGATATTTGGGCTCCTAGTCGAGTTTGTTCAACTTTAGGATATTCCTGTTTTGTAACATTTATTGATGATTTTTCTCATTGCACTTGGGTTTTCTTAATGAAAAGTCATTATGATGTTTTCTCTATTTTTCAAGGTTTCTCCCATGAGATACAAAATAAGTTTGGGACTTCAATTAAAATTTTGCGAACTGATAATGCATGGGAATATTTGTCGTCCTAGTTTCACTTGTTTCTAACCTCATAGGAAATTATACATGAAACATCATTTCCTCACACACCACAACAAAATGGTGTTGCTAAACGAAAAAACCATCACATAGTTGAAACAGCTTGTACTCTTTTCCTTTACTATAATGTTCCTCTCTGCTTTTGGGGTGACGCGCTTCTTACAACATGTTATCTGATCAACCACATGCTCTCATCTGTCCTCCACAATTAGATTCCATTCTCCATCTTTTACCCTCACCTATTCCTCTTCGTGTTTTGTCCATGATCTTACTCTAGGTAAAGATAAACTCTTTGCCAAGTCCCTTAAATGTGTTTTTCTAGGTTACTCTCGCCTCCAAAAAGGATATCATTACTTCAACAGTATCTAGTCTCTACTGAAGTCACTTTCTTTGAGTCTACTCCCTTCTTCTCTATGTTCGCTATTGACGATGCTCCTTTGATATTCCACCTGTTGTTCCAGCCCCAGTCATTGCTGATGTTCCACCACCACTAATCACCTATCAGCGATGACCACGACCCCCCATCAATTCCATCTATTGATCCTCCAACATCATTTCCTGCTCCAAACGTCCCTCCACCAATGTCACCTACACCTAAGCTTCCCATTGCCCTACACAAAGGTATTTGGTCATCTCAAAATCCTCACCCTTTATTTGCTTGTACTCTTCACTATAATTGATTATCTCCATATTTCTCTTCTCTCTACACTTTGGATTATGTGTCTATTCCTAAGTCTACAGGTGAAGCCATGGCTGATCCTTGTTGGCAACAAGCTATGTTGGACGAAATGGCTGCTTTACAAGCAAGTGGAACCTAGGAGCTAGTTCCCTTGCCTCCCGACAAAAATACCGTTAGTTGTTGCTAGGCTTATATGGTAAAGATTGGACTAGATGGCAATATTGATCGGTTCAAAGCTCGCTTGGTCACTAAGGGCTATACTCAAATCCTTAGTCTCGATTATGGGGACATCTTTTCCCCTGTGACCAAGATCACTTATGTTTGTCTGTTTCTTGCTATGGCTGTCATCCGCCATTGGCCGCTTCACCAGCTAGATATTAAAAATGCCTTCTTGCATGGTGAATTGCAAGAAGATATTTATATGGATCAGCCCCCTGATTTTATTGTTTTTGGTGGTTCTCGCCTTGTCTGTCACCTTCATCGTTCTCTATATGGCCTGAAGTAGTCCCCTCTTGCTTGGTTTGGCCATTTTAGCTTCGCCTTACTTCAGTTTGATATGACTCACTATGAGGCTCACCACTTTGTCTATTTCCTTCACTCTCCGTCTAACCTGTGCATTTATCTTGTGGTCTATGTTGATGACATCGTCATCACTGGTGATGACTCTAACAGTATCTACCAGCTCAAATCTCACCTTCAAAGTCAGTTTTAGATGAAGGACATAGGACCTCTCAAATACTTTTTAGGCATTGAGGTTGCTTAATCCGCCTTTGGCATTTCCATTTCCATTTCCATTTCCCAGAGGAAATATGCTATGGATATTCTCACCAAGACCGATATGCTTGACTGTCATCCTAGTGACACTCCTATGGCCCTATCGTCAAGCTTCTTCCAAGCTAGGGAGAGCCACTGGAAGACATGAGAACATATTGATGACTTATTGGTAGACTCAATTACCTCACAATCACCAGGTCAAACATCACATTTGCAATAAGCGTGGTAAGTCAATTCCTAAATGCCTCTTGTGATAGCCATTGGGATGTTGTCATGAGCATCCTCAGATATATCAAAAATGCACAAGGCCACGGACTATTATTGAAGACCAAGGCAATGCCAAAATTGTCTATTACTTTGACATTGATTGGGCAGGATCACCATCAAATAGGAGATCCATCTCTAGCTATTGAGTTCTTATTGGAGGGAATTTGATCTTATGGAGAAGCAAGAAGCAGAATACAGTTGCTAGATCCAATACTGAAGCTGAATACCGTGCCATGGCAGTAGTTGCATGCGAAATTACATGGCTGAGGCAACTTCTCCAATAGTTACAATTTGGAGACATTCAGGACACTAAACTTATCTACGACAATCAAGTCGCTCTTCATATTGCATCTAATCCAATCTTCCATAAATGAACTAAACACAGAGATAGATTGTCATTTTGTGAGAAAGAAAGTACTCTCAGGAGAAATCACTCCTGACTTTGTCAACTCCAATGACCAATTGGCAAATATGTTCATTAAATCTCTTAAGGGGTCTCGTGTTGATTGCATTTGTAACAAGCTTGGTTCATATGACATATATGCTCCAGCTTGAGGAAGAGTGTTAAAGATCTAATTTGATTCTATGTAAATAGGGAAACTTGGAAATATTGTATAGCTAAGATTAAGGGATTTTATTCTTTGATTGTATCCTTAATTATAGCTTTTCTCTGATTATAAATAAATCAGCATGCGTGTGGGATTGATACACACAATTTCTGTATATTTCTACAGGTATTATCGTCATGGGCTCTTCTTCCTCTTTGGTACAGCAGCTAATTGACAAGCTGCATGCTATGTTTGCTCTCAAACAACTTGGTGATCTTGACTACTTCCTTGGCATAGAGGTTGAACACACCTCTTCTGGTTCTTTGCTTCTTACCTAGAGAAAGTACATTTGTGATCTTCTCCAAAGGACAGACATGGCTTCTGCTAAAAGCATCTCTACCCCTCTACCAGGCAACCTAAAACTATCTCGCTATGGGTCTGATCATTTGGATGATCCTGCAACCTACAAGTCCATTGTTGGAGCTCTCCAATATGTCACTATAATTCGCCCAAAGATTGGTTATGCAATTAATAAAGTCTCCAATTTATGGCTCAGCCTCTAAACTCCCATTGGACTACAGTCAAACACATCTTACGGTGGTACCTTCAATTTTGGCCTTATTTTGCAACCTGCCTCTCCTCAGTCTCCTCTCAATCTACACATCTATTGTGATACTGATTTGGTCTCTGATGTTGATGACAGAAGGTCCACTTCAGCGGCATGTGTGTTTCTTGGCCCAACTTGATTTCCTAGTGATCTAAAAAGCAAGCACTTATTGCCAGATCAAGTGCTGAAGCAGAATATTGCAATCTTGCCTTGGCAGCCTCTGAAGTTTTCTAGGTTCAGTCATTATTTCATCAGCTTCAGGTTAAGGTTCCCACTCCAGTCATCTGTGACAATTAGAGTACTGTTGCTCTGAGTCACAATCCTATCCTCCATTCCCGGACCAAACATATGGAGTTAGACATCTTCTTTGTTAGAGAGAAATTTCTTAACAAGTCCCTGGTTGTCTCCTATGTTCCTACTCAAGAACAGGTTGTTGACATACTAACCAAGCCCTTGACCAAGACTCAGTTCATTTTACTCGGGACAAACTCAGGGTTCTAAGCTGCTCCCAACTCCCACCCTAAGTTTGAGGGGGAATGACAGTGTACATACACTTAAGTTTTTAGTTTACTCTGTGATTCTGTGTAACACATACTATTCATGTATCTGTTATTAGTAGTAGTGCCAGCACAACAGAGTTTGTTATTGCCAGCTGGCATTTCTGTTATAGGCAGTTTGGAACTGCACTACTGCTTCCATGTACTATAAATACTGATCTCTATCTTTAGAGATCCAAAACTTCAATAATAATACTCAGTTTTTGCACCTGTTTCTCAAATTCTCTGAAAACCTAACTTCTACTTGTAATAACATTAGAGAATACAGTAGATACATCCATAGAACCAGTTTTCTCAAAAATGAAACGTCCAGAAGACCCAACATGAACTATTATATTCACTGTTGACAGAGAATGCATGACATATCTGGGTACCTTCCCTTGAACTTATCCAAGAACTAGAGCATGAAGAGCCATTGAACCAGTACGGTTCTGTGGATGTGAACAAATGATTTACTTCCAAAGTCGAGTATGCAAACAAGGCACATCGAGATGCAATCACAGAAATGACAGGGAAAAAATGAACCATGGATATGAAAATGTAACCATCAGAAAGAATGAGTAGAAGAAATTTCAGAAATTCCATTTTTTTAGCTGTAATTTCAAATTGCCGATTTCAAATTCTGAAGCTAATAATACATAATCAAAATAGCTGAGAATTTTTAAGATCCCTTTATTATATATCCAAACAGAGTATTTTTACTATTTTATTAGGCAGGGGGGAGGCTGCTCCATTCAAAGGTCAAGTGAGCCACAAGCCACAATAAAGGCTTACAAATAACCTACCAACAAAGGACTGATAATAGGAATTGAACCTTAAGACCTTTGAGTGGATGAAGTTTGATCCTACCAGTTGAGCAAACCCTCATCAGCTATTAGATACTACCCGAAAATCTTACATTCCAAACTTCAAATGCTTTATCCAAACAAAGCTCAAGATAACATTAAATAAGTCTATAAATTAGATACTAGAAGCAACAATAACCAAAGTCTGTTTCCCAATAGTTGGGTCAGCAATATAAATCAAACCAGGAAGCAATTATTAGACACTAGCATTATATTTTTCTATAATATGGCTTGACATACCTGCTGCTCCTTTTCAGCAGGGATAATTCTATCTCTAGGATATCCTACATTGAATGTGTTTGCAGGAGCATTCTGAATATCATGAGATGAAGAATCTCCGATCCTCCTAACTCTGGGGGAAAATGATTGATCATTCTGTTGAACATATTCTGCTCTAATTTCTAAAGGCTCAGATCTGTTCCTTAAAGCAGTTGCTGGGCTTGGTGCTTCCAAGAGTATGGGTACTGTATTGTTACTCACGTCTTTGGAAGACCACAGCTCATCGGAATTCTCAAGACTTACATGGCCAAATATAGGGTCATCATTGCTGCAAAATCATCACTTGCGAGAATATTCAGTCAGACGTATACCATTGTAAACAATGAAAGCTCACAAAACTATGAGTACGAGGACAGATGTAGTTCAATAAATATTAAGTTTTAATCAGAAATGTTATCACTTATGTTCAATGTTGTTATTCATCATGTGCGCAATATAATTAATCCCATGAATTGTAAAATACCTACAAACAATATTCATGAAGTCTAAGTTCCAAGTTTAATAAGTGAAGAACAGGAGATTTTCATAAGTTTGACATCATAATATCATCCTTTTTTCATTTTAGAAATGTTAACAACACACTCTCTAATATATTCTTTCTAACAATCTTTATTGTTGGGTGAAATTCATGTGGGACTCACTAAATATGTAGGTCCCAGTGCCTATTTAGTGGATCTTACTCCCTATTTGTTATTGCTAGAATTCCTCTTTTTATTTTGAATATTACCTATATACACTTATTGCCGCTACAACTGTGCATTGATGCACACATGGCTCCATCTGAGTTTGACAGAAACAAGTTGAAGGGCACTTATACTCAGATTGATCCATGAGTAAGCAATTGAGTAAATTTGTAACACAAGTTTTCAAAAAGAGAGTAAGAGGAAAGAGAGAAGTTTTATCCATTATAATTACTGGTCAAGTTCAGAAAATATCTAATTGGACTCAAGTTAACAATTACCTCAGAAAATGCATGTACCACATAAGAATAGTACAGAAAATATACTTTACCTAAAAATTCGATCAAGGTCATCAAAGCTTCCTATGTTATCCCAGGAATAGTTGACAAAATCACCTTGCTTTTCTACGTCCTTTTCTAGCTGTGTCGTCTCTTCTGTCAAGATATATATAATTAGAAATGATAAACTATAACTACATACTATACATGTTTACTGTTTTTCATATAATGATGGTGGGACATGAACACAGAAGAAACCAGAAGACATGCATCTGCACACAAACAAACAAACAAATACACTGACAGACATGCTATCTAGTCTACTCATAATTCCAACAATAAGTAATTTTACCACCTCTTTGCTGAAATAAATTTGCTAATTTCACCTAAATTTTTAGATAATTCAGCACCCAGGGAACCCTGATCAGTTTTAGCTGCAGTGGATAAAGATAAGTCAGGCCATGAGCTTGTTCCAGATTCTGAGGCAGATTGTCCCTCAATAATATCAAGTTTGGAACTGCTTCCTAGCTTTCCTTGATGAAGATCAGTTTTAACCTCTATCCTCTTCTGCTCGATCAGTTTAGTGGCAGAAGCTTCTGATTCCATTCTTTCTTGTCATGAAGATCTTCACTTGCCTCCGGATAAGGTACAATATGATCATCACTCTCATCCGCCTCACCCCATACTATGTTAGCAAGCTGAAAACAATCCATTGTAAAACATATAATAAATATTGATGAGGCAAAACCTAACAAAAAAAATAAAACATTTCATACGCTAGTAGCAGGGAAATTCATAGAAACAAGTAAATACTATGGCAACTCTATAAGAGTGCTTTGGCTGCAATGACCATGGCGCCATGGCAGTTTATGGCAGCCACGGTGGACATGGACCCGCTTTTATCCTTTAAATTGTTTTTTAAAGAGTTTTTAATAGAGTTTTCAAAACCTTTCTTCACTCTTGTGCATGTTATCTTCTCCCACTAATATCTGCTGAGATGATTGCCCCTCATCTTCTGCTCCCACCACCCACTGATGATTCTAACTCTGGCAAAACCTGTTCTTTCTTTTTTTCTTTTTTTTTTAATCTCTTCCTTTTTCTTCTCAATTCTTCTTTGTTTGCACTTTTTTCTTCACAATCTCTTTTTCATCTCTTCTCTATATTTCTTGTTTTGTTTTTTCTTCTTTGTATTTTTTTTAATTCAGTTTTTGTCACTATCTTTTTTTCTCCGTTTTTTTCTGTTTCTTTTTTTCCTTCTCTTTTTTATTTAGTTTTGCATTATCTTTTTTCTCCTTTTTTTCTGTTTTTATTTTTTTCTTCTCTTTTTTTTATTCAATTTTTGTCACCATCCTTTTTTCTCCTTTTTTATGTTTTTCTCATTTTCTTGATCGGTCTGTTTTTCTCCATTCATCATCTCCTTCTCACTTCTAAGATATTTTAGTTTTGTGTTTTTATCTTTTCTTGTTAGTGTTGTTTTGAGATTTTATGCTTATGTTATGAGACTTTGATGAATTTTATTTCATAGAATATATTTCTAATTTTGTTATCTTTATATATGTTATCAATTTTTATTATGTATTATATATATTTAGCAGATCTTTTTGTATATTTTTATATATACTATATATTTTTTAATTCATCCACCATGCTTCTGCTATCTGCTCGCAATTCCATTTGCAATATTGTATGTCGAATTTTTGGATTTCCGACATAGACCGTCATCCCCAATTGATAACATTGCTAACACACTTCAACCAAATATAAGTAACTACTTAATCCTATAATACTTTTCAAGATGTATAATTCTTTACATTCCATTACACCTTGATTAAAACAATTGCCTACTACAGACCTATGGTGTCCTCCATTCATTTCATTTAATTCTGTTAATTTCCTATATTCAATACTTCTTCCCATCTTAGCACCCAAAATTTTATTTTCTCCCTTCTCTCGAGGCATTGATTACAATGTGAATTTTTTAAAAATGTGACTACATGCATCAAACATTCCTTTGACCCTCATAACATAATAAATATAATTCTTTGCCCTATCAAAGTACAATTAGAAGAGAATATGCAGTCACAAATTGGACTATGGTACCCTTGAATGACACAAGTGATGTCACAATAAACACAAGGGGAGAAAAGATGTTGCAGAACATGGAAATCACATGTAGGAACTAGTACTTAAAAAACTATAAATTCTTGCTATTGTTTTACCCAAATCCATGTTTGACATCAATTCATTTTGAGTCCATGTGCTCTACAATAGACAAAAGAATTACATATTCAAATCCAGTCAATCAGGAATTAAGGTCTAGACCATATGGGAAAACTCGAGCAACCCTGACTTTACAATCATCAGTGCTACGAAAAAGATTCTAATGATGTGTACGCCAGAGGTTTTTCATATCTAACTTTTTCAGTTCCCTCCTCTCATATTTTATAAATAGGAACCAATAATATACCATAGGAAGAAACCATATCATCTTCACATCTCCTTTGATACAATATAATTGATTCCACTCTTTCCCAAGCCTCCTTATTGTGTGGAATCACGAAAGATCATGAATCCAAGTGTAGCCAACAGCTATCCCAAAATGTATCAACAGATCACATACTATTGATTTATCTTATCCCCTTTCTAGGAGACAGGCACTACCAAATACAAATCATGACCACCTTCCACCTCCATTACTCCTCATTAATGCCAAACTTCATTTTAAGGTATCTGGCAGTGACTATACTCTTAAGGTCCAGAACAATTATGATAAGACCTCTCATAATCCAACCATAATGCAACTCCCAACTTCCCTCTGCATGTCCAGTTGATGACATATTTTGAGATTGGAATATCATTTCTCCAAAACACTACTTATTGGATCCAGTCCAAAATCCATTCCTCATCTCTTCATCTTCTTTCAGCCCATCAACCAAATTTCCCCTGCATCACATAAACTATCCTTATCCTCATCTCCAAAATTTCGTATTGGAACATTTTCGTATCAATAAGTCAGGACTGTCTCAAACTGAAGGAAGGACAAAAGAAGCACAAACACAAATTTTTCAACAACTGACATAGCCTTTCAAAACCTAGTAACCAAATTCATATTAAGAAGCCTTCTATTTCAGAATGGGATTCCTATACTTTATCCCCCTTGTTACTCACAAAGAATTTTCTGAACATCTAAACAAATTAAGAAGGCAGCAAAGTCATTTCTCTTTCCTTCTAGCTCAGATTTGAACCTTTAAGACACAACACAACAAATGAGACCAACCTTTGCTCAAAGTTCCCAATAATATTCAATTTTCAAGAAATATTTATTACAAGCATTTCACACCAAAAGGATCAACAAAAAGCAACAGCACAAGACAAATCTTCACTTCACCTTAATTTCAATTTCTTAAAATCATTCCATACTCAAGTCTCAAACCACCAAAATACACCCCCAAGAAAATTTTCTAAAAATAAATAAATAAATAAATAAATAAATATATATATATATATATATAATATAACAATAACCTAAGCACGTTTAGTAAAAAAAAATAAATAAATAACATCTAACAAACCAAAAAAATAAATAAATATCAAATTTATGACAATTACAACAAACTACGATCTAATAATAACAACAACAAAAAATAGGAAAAATTGGAAAATTAACTAACCTCTTCGTCGTTCCAATCAAACATTTCTTACATGCGCAGCACAAAAATTGTAAAAGCGAAACGCGAAATCAAACACCATCGCCGAGAAACCCTCAGAAGATTTTATAGAGAAAATCAGCACAACAACGCGACCATGAAACGAAGTATATGTAGGCGAAACGACGTCGTTGCGGGGGACTGGCCTATGTTTCACATGACGAGTGACGCGAAGCGAAGATAGAGGATAGTTTTGAACAGAAGATGGTTTCGAGTTTTCGGTAAAACGGCGACGGAGAGAGTAGTGAGTGAGAGAGAGCGCACGTGACGTCACGCAAGGGGTTCACGAGTGGCGGAGTGAGACGCGCGGTTGACACGTGCAAGCGTGCGTGTCTAAAGTAGTGGCTCTGAGAGACTCTATCGAATGCTGAACCCTCATTGGTTGCTTTCTCCTCTCTCTCTCTCTGTGGTTGTGTTTTGGGTTTGGATGTGTGGGCCCAGTGGGCCAGCGGACTGGCCTATGTCATGGCTCAGGTAGCGTCGGAGGTTGCTTTCGTTGGGCCCACAGGTTCGTGTTTATCAATTGGTTGATTGATGGTAAAATTATTTTATGCTCAAAACAAATATGGAACTAAATATTTATCTTTTAAATTAATTTAGTTTTTTTTATTATTATCATGTAGTTGGTACAAAGCATTCATTGGTACAAAGTTCTCATTATCGAACAACTTTTAGTAGGGTCTTTTTTCTTAATTACGTTTATTTTTATCCACAAAATTTAAATATAAGACTTTATTTAAAATATCCAAACTAACATAATGTTACATGTAATATCACCGATAATTATAATTTTCCCGATTTAGTTTAATTTGGTAGCTTTTTGGGAAAAAAAAAAGAAAGGAGGAGACAAGCAAGACTGATGGGGACAATGGCATTAGCAAATATCCATATATAAGACTTTATTTAGCGTTATGGATATCTTTATTTTATTTTATTTTGATGAGGGATATCTTTATGTCTTTCCACGCACATGGTTTTTTTATATTTTTTTTCTTTTTCCATTTTCTGACATACATTTATTTTTAAATTTATACTCTAACTCAATAGGTTCCACTTAGTGATAAGAGATTTTGGTAATTTGCGTGAACTCTTAGGTTTAACTCTAGTATGGTCATTATACACAAAAAAAAAAAAAAAATCCTGATATTACAAAGATTTTGGATGCATTTGATTTGTAAAAAAAAAAAGTAAAAGATTGGATTTTACAAAAACATTTATTCAATATATGATTTTAAAATAAATCACAAGAATGTAAGTCTTAAAAATGTAGTTGAGTTAATAGAAAGAGATCTCTCTCTTGGTTGTTGTAATGCCCTCACTTTTACTTACTAATTTGCTTTTTCTAATTATTCTATGATTATCTATGGAGAATCGGATGAGAATCTCATGAGTATGATCCCATGGTTACATCCGTATTAGTAAATAATAGTTAGTTTAGATTTTTAATAATTTTTTCATTTTGGAGCCTGAGAAGGGGTAAAATGACCATTTTGCCCCTACGAGGACTAGATAATTGAGAAAATAGAAAAAAATAGTTAAAAATGTCTAAAATTTATTTTTAAGTCATATATATGCTTAGAATAATTAATAATAATTTTATAAATTTTTTGAAACAGTTTTTGTAAAATGACCAAGATACCCTTGGTTGACTATAGAAGTAAACTAAAGACTTTTTAACCTCAAAATATTTTGAAAAATTCTATTAAGTATATTTTAATCATGAAATTTTTTTAAGGGAAAAATAGTGAAAAACCGAAATAACATATTTATTTGACAAAAACTTGATTGTTTAGCTTAATAAATATCCTTTTTAGTGAAAAATTTATTATAAATAATATACATGTGAGAAAATTCCGAAAAAAAAAATTTTAGATTCACAAAAATATGTGTGAATGCATGGTGTGGTCAGATTTGGTTAAAACTGACCAAGAATTCAAACCAATTATTTACCATAAATCATTATTTTATTACCTTTTACCATTACATACACATATTAAATTAAAAGTCAACAATTACAACTCTTATTTTCTCCATTATGGCTTCATTTTCTTGCTGTTCTGAAGCAGTGGTTCGGGGAGTAGACTTTTAATTAATTTTTTATGGATTTAGTAAAAAAAAAATTAAATCAAAACTATACTAATTTTGTCCTATAAATACCCCTTCATCTATCCTACCATTCTCACACTTTTTTCTTCAAAATTTCAGACCTCTTTCTCTGAAACTCTGCTGGAATTCCTCTTCTCTTCACTCTCCAAGTCTTAAAAAAAAAAATTTCTTCCACCATTAAAGCATTTCAAGCTTAGGTTTAGTTCCTATGCTTAAAATACCTCCTTTCGTCTTCCATATTTCACCAACAAGCTACTCATTTGAGGTAAAGGGGGAGTGAGGTTTGAGCTTCTAATTTTTGTTTTCTTAATGGGTGTGTGTTGGGTTATCCCTTAAACCCATATTATTATATTAATCCTACTACTATCTATATATATAAGTAATTATTTACTTTCTTGTTCATTTTAATTTCTTGCTTTACTTTAATGATATTTATTTTCTTGCTCTTGTTATTATTTTTATTTATGTAGATGGTTTTGGAGTGGATTTTCCCCCCAAAGCCCTTAGTTTTTTACTTTCCATTTAATTGCTTTCATGTAGATAGTTTTGGAGTGGATTTTTCCCCCAAAGTTCTTAGCTTTTTAATTTCCATTTAATTACTTTTATGTAAACAGTTTTAGAGTGATTTTTCCCCCAAAACCCTTAGCTTTTTACATTCCATTGTCATTTATATTTATACTATTTACCTTATTGTCCATTTTAGCTTCTTGCCATTTATATTTTTGCCATTTAAGTTATTACTATTTCTTTTTTTGTTCATTTAACTCTTATTATTATGTTTCCTTTATTTTGTTGGTATTTCATTAGAAAGAGGAAACAAACAAAAAATTAACTTGAAATGAAAATAGTAGAAGAATGATTAAATTTCTACAAAGGTTAAAATTTTGATTTTTATGAAATGTCCAAAATTTCAAAGTAAGAAAATGAAAAAGTTTTTGGTTATTTTACATAAAAGACTTACAGCCCTTTGTAAATAGATTAAGGAAAATAAATTCTTTTATTAATTTAAGCATTTTGACAATTACTTAATTTGGTTCAACTTAGTAAAATTTGTAGAAATAAAAAAATAAAAGAAAATATTTTTTTCCTTTATCTTTTATGAAACTAATTTAAGAAACAAAGTTTTGAGCCAATTGATTTAAATGGGCTTTTAGCCCAATTAGTGAAAGTTTTTAGAAATAAAAGTTTTATTATATGAATGAAGTGCTTTTGACATCTAATCTTTTGTTAAGTTATGGCTAAAAAATGAAAATGTTGTTCAACTAAGTCTTTCTAGTAATTGTTTTTGTCAATAGAATAAAATGCCAATGATTATTAATAAAGCACACGTTTTTATTAGCAATCCTCTCAAACTTTAAATTTTAAATTTTCTCTAGATTTATGATTAAGAACTTTTCCTTTAAAATAGTCTAATTTAAAAAAATTAGAAAAGGATAAGGATAAACCAAAGAAATTAAATTGAAAACTTATTTTAAAAGTATGTATGTGTAAAAATGAATTTTCGTCTACAACTTTAAGTAATGACATTTTCTTGCTATATTTCTTAGTTAAATTATTTCTAAGTTATTATGAATGATGAATGAATATCTCTATGAAAAGTGATTCTAAAACTCTGCTAGATTACCCAGAAAGTATGCCTGGAAACTCAAAAACAAAGTCATAGGAAACCCTCGGTTGAGTTAGGACCATGCTGAGAAGCATAAGTTCTGATGTCTGGGAAGTAACAGTTGGTATACTGCGAGATAAAAGGCAGGGACCATTCTTGGGGTCTTGAAGGTAAAGGTACCGAGTTGTGAACGTCCCAATGGTCAAGATAGCACCCTAAGCCGGATAAATCACGTAAACTGACTTGGTAACCTGACACCTGCTTAGCATCATCATGATTGGTGTAGTGTATATCCCTGATGGGCGTGTGGCCTTTTCCTCGAGGATGATGATTATGATATAGATGTTTGTACCTTGTGAGGGATTATACAAACTCCCAATCACTTCCCAGTGATTCTTGATGGTTAAAGTAAATCATCATAGATAGGTATGGATCCATACATCTGGAAAAGGTTTAGATTGAGTCGTAATAACGTAGGTCGGACCTACGGATTTCCCTAATTGGTTATTTGATTTATTGTTTGTAGCCTTTTAGAAAACGAATGAGGCTTTTATAAAAACCTCACTCCTTTCTTCTTTGTTTCTTTTCATATACGATCGTGGCACAAGTAGATGGACTCTGAGGACTTGCAATGATGGCTACTCTACGTATGACTTCTGTAGATTCTATAGGATGGGGTAGCCTAGTATAACACCTATACTGCTCTAACATATGTCATTTTGTTGTACAATTATAGGCGGGATTTTAGGATGTACTTTTGTTGTATTTGTTGATGTATTCCTTATAAATGTATTCTGATTTTGTATGAAGACTTGACGTCTATTTCATGATCATGGTTCTTTATATAATGTCTCTTGGAATTGCTAAACATTTGGAAAAAATAAGTACGTATAAGTTTTAAATCAACCCAACGTTCTAAGAAACGAATTAAGAAATAATAAAATAAAATGAATGTATGTCTTATTATAGTGGGTGTCACAGTTATGGGGTCCATTTAAATACATTCCTTGAAAGATAAATTTTGCTTCACGAATTGGGTACGTTTATGGTTAATTGCTTCATAAAGAAAACCAATTTTGAAACATCCCCAAGTTGTTTGATGAAATACGTTAAAGAAGTCATATTTGTAGTAAAAGGTCTCCAACATATTAAGTCTGATCAAATTGCCATAATTGAATCCTCAAACATATCTTGACTACATATTTAATTGTTAATTCTTCTATTTCAAATTATTTAAAAAATATTTAGAGATAGTCCATTGTCTTGATTTTTTAGTTCTACAATAAGACTATTTACAGAAAGCACTTTGGTGTAGTTAAAATTGACTAAAAAAATATTAAAATTTTTTATTGGTTTGAAAATACTAGAAAGAAGAATTTTCAAAAAAAAAAATGGCATAAAATTTTTTAGTTTGTTTAATTATTTTAATTAATATTTAACTTTATCTATATGTATATACATATATATTGCTTATGTACACCCACTTTTTTTTTTAGTTGGAGTACGTTAGCAAACTACACCATTGGTGTATTTTAAGATAATCTTAGTTATAATTTGCTAACGTACTCCAACTAAAAAAGAAGTAGGTGTACGTTAGCAAACCCCACAAGCATTTGCTAAGATACACCCACTTGTTTTTTAGTTGGGGTACATTAACAAACTATATCATGGATGTATTTTAAGATAATCCTTAGTTGTAACTTACTAACATACTCTAACTAAAAATCAAATGAGTGTACGTTAGTAAGTTATATATATTGCTAACATACATTCGCTTGATTTTTAGTTGGAGTACGTTAGTAAGTTATAACTAAATATTATCTTAAAATAAAATCACAAATCACAATGTAGCTTGCTAACGTACTCTAACAAAAAAAAAGTGGGTGTATGTTAGCAAATGCTTGTGGGGTTTGCTAACATACACCCACTTGTTTTTTAGTTAGAGTGTGTTAGCAAGTTATAACTAGGATTATCTTAAAATATACCAATGGCGTAGCTTGCTAACTGTAACATCCCGGGCGTTGACGAGGGCGGGGAGTGATTGTCGATGTAAAAGAGATGAGGCACGGACAATGAGCGGCTCCTAGCAGGCTTCAAGCGGGAGGGGTACATGAATGAATCGAATACACACCCGAATAAGAGAGATCCAGAGGCTGTGCGGGTATGGAACTTGTAACACTCCTTTAATTTTAAGTATAATTCATATTAATTTAATTATTACTTTAAGTTGATGAAAATGTGAGTAAATTAATTTTTTTTTTCGATACTAGCAAAACAGAATTTAGAAATAGAAGTGAAATGATAAAAACTGCTTATGTATATATATATATCCAACTGTACATCATGGTTTGAGTAATACATAATAGTCAAAGAGAAAACAAAGTACATCAAAAGACATATACTACCTAACCCAATATATACATAAAAAAAGGATCCTATACAGAGCAGTGTTTATCTACCCTATCCCTTAAGAAAATATTATAAACTAGGTCTTCAAATCTAGAGAAGTATCCTCTGGCTCTTCCTCAGCATCATCAGGCATTGTTATCATCTTCAATAATCACGATTCAACATGCATAACAAAAATAATGGAGTGAGGTGATTTGTTCTAAATCACTTTCACATGTATGGTAGGAATTTAAATACAATTAATGCAGGGAACCTAGGGTTTATTCTAAGTTATACTACACTACCCTTGACTTGGTATGGATCCATACTTCCCATCAGTGAGCAATAGTTCTTAACAGAACCTGGAAAGTGACTGGGAGTACATATACTTCATCAACATCATCACATGGTACAGTCTTCATCATCAATGAGGAACAAATATCAGTTAGGACGTCCATTTATAGAGGTATACTCTCGAACCAATCCCGGAATGCTGAGTAGTTGTCGGGGTTATCGAGCTTGGTCAGGTGAATATCCCAGCTTACGGGCGCTACCCTGGCTATTAGGACTTTCACCACTCGATGCCTACTCCCGAGACCTCCCAAATGGGTCCCTGCCTTTCATTCCTCAGCGTACCAAACTGTAGTTTCCCTAACAGGGTGTCATGCCACTGCATGTCCCTTGCTTTACATTACTCACTAATATATTAATTTCTAAAGGTTCATTCTGGTCTCAAGTATTTGAGCACCAGTATAATTTCTACTAATATCTCTACCTTATATTACAGAGATTTGATCCATACATATCATTCACATAAGTCATAATTCAAATTAAAGCACATAAGCAATAATTCAATAAAAATAAAGATATACAAATTAAAATAAAAACTGATAATTAAGAAATAAATCATAGAATGGTCAAAAAATTCCATAAAAATAATTTTTAAACTTAGACAAATAATTAGAATTTTATCATGAATTTTTAGAATTTTTTTGAAATTTTTTGAAATTTAGTATTTCTAAGAAAAATGTGTCCACAGGAACTTATAGAGCACAATTAGAAGTACTAAATAAGCTTTAAAATTTATGAAATTTTTACAGATGGTCTATTAGTGTGTCTAGACCTTACCTGAACGATAAGAACTTAAACTGAAATTTCTATAGTAGTTTTCTAAAAATAAATTCATAAATAGCTCATAAAATAATTTCTATCTTTAGTTTCATATTATGAGATTTATGGTTTATTTCTTCTACTATTTTTGCTAAACTAATTGAGTATTACTAAAATTTGATAATTTAATAATTTAATTATTTATCATAATAGCTAAAAATATTTTTTCTAAATTTGGGCAGTATAACAGCTTAGTAATTCTACTGTAATTGTTTAAATTCGAGCAGTATAACAACTTAATAATTATACTATGGTTGTCTAAATTTGAGCAGCATAACTACTTAATAAGAGTATTTTAATTATCTAAAATTGAGCAGAGTAACATCTTAGTAAATGCATTTTAATTTTCTAAAAATGAGCAGAGTAACAGCTTAGCAAGTGCATTTTAATTTTCTAAAATTGAGCAGAGTAACAGCTTGGTATAATTTAATAATTTAAATTTGAGCAAAATAATGACTTAGCAAAATTTAAAGTTTAACATCAAATAATATAACAATAATATTAATAGTAAAACTAAAGCCTAAACGGGTTTAGGGGAAAACCCTTCCTACCAACATGTAAAGTAATTGAAAATTAGAACCAACCCCACTCCCCCCATTACCTCAAAGAGTTGGTGAAGTTGTTGGTACAGAGCTCCTAGGAAGAGGATTTTTACTAGTTATTGGAAAACTAGTAGAATTTTAGCATAAAAATAAAGTAAAAGAAAATTTTCTAAAGAAAGAGAATTTCTCTATGGAGGCTTACGGTGGTGAAAGGAGGAGTGGGATGAAGAATTCAGTTCTAAGTGATGGCTATTTATAGGAAAAAAAATGAACCTAGGTGTCCATTGATGAGATCATCCATGATGTCAAAAATACAATTTTTGATTTATGTTTAATTGAAAATTAGGGACACATATATAAGTAGGTGGTGAATCACCTCTTGGTAGATCAGAAACGTGGGATAGCAGCTGTCCCAAAGAATCTCAGTATAAATTTTGATTGTTAATTAATTATCCGGTACCGATAAAATCGCCTAAACTTGAAAAAAATAACTTTTAATACCAAAATAATTAATTTAAATATAAATCTGAACAAATGTAATATTTTTCATCAAAAATAATTTCTAAAAATAAATTTTAATTTTTTTCGAATTATAAATATATATATATATATATATATTATATTTTAAGCTTAGAAAATTCATATTAAATTCATTTTAATTCAATAAATGCTCAAATTTTTATGAAAATTCTAAAATTACATATTTTACCTAGAAATGTACTAAAAATATCATTTTCATCATTTTTGGATGTTAAACCAATACTGAGTTGGTTATTTGACAATTAGGGATATTTTGGTCATTTTATACAGGAATTTTAGAAAATTCCCAGAAAATTTCCAAAATTATATTTTAATACATATGACATGATTTTAAACTCAATTTGACATTTTAATATCAATTGAATCTTTTTCTCATGTCAACCCTTAATATTGACAAATAAGGATAAAATCATCATTTTCTAATTTCTCCGGGCTTCAACTCGGAAAAATTATTGAAAATCACGATTAGATAGTTTTCAATATTCTGAGTTTAACCGTGGGGATCAAAATTTTTAGATTCCTTCCCGATTTTTCAGAATTAAATATATAGAATAAATAAATAATTAAAACAATTAATTAACTAAAAGTGAGGTGTTACAGGACTGTATAGTTGAGGATAACTTAAAGGAATTAATAAGTGCTACCTATACCAACAAGATGCATCTACTTTTCAGTATCCCTTCACTTAAGAACTCCATAGTTAAGCGTGCTTGACTTAGAGCAATTTAGGAATGGGTGACCTATTGGGAAGTTTCTCGGGAAGCGTGTGAGTGAGGACCAAGCACGCTGAAAAGTCTTGTGTTGGTTTGTGGGGACAGTCACTCATCCTGAAAGCAGCCGAGCGTTACACTAACATATTCCAACTAAGAAAAAAAGTGAGTGTACAGATATATGTAAAAAACTTAGGTGCTTTTAGTGCTGTTCTCCAATCCAAATTGAAGTTTCACCTTGGTTATCTGCATTAATACGTAGAAAATAAATGTTTTAGGAAGTCAACCTAGCTACCTACCCCATCTATATAGAAACATAATAATGACCTAAGTTAGAGCAGTACATACATATACTAGACCTCCACAAAAACCATAAGGTCTACAAAAAGTGAGTAGCATCATCATTGGTCCTCACTGTGAATCCTCCGAGTCCATGGTATCAAAGTCAATCATCTCCTCCTCATCATTGTAACAATCCACCTTCGTCATGGGAATACTTAATCAATATAGCCAAGATTCAATTTTAATTCAATTATAGAACTCTTTAATTAATTTATATATGAAAATGGGTAAGTTTTTTTTTTTTTTTTTGCGTTTTCAAATGCTTTTCAATCCACTGGTACTAACATCTAATAGACTTAAAGTACATACTGATGAAGATATGAGAAGTAGAAATCATATACTCATGAAATTATAAACACAGCCTTGTACATGCAAAACACCATGCCTTGTACACCAACTCACACACAAAATATCATAATACTCTAATGGGAGGTTATGTCAGTACATCTGACTTAATTGTAGATACAAAACAAAAGGGGGGATGATACATATATCATGCACTCCTTAAGCTAGTCATGATTATTGACTCACACAATTAAAGAGAAATAATCTATTGCAGAACTTTCCCCCAATCTATGACTCAAGGTATAAAACAAGAGGTGTGAGCTATAACATCCCAGGAGCTGATGAGGGCGAGGAGTGATCGGCGGTGCAATAATGATAAGGCACAAACAAGGAGCTGCTCTTAGCAGGCTTCCAGCGGGAGGGACACATGAATGAATTGAATATATACCAGAATTAGAGGGATCTAGAGGCTGTGCAGGTATGGCAGTTGAGGATAGCTTAAAAGAATTAGTAAGTGCTACCTATATGCTACCTATACAAACAAGATGCATCTATTTTTTGGTAGCTATTACTTAAGAACTCCACAGTTAAGTGTGTTTGACTTGGAGCAATTTTGTGATAGGTGACCTCCATTGAAGTTTCCCAAGAAGCGTGTGAGTTAGGACAAAGCACGCTGAAAAGTCTTGTGTTGGTCATGTGGAGACAATCATAGATCCTGAAAATGGCTAGGCGTTACACGAGTTGCCTTAACTATCTTCTCGTAAGAAGCTTTTTTGGCTTTCGGCACTTCTAGTGATGCCAATGCAAAAACTATAAGCTAGTTTGAAGGTTTAACTTATAACTCCTCTAAGCTCCTCTAGCGTATCCAAAACTAACACGTGGGCAAGGACTAAAGGAGCAGACAGGGCTCCATCCATTTGCTCTTGCAACAACAAATAATCGCGATCATCACAATCACACACACACAATGACATACAAATAAGGATAAGCTGTGACACCCACTATAATAAGACATACATTCATCTTATTTTATTATTTCTTAATCTGTTTGTTAGAACGTCGGGTTGGTTTAAAACTTATACGTACTTATTTTTCGCAAATGTTTAGTAATTCCAAGAGACATTATATAAAGAACCATGATCGTAAAATAGACGTCAAGTCTTCATACAAAATCAGAATACATATATAAAGAATACATCAGCAAATACAACAAAGTACATCCTAAAATCCCGTTCGTAACTATACAACGAATGACCTATGTTAGAGTAGTATAGGTCTTTTACTAAGCTACCCCATCCTATAGAATCTACAGAAGTCCTACATAGAGTAGCCATCATTGCAAGTCCTCAGAGTCCATCTGCTTGTACCATGATCATATATGAAAAGAAACAAACAAAAAAGGAGTGAGGTTTTTATAAAAGCCCCATTCGTTTTCTTAATAGGCTATAAACAATAAATCAAACAACCAATTGGGGAAATCCTAAGGTCTGACCTACGTTATTACTACTCAATCTAAACCTTTTCTAGACATATGGATCCATACCTATCTCTGATGATTTACTTTAACCATCAGGAATCACTGGGAAGCGAGTGGGAGTTTGTATAATCCCTCACAAGGTATAGACATCCATGTCGTAATCATCATCCTTGAGGAAAGGGCCACACGCCCATCAGGGATATACACTACACCAATCATGGTGATGCTGAGCATGCATCAGGGTTACCAAGTCGGTTTTGTGATTTATCTCGGCTCAGGGTGCTATCCTGACCATTGGGACGTTCACAACTTGGTACCTTTACCCTCAAGACCCCAACAATGGTCCCTGCTTTTCATCCTGCAGTGTACCAACTGTTACTTCCTAGACACCAGAACTCATGCTTCTTAGCATGGTCTTAACTCAACCGAGGGTTTCCTATGACTTTGTTTATAAGTTTCCAAGCATACTCTCTGGGTAATTCAACAGAGTTTCAGAATCACTTTTCACAGAAATATTCATCCATCATTCATAATAACTTAGAAATAATTTAACTAAGAAATATAGCAAGAAAATGTCATTACTTAAAGTTGCATGCAAAAATTCATTTTTACACACACATACTTTTAAAATAAGTTTTCAATTTAATTTCTTTGATTTATCCTTATCCTTTTCTAATTTTTTTTTAAATTAGACTATTTTAAAGAAAAAGTTCTTAATCCATAAATATGGAGAAAATTTAAAATTTAAAGTTTGAGAGAATTGCTAATAAAAATGTGTGCCTTATTAACAAATATTGGCATTTTATTCTATTGACAAAAACAATTACTAGAAAGACTTAGCTGAACAACATTTTCATTTTTTAATCATAACTTAACAAAAGATTAGATGTCAAAACCACTCAATTCATATAATAAAAATTTTATTTCTAACAACATTCCTCAAATAAGTAGCTTATTGGTGAAATATGGAAGAGGAAAGGAGGTATTTTAAGTATAGGAACTAAACCTAAGCTTGAAATGCTTTAATGGTGGAAGAGTTTTTTCTTTTTAAGACTTGGAGAGTGAAGAGAAGAGGAATTCCAGTAGAGTTTCAGAGTTTATAGGGAAAAAAATTGTATAGTTTTGATTTAATTTTTTTTAACTAAATCCATAAAAAATTAATTAAAAGTCTACTCCCCCAACCACTGGTGTAGAATAGCAAGAAAATGAAGCCATAATGGAGAAAATAAGAGTTGCAATTGTTGGCTTTTAATTTAACATGTGTATGTAATGATAAAAGGTAATAAAATAATGATTTATGGTAAATAATTGGTTTGAATTCTTGTATTAGTTTTAACCAAATCTGACCGCACTATGCATTCATACATATTTTTGTGAGTGTAAAAAATATTTTTCGGAATTTTCTCACATATATATTATTTATAAGAAATTTTTCACTAAAAGGGCATTTATTAAGCTAAAAAATCAAGTTTTTGTCAAATATATATATTTGTTCAGTTTTTCACTATTTTTCCCTTAAAGTAAAATTTTAATTATTAAGATATAATTAATATAAGTTTTTCAAATTATTAATTATTCTAAGCATATATAAGACTTAAAAATAAATTTTATACTTTTAACTATTTTTTTTTCTATTTTTTCAATTATCTAGTCCTTACAAGGGCAAAACAGTCATTTTACCCCTTCTCGGGCTTCGACATGGAAAAATTATTAAAAATCTAAACTAATTACTATTTACTAATATGGATGTAACCGTGGGATCATACTCATGAGATTCACATCCGGTTATTCATAGATAATTATAGAATAATAAGAAAAAGCAAATTAGTAAGTAAAAGTGAGGGTGTTACATAAGCTACCCAAAAGAAAACAATCATAGCAAAATAGAATAGGAACCTGAAATTGATAATATATTTAAACATAAATTTGTTCAAAGCACACAAGCATATTGTAACAATCATCATGTTTTCCAATCAACATGTTATAACCATATTAATCATAGCAACCAATATGCGGATGCCAACATCTATAGACCCTCTCCATGGAGAACTAACTATTGAACAACCAACCGATGCATCCCTTCAACATGGTAAAAGCTAACATCCCAACATGGGTAAAAGTGGCACGTGCTAGAAACCATTAAGGGATGCCAGTCCTGATCTTAGAGTAACTGTGGCTTTGTCAGGATATACATATATGGATAGTCGCTACCACGACTTGGGGTGCGCAATAGCCCTATCCTCTTGCAGAATCGCACATCTGCATATCCCCAAAGCGATTAACATGCCTCCACTAGCTTTCACCATACTTATGAAAGTGTCCTTCAAATAATCATGCATGTATGTATATCAATAACAACAATAACATTCAACAAAACAACAATTTTATTACTTAGTTTCTTTACCTGGGTTAAATATATCTACCTATATGTTGCCACCTATTGGGCCGGGCCTCCCTGATAAGAACTAAGCAAAATCACCATTTTAAAACTTTCTGACATGCCATCAAGTCATATACATTAATCACATCATGCCTTTTATAATAATGAAATGCTTATAATCCACCATTTAACAAACTTTTACTAAATCTTATACAAAACTATAAATTGTGTTCTAAAATATTAAAATATAAAATTTAGATAAGAATTTGAATTTTAAAATCATCCTTCTAAAAACTTAGGCTATAAGTTTTCATAAAAACTTAGTTACATAAGTTATAATACTATACCTTTATAATTAAATCATTAAAAAGATCTACAATTAAGTTTTAAGTGTAAAAACATGATATTTTATAAAACTAATAAATAGGTTATAAAACTTTTGTCAAAAACAAATTCCAGTGGTTGCCAGTTTTTGGTCTTGGCTTTGAAATTCATTTTGAACAAGTATAAATTTTTTTTACAATGATCCATAGTTTGTTGAAAAGTAAATTTTACCTATTTTCTAAATCATCAAAGATCACCTCAAGCAAAAATTTATAAATAAAGATACAAAAATAACAAAACAATAAGGTCAGAAAAACCTACTAGGAGACAAATGAATATGTTTTGCTATTTTTCACATCAAAGCGAAAATTGTTAGAGTCCAAACTATTTATTTTCTAGAAGTAGTCTTAAAAACCTTTCCGAAATGACCAAGATCATTAAAAACAATGGTCTACACAATTTTCTATAATTTTTTAAATTCATAGTTCTCAAAACCACTTTTAGTTAGAAACAAGTACAACCTTTAGATTCTAAAAATTATTAAAAATAGAAAATTGTACTAAATATAGGCAAATCATATATGCTTGGAAAACTTATTGAGTCTAGTTTTTTTTCATTTTAAGAGTTTCAACAATTACATAACTGCATCTTCCAAAATTGCATTTTAGCACACGTTGCCAGACTGGCTTTTTTAGAAATCAAGTACAACTTTCAAATGACTTAAAATTTTAATTCCTTAACTTTTTAGCACATTTCTTGAGTCTATTTTGGAGAAATTTTTGTGAACTATTGGAGGAAATTTTGTCTAGTTTACAACAAAATAACAAGTGTAACACCCTCATTTTAGACTTATGTTTAATTCATAATATTTGTGAAATTACCAGGGAATTAAGGAACTGACAGATAGTCTTAATTCCTCTATACTGAGGGTTGACATATGGAAAATGACTAAACGATTGTGAATTGTCATTTTTAACTTAGAAATATGTCATACATATTAAAATATAATTTTAGAAATTTTCTAGGAATTTTCTGAGATTCTTGTGGAAAATGACAAAATTGCGCTCCATTGACTGCTAGAACTATAGCCAGTATAAGTGCAATATGTAAAAGAGACAAAATGTAAATTCTTATTTCATTTTTGGGTTATATATCTAATTTTATAATTTTTATAAAAATTTTAGAATTTTTTGAGTTAAAATGAAATTTCTATGAATTTTTAACTCGAAAATATTGAATAAATACTCAAAAATTCGAATTTAATTACTAAAAATTAATTTTAAATTTTGGAAATTATTTGTAATCAATAATTAAGGTGGTCACCAAATTCCAAAGAAAAATTCATTCAATTGCTATAAAAACCAAATTTACAAGTTTAAAGACGTTTTATCGGAATCGGTTGATTCCTCTGTAGAGAAAATAAAACGCAGAGACCTGAGGAAGTAGAGACCTATGGCACATTGATCAAAGACTCTGAAGACCCATCCCTCTCTTTTCCCCACATGTCATAAAAAGAAAACTTAAAAAGGAAAAAGAGAAAAGCAAAGTTACTTTTTTGCCCCCTTTTTTAGCCACCTATTCCTCTATTTAAGCTAGCCCTTGGGATAGCTTCTTCACCTCCCTTTTCTGCCCAAGGAGCACGTCCAACACCTCCTTTCTCTCCCTAATTCCACTTTTAAAAGCTTGCTTACACAAAAAACCTCCATTCTCTCTTCCTTCCATCCCCCATTGAAGCCACCATCCACCACCACCTTGTTTGGAGTTTCAAGGCACCTTGTTTTCTCCTCTTCTCCAACCAACACTTAAGGTACATGGGGGGAGTGGGGTGTTCTTAAATTTATTACTTTCATGTAGATGATTTATGGGTGGGTTTGGCCCTTAAACCCTTAGTATGTTGTTGTTTTACTACTCTATTCTTATTTCTCTTCTTGTTGTTTATAGTTTTCTTTTGTGTAGTTGTTCTTTTTATTTTCTGTTGCTCTCTTTTATTCATGGCTGGAAGTGTTGTTTAAAATTGCTATTGACATTTTAATGTTGGCTTATATGGCTACATTACCCTAAAATGACCAAAGTTTGGTTGAAGGACTCTAAAACCTCTAAAGCAAAGCCTTAAAATTGTAACCTCCCTTCAACTTGGTAAGGAACAGAAAAGAGAAGATTTTTTATAACATGTAAATACTTTTGAAACCTTGATCTAGTCCTTCCAAAGGGGACTCATGAAAATGGTCACTTTCTTAAGACAAGAATGAAACTTTACTCATCACCAAAGACCCTAGAACATCAAGGACTTTTGAAATTAGAACCAGAACTTAGTTGACCATTAAAAGTTGACATTTTTATCTCCCTTCAAGTCACGATTTTAAATGAAGAGAAGGAATGATCATATTAGTTTTTGACCTACCTAATAACTCTAAAATTTTATTTTGGTCATTAAAGATCCATAACTTAGTGAAAAGAGTGATTTTTGTAGAGTAGTATCTAAGTTCCAGCAAGCCGACTTCGATTTCCGTCTTAACAACCGACATTGTTTTCGCGATAACTCGGGCTACACTCAATAATTTTAAGTGATTATTTTTTTGATAAAAATTAGACAAAATTATGTTCGAAATGGACACAAGAATAGTTTAAAAAGGTTAAGAAACGACGAAGCTACACTTTTCAAAAGTTGGGGTTACTTTTCAGAAAACAGTAACTGGCAGTGTTCACTTAAAAGCTATTTTTGAACTTTCTAGTGCGAGTCAACTGATTTTTCTTGAACGACTATAAAGTAGACTCCCTAAGATTTACTGGGATATATAGTTTTCTTACTTTAGTCACCTTTTACTATTTTTACCAAATTTTACAATCGAAGTCATACGTGCAGTTTCTGATCCGAGACGTCTTTCTCAATAGTATATTTTGAAAAATCATCATAAATCAACTACGCCTTAGTTTTTGGAGTTCTTGGACTTTTTGAAAAGGTTTTCTAATGTAATTTCTGGAAATAACCCCCTTGTTTACAAAAAATTAAAGAGGGATACAAAATAGTAAGGGAGTGTTACTGGTGCTCCAGCAAAGGCCTCCTAACCTCTCTGCCTTGTTATTTTCTTATCTATTTTTATATATTTTTTGTTTGGGATAATATTTAATGATTTAGAAAGTAGAAAAAAACATCTTTCCAAGAAGATATAGATCATGGAAAACAAAAATCTTTAGCCTACTCAAATTAAATTTCAAATCCAAACTTAAAAACTGTGCTCTCTGGAATTCTGGTTTTTGAACAAAAAAATGAAAGAACATGTTTCTAGTCACTAACCCCTTATTTTCTATACTTAGGACTTAAAATGAATCTTTTTGTTTAAAGTTAAACAAAATTCCCTTTTTAGGAATAAACACTCTCTATTTTTATATAATTTAAATAGACTTTTTCTTAACTAAGACATAAAGTCTTATTTTGAGTCATGAAATAAGTGAATAGTTTTACTAAATTCTTTTAGAATCATGATTAATTACTACTAATTAATTTCATTAAATAGATTGATGGTGACATCTAATACTATTAAGTAATTCGATGTATAAAGACATACGGATAGTCATATACTAAGTATTAATTAATTAAGTTAAACTTTTCATTAAACACCTAAGTTCCTAATTAAGAATTTAAATGATTATATCAAATCACTATTAGCTAATTTAAGGCCTCCTAAGTAAGCTTAAACCTTTAAATTAGGCATTAAGATAATGGAGACGAATCAATGCTAATCTTCTAGTGTCCTATTCGTTGTTTTGTTTTCCCAAATATATACTTAGAATCCATCTACATTATACTACGATAAGAATCTCTGCATTAAGAGGCAGAGATGTTAAGGAGAGACGGTGCTGGTACTCAGGTGAATTGAGACCAGAGAAACCTTTGTTCACATTGAGTAGGTCAAGAAAAGACAATTGTAGAATCATAAAGTAGTGTGATGCGAGGGACATGCCAGGGCATGGCATCCTGCATGGGAAGTTACAGTTGGTATGCTGAGGAATGAAAGGCAGGGGCCCACTTGCGGAGGTCTTGGAGGTAAGGCGTCGAGTGGTGAAGGTCCTAATGACTGAGGTAGTGCTCTCAAGTTAGGATATTTGCTTGACCAAGCTTGGCAACCCCGACAACTGCTCAGTATTCCAAGATTGGTGGGAGAGTATACCTCTGTGTGGACAGTGAATGTCCTGAGCTGTTGCTCTGTTCCTCGATGATGATGAGGATTGTACCATATTAAGTAGAGGTATATGTACTCCCAGTCACTTCCCGGTCTTGTTAAGGACCATGTTGGGAGTATGAATCCATACAGTGTCAAGGGTAGATGTTACGACTTAGACAAACCCTAGGTTCCCTTTTTGTGGTCAACTGTGTCTTGTCGGTATAAGATGGTAGGATACTCTACCATCTATGTGAAAGTAATTTTGAGAACGAATTGCCTCACTCCTTCGCATTTTTCTTTTATGCATGATCGTTGTGGTTGATACTTAAAGATGGCGGCCTTCCTCATCCTGCTGAATATACACATTGACTTTGACTGCTACGGGGACATGGAGTTATGACGAGGAGGCAGACTATTTGACTCACCGCGGCTTTGTCTCTATCACGTTCATGTCCCCTATCCCAGGAGCATTCATGCCTCTTATGACCTAGACTTTCCTGATCCTAGTATCGTTCTCACCACTACCACATTTTCACTATGCGCCTCCACCACCCCCGGCTCCACCAGCAGACGCAGAGATCCCTATTGTAGCACCATACATACAGGCGTATCCACCACTACCAGCTGAGCACCTTGTGGATGATGTACATCCCCCTGAGGAGGGATCACCCATGGAGGTGGTACTAGTCGAGTCCCCTATGGACTCTTCTGTGGTCGATGATTGGTCCACCCTCTCCTCCTCCTCCTCTAGACTTGAGGTACCTCGCGAGGTGCCTAATGGCCATGCACGCCATAGAGAGGACACAAACTCCAAGGAGATGCAGTCAGACGAGGATTGGTAGACCCCATCCAGTGATTCTTCTTTTGATACAGGGGTTGGGAGTAGATCTCTAGACACTGCTTTGGTTAGGATAGTGGGTAGCTAGTGTCTGTTCATGTACTTTTGAGATTTCCCTGTATTTTTTTGATTTCAATTGTATTTTGCTATGATGTATTCAGCTGTATTGTACTTCAAAAGCTAAGATGTATATGATCCTGATTATATGACATATATCGTTTTCTCATCTCTTACTCCCATTTCCAAATTCTGTTTTATTTACGATTTCTTTACTTTTAAAAGTTTCGTAAGACGATCGCATGTGATATAAAAAGCGAAAAATTTTCTCGTACTTTTCTTAATCTAAAATCAAAATAACTAAATAAATAATTAAATAAACATGGGTTATGTTCAACGTGAACGAGTGTCACAACAAGTACTCAAAAATATTAACCACAGATCTAGATACAACAAAAATAGTGAGTAGTGCTTAGATAGCATCATCGACATTTAGCAAACCTTCACAAAAATGGTTTCTTTCAACATGTTAACAACTTAAAAAAAATATCAACATCATTTATAAGGCATCAAGCACCACAGAATCAGAACCATCATAACCAAAACACATAGAAAAAAGGTTATCTTTCCTTACCTCCAAAGATTTCACAAATAAGACCTCTAAGAAGAAAATGGTGAGATAGGTGGTTCTCTTTACACTTTGGCTTGAACAAACTTCAACAATGGATATAAATAGACAACCCAAGGCACCAAAATATCTTAGGTCAGTTTTATGTTTTAAATAGGCAAGGAATACAATGGCTCTACAAGAGTCTTAGAAGGAAATGGAAGAAGAAAAGAAGAAGAAAGGATGAAGAGGTGTGAAGGAATTACCAAGACTTAAAACTTCCCCTAGCTTCCAACACTCACCATCACTTAGAGATATTTTTGAGAACAAGAGGGGGAGAAGCCCTAAAGTTCCACAACCTAAGCTTTTTAAGGAGGAGGAAGTGAGTTTAAATTTTAAACCAAGTCTTGAGTTAAGCAACAAGTTGGAAGATAATATGGTAAATGGCAAAATGAATGAGTTTTGGGTTATTAAATGAAAAATCACTCAATTTCTCCTAGAAGTAAAGGGTGGGATGTACAAGGAGGAAACAAGGGGTGGAATTGGTGATTTTTTGGTATAGTAGGGTACAATGTGTAAGATAACTTGTCATACCTAGGTACAAACTAGGATTTGATGTTTGGTTAGAACAGAACTACTCTAGTTAACTTAGGAAAAATAAATAGCTTGTCTAGTTATTTGGGTTTGGACAAGTAGCTATAGAATTAGGCAGCAAAAATTTTAATTTCTTATATTGTTAGAGAAAATACAGTCAAAATACTTGAATCCATTAAATTAGGTTTTGGTTTTCTAATGCTTGGATCAATTAGAACAATTTAATTGCCTTTATAATCAAAATGTGTTTATAACCCATTAGAAATTCTTTTGATAGGATTGAATTGTCTCTGTCCAAGTCAAGCAGTCTATTCTCTTTAACTGACAGGTTTCTCGATAATGGGTCTTAAGTAGAAAAGAACAAAACCTAATGTCTGAGTCTTTTCATAAGAAAAGCCATCAAACCAAGTAGAATGAATCATAATTAATTTAAAATTAATTATAATCAAATTCCACGATCCTGTCTGATCATCAACTATGTAGATAAATCCCTACTTAGTAAGTATCATTATAGACTAGATTCTTGCTAGAATTTTGGCAAAAATTCAAACAAGAACAACAGGTATTTTTAATTCTTTATTTTCCACCAGAAATTAAATTTAATTTCATCTTATTAATTATTCAATCAGTTAATTAGGGATCAACATGCTGTAAATTTTACATTGTTAGCCTTCATAGTGTATCTCTGCACTATTAAAATATGAGCAGGCTTAATTTCTACAAAAATCTCTACAGAAATTTATATAGCAAGCAACTATTTTTAATTATTCATAAAACTAAATTTAAATTCAATTTCTCTTTTTAGATTATCAACTATTTATTCATAGATTATAAACACATGTCTTACAATCATCATTAGAATATACATGACCATTGGACAGCTGCCCAATGCCATTGAAACTACCTACACTGCTGATCTTTGAAGAAGAAGAAATCCAACCATAATCCTCTCCAGGATGATAGGAGGGTCTAAACGAAGAGTCACTAGAATTATGCTGAGTAGGAATCTAGGGCAATGGTAGGTAATACTATAAAGGAGGAATAAGGATCACCATGATATCCATATCTGGAGCCCCATCTAGTTGATAGCCCATTTACTGCTAAAGTGGCTGAGGATGAACATCAGGCATGTCAACATCAGCAGGTCGGGGTGGTGGAGGTATTACTCAAACAAAACCATCAATAGTTGTAGTTGAAATGATTAGGGGTAATGTGACCCTCCCTAATGAGGAACCAGACGCTAGGTATAGGTGACATGAGGAAAAAGTGACAAGTTCCTGACAGAAAGAGAATTTCGTCATGGCATCATATCCCTAATGCCCTAGAGGGCTATATGCTATGTGTATGTTCCTTATCCTGTGGAACACATCCATCTACTCGAATCACGATCATATATGAAAAGAAACACGAAAAAGGAGTGAGGTTTTCCAGTTTGAGTAGAAAAATTATTAAAGAAGCTTTTCCGATTTGAGAATTTTTTTAGGGTTTGAGAATTGGCACTGGGTAGCGATGTCTAACCATCACTGTTCTTCCCCTAAGAACGGTCTTCCACCTCAAGAAGTCCTTGATGATCTCTGTAGGTCTCTCATTTTCTTTTCCTCCTTTTTTATTTTCTCACTTTCCTGTTTGGTTTCCTAGAAAATTTAGGAAATTAGGGCAGTGAAAGTTGGGAGCCTTTTGGCTTCTTATATGTCTCTTTTTTAATAATTTAAACCTTGAATTTTTCTAATTTTCTGTTTTTTACCCATATTAGAAATATTAAACTTTATGCCTCTAATTAATAGTATTGTCTTACCTTAAAGAATTAGTAGTGCTGTCTACCAATGATTGTGGATGAAACATGTTCATAGCATGTTTGGATTCACTTTAGATGATCCAAAATCACATTGAAATACCATCTAATGTGTTCACATGTTTGGTTCTATGTAGAGGAATTTTTTCTGGGACTAGAATTGATTTTTAGTTGAAACAACTTTATATAACTTTTGCGTTAAATAGAAAAATTATACTGAGTTTTACTACTAACTTGCTTTTAGAATAAAAATATCCAAACATAAATCACATCACTTCAAAAATCATTTTTAACCAAAATCAATTTTGCAAAATCAATTCCATTCAAAATCAATTTTGCAAATGCTCACCCAAACACACACTTAATTATTATTTGATAAATGTATGGATACGAAGGTTTGGGATGATTTTGTCCATTTCTGCCGTCAGTGTAATTTTGGGTTGTAAGAATGAGTATGATGATAGTAAATTAAGCTTTAAACAGTAGATGATGGTTTCTTTTCTGTTGCTAAATGAGTAAATTATTTTACTTGCTACACTACTATACAAATTTTGAAAGAGAAGGTTCTGCTGGATATTTGTCTGTAGAAATTCAAAATGTTTAGTTTTGCAACTGATTAATCGTGCATTACTCACTATAAGCATAATGATAGTGCTTTTAATTATAACTATTTAATTTTTTTTCCTAATAATAGTGAAGATCTTTGAAATGAACTGTCAAAGATATACAGTAATATAGTTTTATTTTATTTTGTGAATCTGTGTCTTCCAATTTTGTAACACTCAAACAATGTGTTTAGATAACTGTTTACCCCAAACTGACGTGGACATATCGAAGCTAAAGTTACTAGCTTCTGTGTCTTTTGCAACAACTTGACATGAAAAACTTGAAGTACATATGTTTTCAAATTGGAACCAGACACACACAACATCATTTGCATTGACAGTCTTCCCTTTATTTTGTTGAGTATAATTGTGTCTTCCTAATTCCTGTGTTTATTTTGTTTTTCTTATGGAAGTCCTTTTCATGTTGTTTATGTTGCAGCTGATTTGTGCTAAATGTGCCAAAGAAAGATCTTTAGTCATTTGAAAGGATCTTGTTTCTTGTGGAGTATGCACATTGGTTTTATGAAGATAATTCTGTAGAAAAAAAATCCATCCTTGAGGTAATTAAATTTGAAGGAGTTCACTTCTTTATGTATCCTTACTATAACCAATTTTGGGATAGTTGCGAAAATTAGATTATTTCAATAATTGATTATATGTATAATCGATTATTGTTATAATTTATTATATTCCGAATCAATTTTTGTTTAGATAAGATTACTGAAAACGATTTTAAGATAATTAATTTCGTTTAGATACAATACCAAAATCAGTTTTTACATAGTAAATTACAAAAAAAAGATACGTATGAAGGTAAAAGGGAAAGAAAGCTGTTGGAAAATTTGGGAATAACGTTCTTTAAGGAAAAAAAAAACTGTTAAACAATAATTATAAGCTTCAAATTTTCAAATGCATGACAACAACTTATATTTTGGAAAAAAAGCATTTTTACAAATTCCAGCTGTTGTCCCAAACACACAGCTTATTTTGAAAACAGTTTTTCCTTCTCAAAAAACAGTTGAAATCCCCAAAATTAATTTGTCCCAAACATGTATAACTGTTTTGTTTCCAGTCTTTTCTGTTTACAGTAGCTGAATATATGTTTTTCATTCTTATTCCATTTAACTATAATAAGTTATGAACAATTCTTTCACGCACTGGTTTCTTTTCTGCTTTTCGTTAGAAAGGGAAAATAATGGTAAGCTATTTTCTTTGATTTTGAACATGGAGGTGAAATCAAAGAATGTGAGTAGAGGATATGGATTGTCCATAGAAATTTATTCCTACAACAACAACCAAGGGTTTTTTTGCTAGGTAGGATCAGGTAAATGGATGAAACAATGCAATAATGTTCTGTTGTGAATCATCTCTATTCTTAACTCAGAATTTTAAAACCTTTAATTTGGTAAAGCTTTAGTTGCTCCTGAAGATTTACGTGTTCTATTCTTCCTCCGTGCTATCTCTTGTAATATATGAACTAAATCTTGGTTAACAGGGAGAATCTAAATTATTCTCTTCTTCTTCCTTTTATTTCCCCCCATTATTCTAGCACTGAACGTAACATAACAGTGTACAGTTGCCAAACTGCTTGTAGAAAAATATCTCTGCATGATATGGCATAAAAAGATGTTGACAGGCTCCCATCCGGAATTCCCTTTGCCCCCTTCCCCATTTTTTCTTCATAAAATCCTATGCATTGTTGCTTTTTTGAGTTCATCAATGAGGACTGCATTTATGCTCAGCTTGTTAGCCATGCTCACATGATTTCTTGTGCATGGACACTCATTGACAATGATAATTATTAAGACAATGTAATTTTGAAACGATGTTCTCCAATTACATTCTTTGACCAGATGAGAGAAGCTTGACTTAATTTTTAGACATTATAAGCACAGTTGTCTAGGCTTTACCTAAAATAAAGCTAGTCATCATGGCGGTTTATTTTTATTGTCATACTCTCCATCCATATCAATTTATATATTAGATGCCATTTTCCTTAACATTTAGCAGTATTCAATAGTCGTGATGTTTTGAAGCCTTATGTAGCCCATATAGATGATATTTTCAAGGACTTCACTTCCTAAAAGGTTCGAGTTCCTGTAACTGGGGCAATAATTCTTGATGAAACATATGAAAGGGTAAGCCAAGAATAAACACTTTCAGCAGTACTTATTTTTTGCTTTCTGTAGTAAGACAAATCTGTTTGCTTACCTTGTTTTCTAGTGCTGGGGGCTTATCTTTTCTGTGGTATAACCATGTTTTGATGTTTAGTTACTGTAATCAGTGTGTATGGACATAGTTACGATCTGTCTTATGAATTCCAAAGTATTTATGTTTCAAGGTCGGCTATTAGGAGGATGAATGTTGCCAGCTGGTTGTCGTTAAAATGATTAATGATTATAGACTATCAGACGTAAATTTTGAATAGAAGAGTAGTGAAGCAAGGAAAAAGCCATAGCCTTTTCTAAATCATCAGGTAGCAACATACTTTAGCTCCCCCACACACACAGAGAGGGAAGATGAAGGATTCCTTTTGCACAATATTGTACATCTAAAGATTTTAGTTAGGAGAGTTGGTCCATGTCAAAATACCAACGCCTCTGCCCAAGTGGTTAAGACTAAGAGTGCTCCCTTTCTTATAATACAAACTTGAGTTTCAACACAAGGTAGAGGGAACTCTTGCATCATATATGCTTCAAGCACAAAGGGCTCTTGGATGAGGGGACTTATAAGGGATATAATAAAGCCACTCATACTCACAACACCTAACAGCCCACATTTTTAGGGAAGTTACTCCATGTCATTTTCCAAAAGGTATTCTTGAAACTTTGTATATTGGAAGTAAACAGTCTTGTTCAAAGGTAAACAAATTAAAAGCGTAATTATGCAAAGCAATTCTAAGGGTAATGAAATGTTAAGATGCCATATAGAACTCCACTGAAGATTCTTTCAACTTTCAATTGATATAATAGTATTGAAAATTCTTCAGAGTTATTTATTGCTATGTTGAGCCATATTTACTTACAGTACATGCCTGCTGTTGACAGTGTTTGCTAGTGAAGGGATAGAAATGTTCAAGTTGGAGCTTCCCTCGTGGCAAAAAGAGCAAAGATGAAGAAGATCATGCAGTGCGCCATTAGAGAAGTAAGTGTGCTTCTTTAGAATTATCACTTTCTCAGTCTTGTAATAAGTGACTGCTTTTCCATGTGCTTTTGGACTGTAGGTCTAGGAAAGCTACTTAGCTGGACATAACAAAATTGATATAGATTGAAAAATCTAAGTAATTTTAATTGGCTAATTCACATCTTATTAGGAGTATTGGCTTAGTTTTTCCTTGTTTTTTGGTAAATGCAGGTCATGGAAGAAACAGGTTTGATGTTTCCAAACGTCTTAACAAGGATGAACACCTTGAAGTTATTTTTGGACAACAGAGAGTGAGGCTTTACATTATTGCTGGAGTGAAAGATGATACAGCATTTGCTCCACTTACCAAAAAGGAAATCAGTGTATGTGATTCTTTATAATTCTTTATAAGAATTTATTTTTAAGTTTCTTATCATCCTATGTGCTTAACATACAGTTATCTTTAATACTTTCTTATATAGTAATTTAGGATGAAATAAGAAATTTCATTAGAGTAGAAAGGAAAGTACAATTCAGGGGATGATAAGTCAATTTCCAAAAATAGAGAAACCAAAAGAAAACACAGTTGGAGTGCTCAGAAAGTAACAAATCTAACCAATCTATCTGCATATCGGAAATGAAACTCCTTGAAACAGCCAAAAACAAACTTACCCCACATATGAGGGGGAAATATACACTGTTGAAAATGTAGCCATTCTGCTATAACCAAATACACTAGAGAACTGCCAAATTTCATATTGCCACAGAATTTTGGCAACCTAGTCCTTCTTGGTGTTCTCATGAGGAAAAAAAGGTGTTGAAGTGGCAAGCCCCAAAATACTGCAATTTGATGCATCCACATCACTGAAATGAAAGATATTCCTTAAAAAAAATAAATCATTCATATAATAACAAATCCGAAAATAAGATTGAAATGCAAATCAATTCATTTAAATTAATTCATCATTCATTGTTTTGTTAGTCTCAGTTTTACACTTGCTTTCTCAATGAAATTTACTTCGACCTATAATTTCCCACTTCGTATACTACTAAAGAAAAGTTTCTAAATCGTTCCCTCCTATTAGAATTGTTCTTAACAATCTATATGTGAAATAGATTTATTACTTGTCAACCCACATACCACTTTTGAAATAGTTACTTCCTAGTTCACATTATTCTCTTCTGAGCTGCCTCACAAAAAGGTAAGGATAAAGAAAGAGAATATTAAGATTCAGAATCACAAACAATCATATTACCTCTGTATGAGTGTAGCATGTCTAAATTTAAATTTCCAATTTCTTTAATCAAAGCAATGATTATTTAATCACAACCACCAAGCTTATACACCTAGGTGCATGTTAACTTTTGCTGAATTATTTTGTAAAACAGCTTTTAAAACATCAAAACCTTTTTTTAAATCTCAATTGCAATATGTGCCAACATAGATTGTTACCGGTGGTCAAGGACCCATGGGTACCCCTAAAACCACCTAAAATCCCATGTTGGTGAGCAACCCTTGTGAGGGATATTCCATGTTGCCTTGAGTCTAGTAGCCGTGTTGGGGAAAGTGGCATGCTACAAGTACCCTGAGGTAATCCTCCAGGTGAGTGTTTGGCTAGCCTTTGGAATCCTAGGCATGCCAATGACACCCTACCTAGGAGTATTTGGGTACCTCTCCCATTACTACCACTTTTATCCACCAAAATGGAAAATCTCAATAGCAATATGTTTAGGTTAATACACCAAAAGCTATTGATGATTTTCTATGAATTTGAGCATTTTGATTATAATCATGGTTGATTACTTTGCTTTTTTCTGTGCATTTCGCTAAATTCACCCTAAAACATTATTTTTTGATTCGAACAAATCATTCCATCCATTTTGGTAATGTAACGAGTAAAAGCATTTTATTTTATTTTATTTTTTTGTAGAACTCTAACATTACTGTCTTTAAATTGTTTATAAATTTACATTTACTTATTCAATCATAAATTCTTGTTTTGATAATTGATTTTCTTGAAGATCAATTATACACATAATTGATATTGCACCCTATCAGAAGGAAGAGTTTAAGATACAGATACACTAACTTGTAATTATACACATTCCTTTCCATGTAGGCAAGTTTGTTGCAGCTCTATTTAGTATTTACAGACCATTTTGTTATGCTGTTCTCAAGGTAGTCATGTGAAGCTAACATTATTTTCAATCTTTATTTTTCAAAAAATTGACATTGAATAGAGTTATGTTGTGTACATTCTATATAACTTTATTGCTTTGTTATTTCATCCCTTGTGTAGGTGTTGACTGCTGTTGCCACTAATTTGAATCTTTTATTACTCTGAATCTGAATTTTGCATCTGTATTTGGTCTGCGCTGTTTGTTCCTTGCACCTCCAATTGAATGTGTTGTGGCCGAGAATTTTCAACATGATTGCTGTTATTGTTCTTTAGTTAAAGTTCATGGTAAAATTGTCTTATGCGATTGACAACTGTAGGTGATCAAAATACTGAGAAATTGTGTTATCTGTGCAGGAAATTGCATGGCACCGGCTTGATGAACTTCAACCAGCTAGTGATGAAGTGATATCTCGTGGGATCACTGGCCTTAAGCTTTATATGGTGGCCCCATTTCTGGCGTATGTATAACTGCATATGATTTTGATAGTTTCAGTGAATGTCCCATGTATTGTCAAAGTTCAAAAAGATTCACTATCTCCATGCAGATCATTGAAATCGTGGATTTCCACACACCAACCTGCTATGGCTCCAAGGCCTGATTTGTCTCGTAAAGGTAAGTCCTATTTCAACCCAAATAATGGTTGGTTACAAACATCAGTTATGTAAATCCTGAGGTCATAGGGTGAAGTTTAGTTACTCAACAGTCTGCTGTGTTGGGATAAGTTAATTTCCAGCAGCTAGTTCAATCTGTTGCACTACATTATGTGCATCGCAGTCTTACAGCACCTAATCTTGACCACTGATTTTCAATTTGAGGTATTGGATTTTGTTAGCTACAACATTGTGCAGATTTCTTTGCTACGAAGGTTTTTCAGTGCAGTATTTGTCAAGGGATTCGAAGGGAAAATCAACTATGGATGATCTTTTGCATAAATGTTACTTGTTTCAAATTTAGTACTGCAATGCATTCCTAGTTTGATCCTTGTACATTTTTGAAAGTCAGGAATGCTAACAATCCTATACTTTTTTTTTAAGGAATTTGCGTGTGGAAAGCAAAACACAGTTCTATTGGAAGTAGCTCCACAGTAATGGATAGCCAGCCAGCAAAACCTGAATCTGATTCTCATTCCCTTGATGTGGGACCTGGCAGGAGCTTTAGGAATTTCAGATTTGATACTGCCTCTACTTTACAAGCAATGGAAGCTGCCTTTTCTTCTTGAAAGTCTAGCAACCTTCCTGTAAAGTTTCCCGTAACTGAATTGATTTCCCCTTTTTCATTCGTATGTCAAAGTTGGTAGTATTCACTCTCCATGCTAATTAGGTTGCTGTACATTATGTTCCTTGAGTTGTCTGGTTGAGTAATATGTACATTATGTACAGGAAGTATTTGTACCTAAATAGTATTCTCAGTTAGTCTGGCATTGTCTGTTAAACTAGAGAAAAAGTCCAGCGTAAAAGTTGCCTTACTTCCCCATTAGCACTCATTCATACACTTGTCTCGGACGGATTGAAACTGATTTACATGGTAATGCCATTATAAATATTTACATAGTGGCTACTTTATGGCGACTGTGTAAGTGGTTGATAGATCTGATTAACATTTCAGGTGTCACTTTGTCTTTTGCAAAACAAACTTTTCAGTTTCCCCACTCCGTTTTTTTTTTTTAATTTTTTTTTTTGGGATGCATGTTATCTACGATGACACTTGAAGCCTAACGTGCATGGCATCAAGCCTTAGAGGTTTTGGAGATCAATATTATTGCGCTGTCACCATTTCCTACACTCCATTTGCCTTCTTGCCATCATTGGCTTCTCCCCACCCATCTTTGTCACCGGTCTCTCCTATTGTGCTGGTAAAGGTTGAGTGCATGTTGGTTAGAATATTAACATTCCAGAAATTAATTTTTAGAAGGTATTTTTTAGGAATGTGTAGATTGTAACACCCTTCACTGTCAACATTTTTATAACTCAAATTTGAGTTCTAATAACTCAGTAGTAGAAATTAAGGTAGATTTTTTTTTAAATTCTTTGAAACTGAAATTGTAGCATAATATAAAATGTGAAATCTTTTTCCATGTAAAACAGAATAAGAGTTTTACTACCAAACCATTAATAAAATACTATGATAACAAATACCAATAAAAATGAAATACAATTTAAAATTCTTCAAAAATGCAGTTACATATTCTTGACACGAAAAGAGTTTATATTACATTCTAATGGCATTATAGCACGGTCTACTACACAACTGGATACTCCTTCAGATTAGAGCATTATCATTCTAATCCTAAGGGAATACCAGTTTTGACACCACACCAGACTATTTCAACATCTGGTATTATAGAATCAAACCATGAACCTATCGTTCCACAGGGACAGGTCTTTTACATCTTTAACCACGCTTCCGCCATGCCACTCTGATACCATCTTAGTTAGGGGTTGTAAGCTTTATGATCCATGTAGTGCCTCAAGCCAGTGTGACTCTTTTGTCAATACCACGCATTCCTAAGCCATCTACCTGCTCACATATAAATAAAAAGGCAATCTGCTCCCTATTTCTGTTCCAAACACTCGTAGATGAAAGAAGGGACAAATTAATCAGGGGCAAGAACTAGACAATTTGAAGCTAAGAAATCAAATAAACCCAGAGACCCACCCAAACCATAGTTCATATCACAAAATTAGTATGATAGACATTAACAGAGCCATGTCATACAATAAATTATAAAACCATGTATTAAACATTATAGCATTTAGTAAAGAGCACATTCATAATTCATAATAAATTATTACAGCATATGTAAATATCATAGTCATTATGAACACATAATGCATCCCATTCCCATGCTACACACAAACAAAGATTTGATGTATGACCTATCTTCTTTCTTTTCAATCCATCAATTATTTCTTTCAAGTTACTCAATAAATCCAAATGGTAGCACTACAAGTCCGTCTGTACTACTACCATCCACAATTGACACGTCCTATACCACACCAATTCAGGGTTTTATTGAAACACTCGTTACTGCAATGCATGTGGGCCCATAATCTACTAAGTGTTCATCAATATCCATGGGAAGTGACTGGGAGTACATATACCTTTCTCACACCAAGGTACAATCCTCTTCATCATCAAGGGAACGAGCAATCTTTTAGCCAAGACATTCATAGTCCAAACAGAGGTATACTCTCACACCAATCCTGGAATGCTGAGCAGTTGTCGGGATTATCAAGCTTGGTCAGGTGAATATCCCAGCTCAAGGGCGCTATCCTAGCCATTTGGACCTTCACCGCTCGATACCTTACCCCCAAGACCTCCGCAAGTGGGTCCCTGCCTTTCATTCCTCAGTGTACCAAATTGTGACTTTCCCATCCAAACACATGCCATCAGTGCATGGTTTACAACATCAATACATATGCATATGATGTATGAACATCCACAAGAATAATATATTCAATTATAAACATTCATACTTTACTATAAAATTTAACAAAACCTCCTCTATTTTGGTACATTCCATCACATCTCTCATTAGGCATGGACAATAAATCAACAGAGGGAAACCATGACCAACATATCCATTCCACAATTTCATTCATTTTATTAAAATTGTTATCACAATCAATTGGCTATTTATAGGTATCATTCACATTACATCTTTCATCAATTCAATTGCATTTCATTTTTAATGTCACCATCACAGACTAAATCAATCATTCAATTGATTCGATTCACTCAAACATATTTTCGTTGATCATTAACCGTTCATGCTATTAATTGCCAATTAACAAAAGGATCTCATTTCTTGGTTCAAGAACTCGCATCTCATTAACAAACCAATGCTTATTATAATTAAAAGACACTAGTTAATCTACACTTGTTCTATCCCAAATTATCTTTTGATTACCAATTTGATGATTCTAATTATCTACCCATACTATAAAACACAAAGCTAAGCTTTAGGAATATCAATTACATCATAGGCAATTTTCTTGTTTTCTATTATATTGTGATACCCTGTTTTTGTTGATTGTTTTGGCATAGAAAATGAATTTTTATTTCAATCATATTTTGCAGTCTTAACCTTAAATATGTTTAGTTTCTAAATATAATTTTTCATAATTTTTATAAAATCACTTAAGGGTCCAATTGATCACTTTTTCGTGGCTGGTTGCTGTCAGAATTTGACAGAACAGAAATCAATCAAAAATTCTCCAAATATTCATCACATGGAATTAGAGTACAAAATTTTATAGGGATATTCTAGACATATAGAGGCATATCTCTACCAAAAATCATGCAAAAATTCCAACCACACAGAAATTTATAAACGAAAAACAGAGATTGTTCTACTGTAGTAAAATTTAGCAACTTGTAATTTAATCTTTAAGCATTGTAATCAAGCAATTGACATATATTTCAACCAATTCCATCATCAAGAACATCATAGAAGGCCCAACTAAGCTCTATGTGGCCAATCATGCAAGCACATCACAGTTAGAATCCTCAAGAGTCATACAAATGAAATTGATAACACATAATTCATCAAAACCACCATCTAGGCCATTATCATTCTTGAAATCAAATTAATCTAGTTTCTAACCCCTTACCCATAGTGACCCGCGGCTGTCCACAAGAGGGGAGGAGAGGGCTTTGCTTATTCATGTTGCTAATCAAGCTCTTAAGTGCACAATCAAGACAAAATAAGCTTCAATTAGTGTTCTATAACAAAAGCCCTTGAGAATTTGAAGAAATTTCAAGAGGAGACAAAGAAGAATTGGTGGAGGGTGGTGGTGGTGTGTGGGCTCCGTGAAAGGAGAAGAAAAAGGAAGAATAGGAGCTTCCACTCACCTTGGCTTGTTCACAAATAGAAGTGGAGAACCTTGGAAGCTTTGGGTCTTGAGAGATTTTGAGAGAAATTGAGAGGGTTTGGAGAGGAAGAAGAGAAAATGAAGTGTGTTGGTGGTGAGGAGGTGAGGGTCATGAGTTTATGGAGCCAAGGGTAAGGAAAATCTAATTTTTCACCACTAAGTATTGACACATGTCATTAAAGTGTCTAGTTATTAAAATTTTCATTGCATTCTTTTTAATTTTGACACAACGAACTTACTGGGAATTGTGATTAATGAAATTAGACTTAATCTAGTCCTTCTCTGGTCACACATATGAGGTTTATCTACAAATAAAGCTAAAAAATATCGGTTTGTTTTATAAGTGATTTTATGAGTTATTTAAGAACTTATTTTTATAAAACTATTACACAGGTTTCAGTTTGTGTTTTCCTTTTTTAGGTAAGGTCTAGACACACTAAGAAACCTTCTGTATTTTTTTGTAATTTTTAAAGTTCATTTAGTATTTCTAATTGTATTCTATAAGTGCTTGTGAACACTTTTTACTCATATATGTTAAATTATAAAAATTCTCGAAAAATTTCTAAAAATTCATGATAAAATTCTAATCATTTTTCTAAGCTTAAAAATTGTTTTTCTTAATTTTTTGACTATTCTACAATTTATCTCTTAATTATCTTTCTTTATTCTAATTTATTAATTGCAATAAATCTAATTTTATTTATAAAATTACCAAAAATTATTTTTATTTCTTAGATACCTTTATAATATTATTCTAAGACTAGAATATATTTTTCTCAACTTTAGAAATGTCTTTGCTATTTATTTAGACATTTCTATATAATTTCAATTATTACCTTTATTATTATTGTTATTATTAAGTCTAGATATTATTTATTCAATGAAGCTAAATCAAAGCTTTCAAAATTTATAATCTCTATCTAGACTTTTGATTAATATCACAAGACAATTAAACAAATGAAAATTATTAGATAATTATTTAAGTAATATTTTGAGGATGTTACAATTCTGTAACATCTTGGGCGTTGACGAGGGCGGGGAGTGATCGCCGGTGCAAAAGAAATGAGGCACGGACAAGGAGCGGCTCTTGGCAGGCTTCCAGCGAGAGAGGTACATGAATGAATCGAATACATATCCGAATGAGAGGAATCCAGAGGCTGTGCAGGTATGGGACTGTATAATTGAGGATAGCTTAAATGAATTAATAAGTGTTACCTATACCAACAAGATGCATCTACTTTTCGATAGTCCATTACTTAAGAACTCTATAGTTAAGCGTGCTTAACTTGGAGCAATTATGGGATGGGTGACCTCCTGGGAAGTTTCTCAAGAAGTATGTGAGTGAGGACAAAGGACGCTAGAAAGTCTTGTGTTGGTTTGTGGGGACAATCACAGATCCTGAAAGCGGCCAAGCGTAACATAGATATCCTGGAAATTTATTTTTGGAGTGTATTAAATGCATTTCAGAAATTAATTTTTAGAATGTATTATATACATTCATGAAATAAATTTTTTGGTCATTGCAAATTCGTAAAATATTTTTCAAAAATTAATTTTTGGAATGTATTTAATACATTCTGAAAGTTAATTTTTAGGACATCTACAAATTCTTTGAAATAGAAAGGTATTTTTTCCAAAAAAGAAAATACAAAAACACTGAGGGGTCGTGAAGAGAAAAAAAAGTGGTTGTAAAAAGAAATATCCAACTTGTTTGGATACCAAGATAGAGATGTCTAACTAGAAAAGTCTCATTGGAAATTTTGTGATAGGCATAAACTGCAAGTGCACGGTTATCGTCAAGTAATAAATAAGATAGTATCTACAAAGACTTCGCATTTAGTGATTATTGCTAATTGAATAAAATTAAACAAAAGGAATTTATTTGAAAAATTTAGGTTTTGGGTAATTGGAAAAGAATGTAATTAAAAATTAAATTAAGTATGTAAATAAAATTGTGGGTAATTCAATAGGAAAAGATTTCCAGGATTGGGTTTCGCACAATGACGCTTAAATACTTAATTCTGCCACCTTTGCGCTTCTACTTGTTCTCATTGAAGGTGAATTAATCTAAGGTACCCTCCATTCCCTTTCAAGATACGGAGGGATATCTAATCAAATTGACCATCTATCGTTGTGATGGCTATGTTCAATTAGACCCACTAGGTTTTTTGTTAATTCAAATATTCCTCGAAGGTTTTAACCTACTTTCATGATTTAAACCTAAGTTCCTTTCCTATAGGTTCGATGTTTGGGTTCACCTTTCAATATTTCCCCAAATCCCTAATGTAATGAAAAACGTTGGCCAATTGGTTTCGCATAAATAAAGCAATAGAAAAGAAATCAATAGAAGAACAAGATCAACATATAGGCAACAAAAAAATTAATTCCTTAAGACAATCATAGGGCTACACCTAATCCTAGAAAAAGAGGATTCTACTCGCACATAGAGATGAGAAAACACCAAAAGAAAGATAAAGGACATAAGACAAACTCGAAAGAAATCTGAGAGGAAGAGAGCCACACTCAATTTCTTCTTGTTAATGTCTATTAATTCCTAAAAATTATAATCGGTCTAAGCCTAATCCAAGAAGAAGTCAGAAACTCACAAAATAACTCAAGTAATTCCACCCACAATAGTGTCGTAAGTACCACCTTGCTGTGGAAGACATGGAAGTGCAGTTTCAGCTCCAGGGTTGTGCCACCATAGTGTGATGGGTGCTACCTTGCTATGGCCCATGTGTAGAGGGGTAGGAAAATTCTAGCAAGTGCGCCACACCTTGGTGGTTATTGCACCCTGGTGTGGTGAGGTCTCCAATTTTTCTTTAAGTTTCCTTTTCCAAACACTTTAGGATGACCTTTATGCCTTCCATGTGGACTTCTAAGCACCCAAGGGTCTTTAAATCCTCTAAAGGGCTTCTAAATATTCAATCTCTTGCTTCCTAAGCCCAGGCAACCTACACAAGATTTTCCTAAAACCAAAAACAAGCAAAAAAAAGGCATAACAAGATACTAAAAGAGAAATTCATGCAATTAGACACAACTATTCGTAAACCATTATAGAATGCATGCAATCTAGTAAAGAAAACCATCCTAAACATGCTATGAAATTTACGCATCAATTTGATTGTCTAATGTGACTGTAAAACTACAAGCCATTTACAAATGGAGATTCTATTTGCACTCTTTTTTTTCTTCACACGCTCATTCTTTCTTTTTCTTTTGTAATTTTATTGACAAAAATACCTTTTTTAGAAATTAATTTCTAGAATGTATATTGGAAAGTTGTGATACATCAAAGAAACTGATTTTCATAATGTAAAAATTTACATTACAGAATGGAAATTAGTTTTTGTAATGTATAAAAAATAACTATATTACTGAAATTAGTTTATGTAATGTAAAAATTATATTATGAAAACTAGTTTCGTAAGATTTGTGAAAAAGTGAAATAAAAAAAAAACATTTACCGGAGATAACAAACAAGTGAAAAGGAGAAATCGAGGTGTAGATGGGGGGTAGGAGGTGTAACACTCCTTTAATTTCAATATAATTTATATTAATTTAATTATTAAGTCAAGTTGATGAAAATGTGAGTAATTTTTTTTCGATTTTATAATAGAAAAATTCTAAATTTAACAGAATATAGAAATAGAAGTAAAATAATAAAACTACTTATATATATATATATATATCAAACTGTCCATCATGGTTTGACTAATACATAACAGTAAAAGAAACAAAAGTATATAAAAAGACATATACTACCTAGCCCAATATATATATCAAAAGATCTTATACAGAGCAGTATTTATCTATCATATCCCTTAAGGAAAATATTATAAACTAGGTTTACAAATCTGGAGGAGTATCCTCTAACTCATTCTTAGTATCACAAGCATTGCCATCATCTTCAATAATTACGATCAATCATACAAAGAAGAAAAACAATGGAGTGAAGAAAAACAAGGAAGAAAAATAATTGTTCTAAAATTACTTTCACATGTATGGTAAGAATTAAAACACAATTCACGTAAGGAACCTAGAGTTTATTCTAAGTCATACTACACTATCCTTGACTTCGTATGGATCCATACTTTCCATTAGTGAGTAATAGTTCTCAATAGAACCGGAAAATGACTAGGATACATATACCTCATCAACATCATCACATAGTACAGTCCTCATCATCATTGAGGAAAATAACAATTAGGATATCCATTTATAGAGGTATACTCTCAAACCAATCCTGAAATTTTGAGCAATTGTCGAGGTTATCGAACTTGGTAAGGCAAATATCCCAGCTCGAGGATGCTACCCTGGCCATTGCAACTTTCACCACTCGATGCTTACCCAAAGACCTTCATAAGTGGGTCCTTACCTTTCATTCCACAACGTACCCAACTATAGCTTCCTTGGCAGGATGCCATGCCATTGCGTGTTACTTGTTTTATATTACTCACTAAATTATTAATTCCTAACTTCTCAAACAGAGGTTTCCTTGGTCTCATTTAGTTTGAGCACCGGTATAATCAATATTTTAGTCTTATATTGCAAAAATTGCACAATACCAAACTTTTAACAGAATAACAATTTAGTAATTACATAAAATTTTGGTAGAATAATAACTTAGTAATTACTAGAATTTTAGTAGAATAACGATGTAATAATTATAATTTAATTACTAAAATTTTGGCAGAATCACAATTAAATAAATACATTTTAATTTTTTAAATTTGAGTAGAATAACAACTTAGTAAGTATAATTTAATAGTTTAAATTTGAGCAGAGTAACAACTTAGTAATTATGATTTAATAATTTAAATTTGACTAGAGTAATAACTTAGTAATTATATTTTAATAATCTAAATTTGGCAGAGTAACAACTTAGTAAAAATTAAAGTTTAATAGTAAATAATATAACAATAATAATAATAATAATAAAACTTAAGCCTAAATGGGTTAAGAGGTAAACCCTTCCTACCAACATGCAAACTGACAATAATTTAGAACCAACGTCACTCCCCCCATTACCTCTAAGGTGGTTGATGAAGAGAATAAAATTGTTAATGCAAAGCTCCTAGGAAGAGAACTTTATTAGTTGTTGAAAAACTAGTAAAATTTTAGCATAAAATGAAGTAAAAAAAAAAATCTAGAGAGAGAAGCTCTCTAAGAATTTGGCTACCTTGAGAGAGTGGAGGATGTGTGAAGAATGTCCAAATACATGGGTATTTATAGGAGAGAGGGAGCATAGGTGTCCCCTAAGTGACACAAGCTATTATGTAATAAATAAGGTTTTGATTTATTTGTAATTCAATTAAGGGACAAATATGCAAAACTAGGGACACATTCAATTTTAGGTGGTAAATCACCCCCTTGTAGGTTGAAAAGTGCTGGGTCAGCTGTCCTAAAGCTCCTCAGTATCAATTTTAACTGTGATTGATTAGCCGGTATCAATAAAATCGCCTAAATTTGAAAAAATAACTTTTAATATCCAAATAATTAATTTAAATAAATATAAAAAAATGTATTATTGTCATTAAAAATAATTTCTAAAAATAAATTTTATTTTATTAATTTATTTCAAATTATATGTATTTATTTTGTATTTTTAAGCTAGAAAATTCATAAAAAATCCATTTTAATTAATAAATACCAAATTTTTTTATGAAAATTCTAAAATTAAATATTTTACCTATAAATAAACTAAAATTAACATTTTCACCCTTTCTAAATGTTAAACCAATGTTGGTTAGGTTAATAGATACTTAGGGACATTTTGGTCATTTTACATAAAAATTCCAAAAAAATTTCAAAATTATATTTTAATATATATGACATGATTCCAAGCTCAAATTGATATTAATGTCAATTGAATCTTTTCTCATATCAGTCCTTAATGTTGAGAAATAGGGACAAAATCATCATTTTTTAATTTTTTCGAACTCCTAGCTTAGAAAAATTATTAAAAATCATGATTAAATAACTCTTGAAATTATAAGCATAATGGTGGAAATCAAAATTTTTAAATTTCTTCCTGACTTTTCAAAATTACATTATCAAATATTAGAAAAACAATTGAAAAATTGAAATAGGATTATTATATTTATCACTATTTTTCTTTGAAAATAAAATTTTTATAATGAAATATATTTAGTATAAAATTTTTAAAATATTTTGAGGTCAAAAAGTTTCTGGTTGGTTCCCACAGTCAATTAGGGGTATTTTTGTTATTTTACAAAAATTATCTCAATAAATTCCTGAAAAATTTATAAAATTATTACTAATTATTCTAAGTACATTGATGACTTAAAAATAATTTTAAAAACTTCTAACTAATTTTGTTTATTAATTATGTTATCTGACTTTTTAGGGACGAAATAGTTATTTTACAATTTTTGAACTCCATTTCCCAAAAATTTAAACTTAGTACTATTTATTAATACGACTGTAACTGTAGGGATCAAATTTTTAAGATTCTCATCTGGTTTTCTAAAATAATTAAGAAAACAGTTTAATAGGCAAAAGTAAGGGTATTACATAGAGGTGAAGTGGGGTGATATAGGGAGGATTTTTTCTTTTTGTTTAAAAGTAGAGAAAGGGAGTTTTGGTATTTTCAAATGTCCCCCTCCCCCCCCCAAAACAAGAAGAAGGGCATGAAGAGAAAAAAAAAAAGGTGTGGGAAAAAAGGTCATACATGAATCAAGCCCACTTTGATTGACCAAAGTCAATTGTAGTGCAAGGTTCCTAACTTTTAAAATATATTTCAATCATATGTAATGTCATTGAATTCTATGATTCTAGAGATGGCAAATTGGGTTCTTGATCTGCCACGAACCCACTTAAAATTAAGAGGGGATATTTTTTTTAAACAAGTTAGAAAAAGTCCACTCATTTTATTTTTTGATGGCTTGATTGTTTATAATCTACTTAAATAATAAAATAAAAATAAATATAGAAAAATAAAAAATAATTTTTCAATAAGATGAGAGGCAAGGATGTGAAAGGGAGTAGTTATTAAAAACATATGGGAATTGAATTTGTATTGGGACAATTGCCCCAATTTAGGTAAATGATGAAAAATAGTGCAGGAATGGGATGAAGTTTGGGTAATTACCCCCAATTTAAAATTGAGGATATCAATGTGATGCAATAATAGAGTTAAAGGTGAAACCATTGCCCCAATTTAAGTCTCTTTGTCCTCAGTTGAACTGATTCCATGAACGATGAGTGCGACTATCGTGAGATATTGAAGTATAGAAGCTTTTGCCACAATTTTTCTTGAAGAAATCTTGGATGGACAAGCCTTAAGAGCATTGATTCTTTTTTCATTCTCTTTTTTCCTTTCCTTTTCTTTTTTGAGCCAACATATTGTCAATCATTATTGGGCTAAGTGACTTTATCTTTGTATTAAAGTTGAAGGAAACAAACCTTGCATTGAGTGTTGCTTTTTTTTTCTTTCTTTTCTTTGACAATGAATCTTGTACTTTACTACTATTGTAAATTATGGTTTGGTGGTGGATTAAAAGGGTGAGATGGAAACTCCATGCAAAATGGAGAGACAAAGGTGAGGATGTGAGAACGCAATTCATATCTTTCTTCGTTTTTTGTTATCCTTAAATGTGTGTGTGTTGTGTGTTTTTGAGAATTTTTAGGGGCATTAGAAAGTGAATTTGGTTGTCTCCTAAAAATGTAGAGTGCTCCCTTTTTTTATTCTCATATGATAGTAGAAATATCTTATCCACAACAAATCCATTATTTATTATGTTTAAAATTCAACTAACTCCACACAAGTGACTTTTAACTAAAAACCTTATTTTTGCCACTTTTATTATTTTTTTCTCAAATTTTATGTTTTTCAATTCTTTTATATTTTTTTAGATTCTCACCTTTTAAACTTTATCGAATTAAAATTAAAGTTAGAAAAAAGTTTCATCTAGATAAAATTTCGTATTCAGAAGCTTCTTCCGTAAGTTTAAATCAACTTATGCACCTTAGCTTTTGGAGAAATTAAATGACAGAGCTTCTATAAGTTAAGTTTATAAGTTGATTTTAATTTATGCGAGAAATTCAATTTATTTTACTATCTTATTTTCTTCTCCATGCTTAAGGAGAAGTTTATCCAAACATGGCATATATGGGTTTTGTATTTGTATTTATATGATATTTGACTCTTCTTTTTAATTATGTAGTATTTGTTTCTCCTATTTATTTTACCAATAATTTTAATTCTCCATTTTGTTTCTACAACACCTATTATAACCACAAACTCAACAATAATAATCTCAAGTAATCTGAAAATTATATTCTGGAAGTATGCAAAATTTTCATTCTTCTAGAATTTAAATTCTAGAACAATAAAATCTTTCATCATTCTAAAATTACATTTCAAAATATGAAAATTTTGCATACTTTTAGAATTTAATTTCTGAAGTATGTATAAATAGTTTTGGAACATCTCTTAGATACTTCTAGAAATTAAATTTTGAAAGCAGTGCAAAATTTTCATATTTCACTAAGATATGATTTCAAAAATGATGAAATCAAACTCCCATACTAAAGAATTATTAGAATAAAAATTAAAAAGAAAAAGTTGGGATACAAAAAGCAATCACTTCTTTTAATGTTTTGCTAAGCTCATTCATTATACATGACTTGGAGCACAAACCACACAACATAGCTACTTGGTGTAACACCCACTATAATAAGACATACATTCATTTTTTTTTCGTTTGTGTTTGATTTAAAACTTACACATATTTATTCTTGGCAAACGTTTAGTATTTCAAAAAGCATTATATAAAGAACCCTAATCATGAAATACACATCAAGTCTTACATACAAAGTTAGAGTACATATATAAGGAATACATCAGCAAATACAACAAAATTACATCCTAAATACCTGCCCGTAGCTGTACAACAAAATGACCTATATCAGAGTAGTATAGGTCTATACTAGGCTACCCCATTCTATAAAATCTACAAAAGTCATACGTAGAGTCACCATCATTACAAGTCCTCAGAGTCCATCTGCTCATACCATGATCATATATGAAAAGAAACAAATAAGAAAGGAGGAGGTTTTTATAAAAGCCTCATTTGTTTCCTTAATAGGCTACAAACAATAAATTAAACAAACAATTAGGGAAATCCTAAGGTTTGACCTACGTTATTATGACTCAATCTCAACCTTTACCAAATGTATGGATCCATACTTATCTCTGATGATTTACTTTAACCATCAGAAATCACTGGGAAGCGATTGGGAGTTCGTATAATCCCTTATAAGATACAAACATTCATGTCAGTAATTGTCATTCTTGAGGAAAGGGCCACACGCCCATCAGGCATATACACTACACCAATCATGGTGATGCTAAGTAGGTATCAAGTTTACCAAGTTGGTTTACGTGATTTATCCCAGCTCAGGGTGCTATCTTAACCATTAGGATGTTCACAACTCGATACCTTTACCTCTAAGACTCCAACAATAGTCCTTGCCTTTCATCTTGTAGTGTACCAATTGTTACTTCCCAAACATCGAAACTCATGCTTCTTAACATGTTCTGTAACATCTTGTTTTTTTTCTAATGCATGACTAAGTGTTTTAATAACTAAAAAGTGGAAATTTGATATATAATCTAGGTGATTAAAAGAAATAAATGAATTGTTGTTATGTACGGTATGTTATATGTAGTGATGATTTGGTGTTGTTTGTTTGACATTCGGGTTTGAATTTAGGAAATTTGAGATATGTACTTGAGCCAATTTGCATATGTTGTGAGAGTGATTTTGGGTTTTTGAGAGAAAACAGTTAAGTTAGACTAGTTTTGAGATAAAGGAAGTGGCTTGGTGAGGTTTGGGCCTCAGTTGGCCAAAAGTTCGTGTGAGAGCTCCAAGGAGGTCGGGTATATAAAGGAAGGGGAGGGAGGAATTCCCTCATTCTCCCATTCTCTTCTCTCTCTACACTTCTCTCTCTTCATTTCTCTTTCAACCTCTCTCTATAAATTTAAAGTTGATAAGTATGTTAGAGGAATTCCCAGCCCGACTTAGTGATTGTGGTGAAAGGAGGAATCAATCTATGAAGGTTTTGGCTCAAGACACCAAATTCTCAAGGAACCTAAATTCAGATTCAGGAACTTTAAGAGGTAAGGAAGCTTACAAATCGGTTGTTTTGTGTTAATAATTTGGTATGCTGATTTCTTGCCTTATAATCGGTTGAATCTTTGTGGATGTTGCCATTTTCGTTGGTTTTGGGTGAAATTGGGTTTTAGGGGAAAATTTTGAGTATTGGATGAGAAATTGATGATTATGTGATGGAATGTTGGATTGATTGTATGATTTGATGTGTATTAACTTGGTTGAGGTGGATTGATGTTGTTGGAACACCATTGATTCAAAAATTTATGTTATTTGGTTGAAAAGCTTGAGTTTTTCATAGAGAATTGTGTTTTTTTTTCGAAAATCGTCGTAGATAATCGATTATGGGGATCACATAATCGATTATCTAGAGTGTCAGAAATTGTTTTCATGCTTTTGTTTCAGAAATAATTGATTATGGATTCTAATAATCGATTATTTGGGTTTTAGAAAAAAAATGGTTTTTGTTCGAAATAATCGATTATGGAAACCCATAATCGATTATCCCTGCTGAAAAACAAAATCTGGTGCATTTTTACTAAACTGATATAATCTGTTACTACAGTACATAATCTGTTATTTCAGAACTGAATGTACTATTTAAGATTTTAAAGTTTTCATTTCAAAATATGAAGTATTTTGTATATACACATATAAAAAGAGTATTATACATTTTCAAAAGCCCTATTTGAGAATGATGGAGAGTTGTCAAGTTGGGATATGATTTTCTTTAAATTAAAGAAGTAAATTGTTTCAAAGGTTTTTGTAAATTTCAAGATTTGCCATTCTTCCAAATGGTTTTCAAAGAAGGTCTTGGTGTTCAAATTGTAGTTGATTGTTGAATTGGTTGTGAAGTGGAAGGTTGCTTAGATAGGACCTCCACTTGATGATGTGTATGACATTTTTGTATGAGGTTTCTCATGAGGTGGGCTGCTTGGATAGGGCCTTACTTGTTAACCATGCAAAAGGCTGAATTGGACATGCATGGGGTTGATGGTGACTGTTGGACCACAGGTGGTGCTGAGTAGGCTACATGGTGTTATGTTGATACATATATATGATATGATGACTGTTGTGGTTGAGTTAATGGTTGTGTTGATATGTTGCTATATATATGTATATATATATATATATATATATATGATGATTGTTTGGTGGAGTTGATTATTGTGGTGATACAAGCATTGGCATGCAGATGAGGTTATGAAGGCTTCAAGTCGTGTGCGGGTAGGCATGTAAGGTGGATGGTGACTAGAGTTGGTACTAAGATAGGCCTCCAACCTAGTGCCTGGATAAGAAGTGGGGTTTGAAAGCTGGGCCTAGGGGATGAGTGGATGAGTAATTCCGTAGTGGGGCCAAGGCAATGCAGGCCTTGTGTTGCGGTATACCACCACCCATATACACTTATCCTAACAACCATAAGCTTATCCAATAGATCAGAGTTTTGGCAATCCTTGAATGGTGCTAGATGGCTATGGTAGGGGATAAGACCTGGCTGATCGCTCGAAATATAGAAAATCTCTCGAGAGTTGTATCATTCATACATTGACATTTTGGGGTTGAAGGCATGATGTATTGTGTTGTATGTATGCAAACTCATTCTCTGATGAAATGGGAATCCAAACTTGTATGTTGATGAAATTGTTAGTATGGTTATTCGATGCCGTTGTTGCTATGAGTACTTGGCAATTGTTATTGTGGTTGTGTTATGTGTTAGTAGTGGAGGTAGTATTGTTGTTGTTACTTGGTTATTGTGGCTGTTTGTAATTGTTATAGTTATTGTTTTAAATAAGCTTACCCTTGTGTCGTTTGCACGTGTGGTTTGTGCCTATGATGATCATGTCTTTGGTGTAGGATCAGATGTTGAGTTTTTGGCATGTTTAGCTTCACTTAGTTGGTGATGAAGCTTCGTTTCAACCTAGTGGCGAGATTGAATAAGCATGGAGAATTATATTTTTGTTCTTTTCTTTAAAGGAATTGATATTCCTTATTGTTGTTTATTTCTTTTAAAATGATGTATAAAGTGATTAGCTACAGGAAGAGTGTTTTGTACCCTATATTTGTTGATATAAATATATTAAGAATGTTGGTGTATGTATTTTCTTTTGATTTCCTTGATATACATATATATATTTCTAATTATATAAGCCTTCCAAGAGATAAGGTAGAAATGTTGCTATGTAGCGGTAGTGGGTCATTACATGTTCCTAACTCAATTGCGGGTTTTCTATACCTTTATTTCTAAGTTTCTAGGCATACTCTCTGAGTAATCCAGCAGAGTTTCAGAATCACTCTTCATAGAGATATTCATCCATCATTCATAATAACTTAGCAACAATTCAACTAGGAAATATAGCAAGAAAATGTCATTACTTAAAGTTGCGTACAAAAATTCATTTTCACACAGACATACTTTTAAAAAAATAAGTTTTCAATTTAATTTCTTTGATTTATCCTTTTCCTTTTCTAATTTTTTAAGTTAGACTATTTTAAAGGAAAGGTTCTTAATTCATAAATATGGAGAAAATTTAAAAAATTAAAGTTTGAGAGAATTGGTAATTAAAACATGTGCTTTATTTACAAGTGTTGGCACTTTATTCTATTTGACAAAAACATTTACTAGAAAGACTTAGTTGAACAAAATTTTCATTTCTTAGCCATAAGTTAACAAAAGATTACATTTCAAAACCACTTAATTCAAACAATAAAACTTTTATTTCCAAAAACTTTCATTAGTTGGGCTAGAAGCCCATTTAATTCAATTGACTCAAAACTTTGTTTCTTAAATTAGTTTCATAAAAGATAAAGGAAAAACTTTTCTTTAATTTTTTCTACAAATTTTAAGATTTATTTTTACTAAGTTAAACCAACTTAAGTAATTGTCAAAATGCTTAAATTAATAAAAGAATTTATTTTCCTTAATCTATTTAAAAAGGGTTGCAAGCCTTTTATGTAAAAAAAAAAAAAACCCAAAACTTTTTCATTTTCTCACTTTGAAATTTTGGACATTTCATAAAAATCAAAATTTCAACTTTTGTAGAAATTTAATCCTTCTTCTACTATTTTGATTTCAAATTAATTTTTGTTTATTTCGTCTTTCTAAATTCTTTTCAATACAAAAGTTTAAAATACTTGCTAGGTTGTCTTAAATTTTTTTTGATAACTTACCATTATTTCTTAATCAACACCATTTATTTTTTTATTTAGAAAAATTCCATTTTATAAATTATTTTATTTTATTTAAAAAAACAAGGGCCCATAATTAGAGATAGGTTCTAAAAATTTTTATTTCAAGTGATTCATGACCATAAACTTGATTTAAATTAATTACTTGTATAATAATAAATTCAATGATAATTTAAAATAATAGGCTAATAAATTCTAATGAAGTACCAACAAAATAAATAACAAGAGTTAAATGAACAAAAAGAAAATAACAATAAGTTAAATGGCAAAAATATAAATGGCCAGAATTAAAAATGGACAATAAGGTAAATAACATAAATATAAATGACAATGGAATGTAAAAAGCTATGGGTTTTGGGAGAAAAACCACTCCAAAACCATCTAGATAAAAGCAATTAAATGGAAAGTAAAAAGCTAAGAGTTTTGGGAGAAAATCCACTCCAAAACCATCTACATAAATAAAAATAATAACAAGAACAAGAAAATAAATAACATCAAATTAAATGTCATTAAAGTAAAGCAAGAAATCAAAATGAACAAGAAAGTAAATAATTAATTATATATAGATAGTAGTAGGATTAGTATAATAATATGGGTTTAAGGGATAACCCAACACACACACCCATTAAGAAAACAAAAATTAGAGGCTTAAACCTCACTCCCCCTTTACCTCAAATAAGTAGCTTGTTGGAGGAATATGGAAGAGGAAAGGAGGTATTAAGGTGTTAGAACTAAACCTATGGTTGGAGGTGCTTTAATGGTGGAAAAAATGTTTTTTTAGGACTTGGGGAGTGGAGAGAAGAGGAAGTCCAACACCATAGCAGAGAAGAGAGTCTGAAATTTGAGGAAGAAAGTGTTAGAATTGAAGTGTAGATGGAGGGGTATTTATAGGAGAAAATATAGTATAGTTTTGATTTAATTCTTTTAACTCAATCCATTAAAAAATAATTAAAAGTCTACTCCCCTAACCACTAGTTCAGAACAGTAAGAAAATGGAGCCATAAGGGAGAAAATAAGAGTTGTAATTGTTGACTTTTAATTTAACATGTGTATCTAATGGTAAAAGGTAATAAAATAATGTTTTATGATAAGTAATTGGTTTGAATTCTTGGGTCAGTTTTAACCACATCTGACCACACCATGCATTCACACATATTTTTATGAGTTTAAAATAAAATTTTCGGAATTTTCTCACATATATATTATTTATAATAAAATTTTCACTAAAAAGGGTATTTATTAAGCTAAAAAATCTAGTTTTTGTCAAATAAATATATTTTTTCAGTTTTCACTATTTTTCCCTTAAAATAAAATTTTTATATTTAAAATATACTCCATATAAAATTTTGAAAGTATTTTGAGGTCAAAAAGTCTCTAGTTTACTTTGCAGTCAACTAAGGGTATTTTGGTCATTTTACAAAAATTGCCTCAATAAATTCCTAATTTTTTAAAAATTATTATTAATTATTCTAAGCACATATATGACTCATAAATAAAATTAGATATTTTTAACTATTTTTATCTATTTTCTTAATTATTCAGTTCTTATAAAGGCAAAACGGTCATTTTACCATCTCTCAGGCTTTGGTCTAAAAAAATTATTAAAAATCTAAACCAACTACTATTTCTTAATATGAACGTAACCGTGGGATCATACTCATGAGATCCCTCTCCGGTTCTTCATACATAACTATATAATAATTAGAAAAAGCATATTAGTACGTAAAAGTGAGAGTGTTACACCTGACACTCCCTTGAAAAAGAAGCACCAAGCTAGGGACAACTATTCTAGATTCGGTGCACAAATCAAGCAAGTTTAGGCCACTTAGAGTGTCTCCAATGCAATTGCTTATCTTGGTTCTTAAAGTTAAACAACATTACTTAACTTGAGAATACTATTGGAGTAGATGAGTTAGAGTTTTTATAGAAAGTTGTTGTGTGTATAAGCAACAACAAGAAACTTTGCTTAACCATTAAAATAACAAATTTCCAAGCTCAGAGGCAATGATGTGTTATGATGTGCGAATGAAAGAAAACGATGCATTTGAGAGGAGTTTGGGAGTGTTGCGATGTATGTGCGTGAGAGGAGTAAAGAAGAAATTGATTTGGGAGTGTTGTGGTGTGGGTAAGAGAGGATTGAAGAGGGAACTGATTTTGGGGTGCTACAATGTGTGCGGGTGAGAAAGGAGTGAAGAAGAAATTGATTTAAGGGTGCAATGATGTATAGGTGAGAGAGGAGAAGAAACTGATTTAGGGGTGCAGTGATGTGTAGGTGAGAGGAGTGAACAAGAAATTGATTTGGGGGTGTTGTGATGTGCAGTAAGATAGTGGAGAGAGAAAAAATGGGGGAGCTGAACAAAGAAATTAAATTGAGGGATTGTTGAGTGGAGAGATAAAATGAAGAGTTTCTATATAAGTGGAGAGATAAAATAAGACCTAATAAAAATAAGTTAAGAACTCATTAATTTCTTCAATTAGAGTGAAAATTAGGTAGTATTCTTAAATTCTACGTGACAATAAAAAGTCCACTAAAAGAGAGTTAAAACCGAATTAAGTTCCTGCATTAAGTATACTCTTAGGGTTGATTTTGACCTCGGATTTCATGCTTAGCTTCTAGAAGTATATGTAATTATACACACACATTGTTGAATCCTGTCATTCCTGAACTATTGCCTATGATTGGAACTAAATCCAATAATCATACACACCTTATTTAAAGGACCTAAATCCCAATAAATCGCGTGATCGCCTGACTATAACAATTGACAAAATACAATAAAGGGAAACAATTCCATCATAAAATTTCTCTAATTCTAGGACACATTTGTTGATACGTCACTTTGAAGTAACTTTTGTATCGCATGTTATCATTAAATTATGCCTAACCTTGAGGTCATACTTATGTCAAATTGCACTTGTGCATGCACATAACTTTCATTTCTATATGTCCAAAGCATCAGCCGCTTCGCCTTTCATTTTTTTAAATCCTTATTTAGTCTTCATTTTATAAAATGTCATTCACATTAGTTGATAATGAGGTTAAAAGACAATAAAATGAGTGAAATTTTGCAAAATCAGACTAAATGAGAATTTAAAGAAGTCAGATTAAAATGATTAATGCTTATAATTTGAGCTAATCTAGAGATTACTCTGAATAAAAATGTGATAAACGTAACTAAACTCTGAACAAGGATGGTTAGAAGGGTAATACAAATCCATCAACTAGTCCCCATGCTCTTCGAATAGATCTCTTAGTTGTTGAGTGGGTTAGCTTCTGTCTGACTTTAGAATCAACAATATACTAATGAAATCTGCCATCATGCGAAGATTTTAATTCCAAATAATTTATCAATATTATTTCTTAATTAAATTATCTATCCACCATCGTTTTAAATTTGAACTAACCAAATTATAAACACCGCTACCGAAATTTCAAACTTGGAAACCAGTCTTTAAAATATAAAAGCAATATACTTTCAAAATAAATTATTAATATAATTATCGAGGAATTAACTAACAAAATAGCAGCTCAAAAGTCAGCAATATCTTCTATGAAGCTGAAGGCACGTCAACTAAAATATCGATTAAGTCTGTGAGAATGAATCAGATGATACATATATCAGTCCAGATCACTCGTTCTTACATTATACGGCAACGAATCAAACTGTTTTCAGTATGGAATTTTAAATAAAATGAAATTTGCGAAGAAAAAACCTATTGTATTGGGAAATAAAAAACATGTTTTTGTGTTCTATTCTTAAGGAAAGGTCAGCAAAAGTAATTTGCAGCTTTACACTACCATCAAACAGATCATATTTTCGTTTAAAACATTTTATAAATTGGTCTTGGGTTTGCCACCTCCAGTTACACCCCTTGTCACTGACCGCATGGTTGCAAATTCTTCTGCTAAAGAGTCAAGTGAAGCAATCAGAAAGTATAATAGCAAAAAGGAAAGGGTCATGAAGACAGAGAAGTTAGAGAACAAGAAAACTTCTTGCAACGATAAAGAAGACCACCAAAATAGAGAGGTTTTATGTTTACGAACTATTTAATTTTTTTTTTTTATACTTCAATGAGAAAACTTATATATAAAAGGACGACCAAAAAGTTTAATTTTGACCGACTATTAGGTAATAATTTATTTTTATAGCAACATCAAACAGTGCGTCGTCATATCAATAAAAGTTTCGTGTACTTAATCACAGTTAAAATTAAAACATTTTCAATTCCACATGTCATTATATCATTTCCCTTCCAGTAAAATTATCCCACCATTGCCCTTAGAAGGCAAGAGAGAAAACACAATCAAGAAGGCTGTGAACTCACCGTACTATCAAACTGTGCCTTGGTAGCTCCACACTTCAATGCAATAGCAATACCCTATTGATCACCAATATTAATATCATAAATTAATAGATACAAAGAATTAAATATAGCAAAACCATTGAATGATAACTTTTAAAACCACGCCCATGAGCAGAAGTGTATGGCATATGAGATGCACACAAATATATATATCAATAAATATCATCCATGTTATAGTTAATACATAAATCACTGCTAATTTGAGGGGGATAGAGCAATCCCTTCTAAAATAATAAAAAATTCTCTCTTTTTTTTTTTAATTATAATTAAGAAACAGAATTTTGAGAGAGCAAAGTACGAAAACATATATCATATATCTTCCATTCTTCTAAAACAGAAAAGCCAAGACACAGCAAGGAGTGTAAAAAAATTAAGAATACAAGGTTACTCAGCCACAGCATTTCTCCTTTTTGCTTTTTTGAAAGATTTAGTAAATTAGAAAAAGGAATATTTGGAATTCCTTGTTTTCAGCTGTACCCATATTTTAGTAATTGGAGGACAGTGTCACATTGACTGGTTGACCATGTGAAGGCCAGCCGTGTTCCAACAAAGGTAAGAAAGAGAAACAATTTAGAAAGAAAGCAAATAATAGATAAAAGGTAAATGCTAATCCATTGGTCGAGTGGCCAGCATTGTAATGCCCATCTAATAGCCAACAACAGAAGAAGAAAAAGAAAAAGAAAAAGATGACCCTTTTGTTGACAATAGATAGAGATTGGGAATTGTGAGTCTTGTCCACTGAAAATTGAAGACAGAAAGTCATTTATTATCTACAAAGAAAGTGGGAGCATATAATAGAAAAGCAAGCCAATTCTGCCCACCAATAGTGAGTAGTTCCTTCGTGATGGAAAAACTAAAAGGTCAGTCAACACTCCACACACCTCTTGGGTGAAGAAAACAATGGTCAAAGAATACTAAAAGGATATGAATATTAGCACAAAAGTCAATACATCACACAGATTGTAAAGAATGGTTTTTTTAAGACTTGACTGAAGCCTCTATGGCACAAATGGTTTTTTGCAGACTCAACTGAAGTCTCTGGCACAAAACTACATTGTAATGAAACTAATTACGAATTTATTCTAAACATATGAAATTTATATGTGACTGTTTTTGTAAAAAAATTTATAAGGCTCAAGCATTGAGTAGCATGGAATTGGAGCCCACCAGGAATACTTGTTGTTCCCTTTGATTTCTGCTTGAGTAGCAGATGGTTCTCATTTTTATCTAGGGCAAATCATATTTACACCTCATTAATATAGATTGAATTACATCTAATATCCTCCTTTTATTATCATACACATTCTTCAATAAGTCAAGAGAGGTTTGTGTTAAACGGAGTGGCATAGCCTATACTATGTTATGTTATATAAATTAAGGGGGTTTGTATAGGGTTATTTTTTTAGGCATAATTTGACCTAAGTTCGGGGGTGTCAATGTCATTTACACTTTTATTTATGGGAGCATATATGGAAGTATTGGAAATTATCTTCTAATCCAATTATTTACTTCCACTCCCACTCCCACTTTTTTCTCTTGTAATTTAAATTTTGAAAAAAATTCACAATAGTATTAAATTTAACCAAACATGTTTTTGAATATAATTAGGAATAACATTCCTGGTCATTGTATTCCTTGAAAATAAGTCTTTTGGCAGTAGAATAGTGACACCACACATCATGTAGCATGCATAACAGGACTACCAAGGCTCTTGGTAAGTAAAAGATTATTTTTATAAATTTGTAATTGTGTAAATGGCAATGCTAATAAGTTGTTACGTTGTGTAACGTCTTGTTTTTCCTAATGCATGGTTAAGTGTTTGATAATTAAAAAATAGAAACTAAATATGTAAATTAGGTGATTAAAAGAAAGAAATGAATTGTTGTTATGTATGGTTGTGTGTTGTTTGTTTGAAATTCGGGTTTGGATTTAGGAAACTTGAGATATGTACTTGAGCCAATGTGGGTGTGCTGTGAGTGAGATTTTGGGTTTTGAGAGAAAAACAGTTGAGTTAAATCAGTTTTGAAACAAGAGAAATGGTTTGGGGAGTCATGGGCCTTAGTCGATCGAGGGTCTGTGTGTGAGCTCTGGGAGCTCAAGGTATATAAGAGGGAGAGGGGGGGCTTTTCTTCCTCATTCTCTCATTCTCTTTCTCTTTCATCTCTTCTTTCTCTCTCTATCTCTCTCTATATTTCTAAAGCTAGTAAGTGCGGTCAAGGGATTCTAGGCCTGGTTTAGTGTTTGTGGTAAGAGGGAGAATCAATCTATGGAAGATTTGGCTCAAGACACCAGATTCTTAAGGAACCTAAATCTAGATTTGGAAGCTTTTAAAGGTAAGGGAAGCTTACTTTGGTTGTAAATTGAGTAATTGTGTGTTGATAATTGTGATTTGTGCATTGATTTGGATTGAAAACGAACCTGGTTTGAGATTTGGTGGAGTTTTCTATGAAATGGGTTTTGGAAAGGGGTTTTGAGATTTGTGAATGATTTGTGGATAAAATTGTTATTTAATCGGTTAGAAAGGTATTAGAAGTGATTAAAAGTGTTTTATGATGCTTGTTGATTGATTTGGTAAAAAATGAGTGTTGGTGTTGGATTTGCGAAGAAAATGAGCAAAAATCGCGTCTAGCGATTGATAGCTCACTTAGCGACGGAAAAGTTCGCTCAGAGATAGATTTTGAGGTTGCTGGAAGTTTGTCACTCGCTCAATGATGGAAATGCTTGCTTAGCGATGGATTTCGTGACTGATATCTCGTTTAGTGACAAAAATGCTCGCTGAGCGAGATAAAAACAGAGTTTTCTCTTCTTTCTTATTATTCTTGTTAGTTGTTGATGATTTTATTGATTCTTATGAATGTAAAATGTATATTTTAAGTTAATTGGATGTTCACATGGTTTTCTAAACTAGTTTTTGGATTTTTCTTTATTATTATTATTGAGGATTTGGTTGATAAGTTGTAAGTATCTCGCTGAGCGAAACACATGTTCGCTGAGCGAGAGTTCTACCTGAGACTTGGCTACTCTCTGGAATCAAGTTCACTGAGCAAGACTTATACTCGTTGAGCGAGAACCTTCGAAAAGGAGAGTGTGCTCTCTGTATGAAAGGTACTCGCTGAGCGAGCATATAGATTGCTGAATGAGCATGTAATTCTATTTTATTGTGTAAGAATTTTCAAAAAGTATGTGTTGCTTGGACATTTTCTTATCTGTTGACCATGCAAGAGGCCAATTTGGGCATGCATGGGGTTGATTGGTGATTGTTGGACCACAGGTAGTGTTGAGTAGGCTACGTGGTGATATATTGATACATATATACATGATGATTGTTGTGGTTGAGTTGATGGTTATGGTGATATGTTGATACATATATACATGATATGATGATTGGTTGAGTTAATGGTTGTGGTGATATGTTGATACATATATATATGGATATTGATGAATGGTTTTGGTTGAATTGATTGTTGTGGTGATACATGCTTTGACATGCATATGTTGTTGGCTGAGGTTGTATGGGCCTCAAGCCGTGTGTTGGTAGGCATGTAAGGTGGATGATGACTAGAGTTGGTACTCAAATAGGCCTCCAACCTAGTGCCTGGATAAGAAATGTGGTTTTAAAGCTGGACCTTGGGGATAAGTGGATGGGTAATCCTGTAGGGGGTTAAGGTAGTGTAGGTCTTGTGTCACGGTATACCACCACCCATATACACTTATCCTGACAACGTAAGCTTATCCAACTAATCAGAGTTTTGGCAATCCCTGAATGGTGCTAGATGGCCATGGTAGGGGATAAGACCTTACTGATCGCCCGAAATGTAAAAGATCTCTTAAGAGTCATGTCATTCATACATTGACATATGGGGTTGATAGCATAGTGTGTGATGTTGTGTGTGATATACTGTAATGTATGTAAACCCATTTCTAGACAAATTTGGTTTCCATATTGGTGTGATTAATGATTTTGATTATGTTGAATTAAACATTATATGTTGGTCTTTGTTTCGTAAGCTTACCCTTGCCTTGTTTTGTTGTTGGTTGGATATCTTGTTGCAGTTGTTGTGTTGTTGTGATTGTGATGATCACGTCATTTTGGCATGGGAGCAGAGGGAGAGGCGTCCGTAGATCCAGCTTCTCAGAGCTAATGGAAGAGGTCTCAGATGGAGACTTTTGGAGGCCCTTTTTGGGTGGAGCTTTTCTGGATGCTCTTTTTGTTTCTTTTTGGTTTTGATGTATATGTTGTATAGCTGACCAGCTATAGGGAGTTTGGTTTTGTGTTTCTCCCTTGGTGTTGTATATGTAAATGGACATGTATACAGTATTATCTCATATCTTGTATATGTTAGAGTAACATATGGATTGATTATTATTAAGTATATATATATATATATATATATATATATAGGGGTATGCTTGTAGTACTGTGGCGACAGAGGGTCGTTACATGTTGCAGCTGAATGGTGGAGGAACTATGAATCACATAATCCATATTTATAAAAGATTGTCATTAAAGTGTTGAGTTTGCCCTGTAGTTTGTCCGGGTGTGAGAGAAATTGGAATATCTGTGAGCATGTAGTAAATCTCAATTGTCAAATTACTTGATTTTAGAGAGTTTTGTGTAAGAATATGAAACTAACCTTTTTCCATATAAAATAGATCCTCTAAAAAGAAAAGTAGGCTTAAGCATCAAAGGTTGCAAGACTTGGTTTTATAAACTAACCAAGCACTTAAGGAACATTCTAATTGTCGTGATATGATGGATCCCATTCTCTTCAATGATGTTGATGAAAGTAGTGAGTCCATTAGGAGAAATGGTTGTCAATCAAGAAGCTGTTGAAGATGAATTAGTGTTTGATGATAATAGTTTGTCTTGGAGAGTTGTGGCAGCTGCAATTAGGGGTGGTGAGCCTATAACATACACTATGCAGCACACAAAATCAAAGAAGGCAGCTACAACTTCTAGTTCTAGGCCTCCTACCTCTAAGGGAAAAGCAAAGGAAGTACCACAAGTACAAGAAGAGGAAAAAGAAAAAGAAGAATATCGTAATGGAAGTGAAGAGGTGGAGGAAGAGGTCCACAAGAGTGGTTAAAGCAAAAATGAGGAAGAGATGGTTGACCTAGGAGCTGAAAATGACAATAGTTATTAGCATTGCATTTGATTTTGATTGAATATTTAGTTTCTCTTAACCTTAGAGGCTTAAACTTGTTTGATTTTGATTCCTTTGTTGTAATTGACAATTAGACATGTTTGGTTATGAAACTTTAAGTTTTAATCATTGATTATGAACTTTAGGTATTTTTTTCTTTATTTTTCAGCATATATACTTCGAGGGTAAGCCCTGGCATAGTGGTAGAGTTGCCCTTGGTGATTGGTTATTCATGGGCTCTAATCCAAAAACAGCCTCTTTGCATATGCAAGGGGAAGGCTGTGTACAATAACCCTCCTCCATACTTTTGTGTAATATAAATTTATTTAGAGTTCAAATAGCAGTCATCTCACTAGCTGCTATCTTGCTATAGTGTTTTGGGGCGGTGGCCGCTTCGCACTGCTATTCGCTATTGACTACTATGGTAGCACAGTACCAAATTATAGGTATTTAGGTAGAGAATGGGGAAAAGAGAAAACAATTTTGAATAATAAAATATAATATAGATTTATGTTATGTAATGATGTGTTGCAAAATACAATGCACTAACCTCAATTAATACTGCTACTGGACTTCTAAACCAAATTAATTAGGGAAACAAATCATGAAATATTGATACCACTCTTAAGAGATCATCTAAGATACTCTAAAATATTCTAAAGATATAATAATGAAATATTTTCTAGATACTCCACCAATAATAACTTACTAAAAGGAAAGTATAAAGGCTTCTAAATAATAGACAATATAGTGAAAAAAAATACACTAAACTGGCATTTCTTAGCTGGCTACTAAGGTGAAGCCATTATGTTACTTGTATAATTTCAAGGGCATCAGGTCCACACATGGAGGCTCCAAGAACCTTATCTGTCTCGGCCTCAACAACAAGCTTCATAATGGTTTTTTCCTTGTCGCGTATTTGAAAAATATCAGCAACAATAATATAGATAGGAAAGTTATGTTGCAACAAACATAACTAATATTGGGTCCAACTGAGAACTAAAGAGCTTGTAATGATAATAAAGACTAAAATAAATCCATATTAACTGTAACATTTTGATTCTTAAAATCCTAACAAGATTTGCAATGGAGTAAGTAAACCAAATCAATGGTATTGGATCCAACAGACCAGCACATTAATATAACTAGATTATATGCCTAAAGGTTTTAAAATATATGTACCAAACAATATTTCCTACAAAAACTACTGTTATCTCATCCAAGTTATCATGAATTCTGCAAGTTATTGGTTTGCAATAAAGGTGAAGTGAGTAAAAATTCCAAGTCACTACACTTACCCGAAGATGGTATTTTTCATAGGATTAAAGATTGATGTGAAAACCAATAGATCACCTTTGGTTTGCTCTATTGCCTACTCCTCACTGAGACCAACTATAGAAAGTGGTGGAATGTTGCAGAATCCTAGAAAAGAAACAAAGTGGTGAAAGATAAAATTGGGAAGAAGGGTATATACCATCATAAATTAACATATTTTAAATAGTTAACCACTGCTAAGTTTTATAATGCAAAAGCAATTATACCAGAACACTGCACAGGCGATATTACTGTAGTCTGGCTTGATTGATTGCCCACCAAATACTATTTTATGCAAAATAAATTTATGTTAAACAACAATAAATAAGATCATCATTAGACCAATCAACTACTGACTCCTCCTACCTAGTTCAAACGATAAATAGGTGTGCTTATCCACTAAATATATGAATACTTATAGCAAAGCACGATGCTTTCATCAAGGCCACGGTAGTAAGATTCATTCGGTTTGTTACATCACCCATAGCCCATATGCTAGGTACGTTGGTGCAGGAATACTCATCCACCTAAACACAAAGGAGTGTAGAACATTTAAAACTATAAGTGTCATAATCATACTGTAGCTCTTAAACAATTGTTTCTAGTAGTTAACAAAAGCATTTAAGATGATGTAACCGAAGATCAAATTGCTTCAGGCATCTCTATTCCCACTCACATAGTAATTGATAAGAGAATACTTCATTAAACAAAGATTTGGTATCTAGAGGGTTCATTACCGTCTTTCCTCCAAAGGAGACTCTTCATATATGGACATCCAGTAAATCATATTCTCAAGTAGTTATTTATTATGTGGAAACAATGAACATATGATTAAAGTGAAGTGAATATAACATGTTGTTCTGAAGGTCTCTCGCTTAGCAAAGACATGACCTTACTTAGCAAATAAGACCCATTTGCTTAGGCATGCCTACGAGTCACTTAGCAAACATGTACAAGGGTCTCAAACCTATTCTATGGACCCTTTTTTCACTAAGCAAGGATAGTTCTCGTTTAGCAAGTCTACACAAGACTTCTAGACTTGATCTTTGGAGGTCCTTTCCTTAGCTAGAGTTTGTCTCGCTAAGCGAAGAACGAACACCCTCTCTAGACTCAACTTTTCGCTCAATGAGACCTATTCTCAGTGAGCGAATATGCACAAGGCTTCTAGACTAAGGATGACAATCCTATCCATACCCTATGGGTAATTGCAAAAAATATCTGTAATGGGTAGGGTAAATACTCGCTCAATGGGATGGGGATGGAGGAGGGTATTTACTCACAAAATTTAACGTGGATAGGTGCGGGTATGTGTATTATAGTACCCACCCCGCCCCGTACTCGCACCTATATATAATATTAATACATACATACATACATACATACATACATACATATATATATATATATATGTATGTATGTATGTATTAATATTATATATAGTAATTATTATAATATTAAAGTCTTAAATTTTTTACTAAAAAATATTCAAGAAGTAATGAAACACAAACAAAAAATAAGAATTTAATTTATATGTATTGTTAATGTAAAATATTTTTATGCATATATTCAATAAGAATTCACCATATTGCCACATTGATGAATAAGATGATGCGAAAAAATAATCAAATTTTATTGGATATATGTGTAAAAAGTTTTGCACTAACATCATATATAAATTAAATTCCAAAAACAATTCATACTCCACTAAAAATATTAAATATTATCAAAGTTTTTTTTTTTAAATGAATGCATTGCTTCTAATTAAAATATTATTGACAATATTTATAATTGTTGTTATTTTTGAATGTAGCTTTTTTAAATCTAAAATTATATAAATTTTATTTGATATTAACTATGTTAAAGGATAGATTGAATTTATTTTCCTTTTTAAATATTGATAGCGAAATGTTTGAAATATTTCATCATAAAACTACTGATCAATAATTTTGCAGTCGATAAAAAAATAAAATGATAATTGACAAATCATATTAAATTAATTTTGAATTTAAATTTTGTCTAAGGGCTCCAACTTTTTTACCAACACTTAAGTAAAGTGCGGGTAGCGGGTAAGGGTATGAAGATATAGGTACCCAACAGGTACAGGAATAGGGATTAAAGTTGCTACTCGCGCGAGTGTGGGGCTGGTACAGGTATTTTTTTCAAATGTGGGCATGAGGACAGGTACTATAGTACTTTACCTAGACCCTACCAATTTCCATCCCTATTCCAGAACTATCTTAGGAGGTGCTCTAGCTTAGACATGACTATTCTTGCTTAATGACAAAGTTTGGCCTGCTCAACTTGGCATATGGCTTGCTGAGCTAGAGCGTCAATTATGCAAAATCGCGATTTCATAATTTTTGCTCGCTCCAAGGCCATTAATGGCTACCCAACCACCTCAAAGCAACATAAATGACTCATAAATGCTTCTCCACAGTATATAATCATCAAATCCATCATAATAACCCATAAATCATGCAGAATACACAAAACCCTAATTTCCCAAGAGTAGGGTTCAAGAACCCAAAACCCCCCAATCCATCAACAACAACTCAAGATCAAGTGGGGTAAGGGAAGGAAGGTGAATAAGAAGCACTCACCAAGAGCTTCAAGGGTGATTGAGTGTGTGGATGTCACTTGTTCTTCCTCCTCCTCTTTCTCTTTTCTTCTTCTCTTCTAAGAGTGAAAGTGAGTGTGTATTTTGTGAGTGTAGGTGGGACTTATGGGTCTAAGAGGGTAAGGACCCTTATTGGGTCTTAGGGGCCCCTTTCTCCCCTAATTTAACTCTAGTCCATTGATACATCTTAAAATAGAGCAAAGTCTTATATTATGCAGAGCATTCACAAAACAAACATAAAAAGACATTTAATTTATTTATTCAATTTTCACATCATTATTATTATTAGTTGCCTACTTTGGGAATGTTACACAAAACTAAATTGTAAGATGGCTTCCCTACTTATATACTCTAATTTGGTCTTACAACTAATCGATGTGGACATTTCAAGTATGAAGTTTATAGGATTGGACATCTGCAAGTGGTTCGATAACAGCCCGATAGTAGATGGCCCAAAAGGCCCAACAATAATCACTAGGATAGGTTTTGATACCATTTTACAATTTGGGTTTAAGCCTAACTCAACCCCATAAAACTAGCTTGTAAGGTGAGGGTTGCCCTCACTTATATATATATATATATATGGATGTATATGTGTGTATATGTATGTATATATATGTATTTATGTATGTGTATATATGTATACACACACACACACACACACACACACATATATATATATGTATATACATATACATATACATGTATATGTATATGGTCCTATCACTAATCAATTGGGATTTCTAATAGGGTACTCATGGAATCAAGCACTGAAGTTTCAAAACCATTCAAATAATGCTCATTGAATTAGGTCATATAAGTCTAGTGGCAATATACACTATTGAAAATGCAATTCTTGAAAGGGCCTACAATTCACACAAGCCTTTTTGAAACATTCAAGTTAGTTAAAGGTTAAATTAATCTGTAGGTTCCTGAACTATTTGAAAAATTTTAATTAGGTCCTCAAACTAAAATAAATTTGTAACTGGGTCCTTGATCATGTAAAATTTTTGTAATTTGGTCCCAAGGACTTTTAAAACTATCAAAATTGTTATTTGTCAACGGTTTCAAGCTGTCATAAACTAACTTCAGGGATCCAATTACAAAAATTTTATAAAATTAAGGACCTAATTACAAAAATTGTTAGTTTACGGATCTAATAAAAAATTCTCAAATAGTTTAAAGACCTATTGATTAATTTAATCTTAATTAAAATAAGGTAATTTATTGCGAATAGGATATATGGTTAATTGAAAATTTGAATGTTTAGATCATTATTTGTTGGAGTGTTTAACCCATTAGCTTTGTGCATCATTTTAATTTGAAACCATCAATTAGGTAAACAAAACCAAAAATATTTTCATAAAATGTGCACCATTAATGTGAGTGATAAAATGAAGGTTTTTGCATTAAGCCATAAATGATATGATTAATTTCACCTCATTTGGTTTTTGCCGCCTTTCACCTGTGACACTACTATAAATGCTATGGCATAATAAATTGTATTCATTTAAAAGTAGTCATCAAAGAACATTACCATCCCAACAACAAGTTTATAAAACTCTTCCTCATATTGTCTAGTTTTAATGTACTTGAGAAGTCTTCTAGTTTCATAGATTGGATCTGCCCACTTGCAGGTTCCATTTCTCATATTTGCTTTGGTTGTCTTTAATGTAGCCTTCCCAGAGTTAGTAGAGATGAAAGAGATAAACAATTTATCCCAATTAGATTATGGAATCTAGACCAAACAGAAACAAAACTTCTAGTTTATCAAATGATCAAAATCTCCAAGCTGTACCAATCATCAAGTCCACTTGACCAAATCCACTTTGCTAGCCCAAAACTAATGGCCATCATCATCCAACCCGTAACCAAGAGCATCACTACAAACCCCAATATTGGAGCATTAACCAACACTGCCAATACCCAACCAAATGCTATTAAAGCAAAGCTCACAACAGCCATAACCACTCCAAGCCCCACCTTATATTCCCTTATAAAGAAGGCTACAAGCAATGGCACCATTGCACCAACAAAACAGGCTAAAGTTAAGGTTGTTGCTGCTTGTAATGGGTTTGGCAAACTTTCTTTTTTTTTAGTAGTATCTCCTTCTTCTCTCTCTCTACTATTTATGTTTTCCTTCTCTCTCTTCATTTGAGCAACCTTCTTGTTCAATTTAAAGGACATAGACTGAAATTTCACTATGGCCTGGCTACAAGTCCAAGATACCAACCATTGAAACCTTGATCGGATCATGGCCTTACTGTCTTGCTTGACTGCTCCAACACCTATCATCATAGATGTTGCTGAGACCATCCTCATAAAGGCTTTCAAAACAACAGCATATAACCTGTGTGAAGTCTGTAGAAAGAAGAAAGAAAGGAATAAAGGACAAAAGAGAAGTAACTTTTCAGGGAAAAAAATCTTGTAACAGAGGTCAAAACAAATGTAACTTTTGGTGTGAATGCTCAAAGAAGAAGAGTTTCAAATCTTATTATGTTTTTGAAATAAATAATGCATTAGAAAATGAGGGAGAAATCACAATTATACTCCAAAAACACCTTAAAGGCCTAAACAACATTATTTTAGGATTTTTAAATTTAAAGCCTATATCATAGTTAGATGCTATAGCATGCAAAAAGCGACTATTTTGGCTGCTATTGCAGCCATGATGGCCGCTATTGAAAACTGATCTACTATGTGAGTTCCATAGTAGCCTAAGGCTGCTCTGCTCCACTAGTCCATGATTATTGACTACTATGCACATATACATAACAAGAGTGAGATTATAAACACCATCAGTTCACGGTGCTTGCATGAAACTTGGTGTACATCCCATAAAGACTTAAACTCTAGAGCAATATCACAAACCCGGCAAACAGGCTGATCAAATTCATTATACCTGTATGGATATGCACAGAAAGACAAAAATAGTCAAAATAATAACAGGTATAATTTTATCCAAATAAGGAGGGCATCATTTTATTCTAAAAAAAATAATGCTTCATCTTGATAAAGTTTGATTTTATGCTGAATTGGACAAGAAGAGGCATGTCTTAACAATTATATGAGTAGCTACAATCAGATGCAAATCATAATAGGAGTAAATACGAATATTTGTACACATTGTTGCAAACTCAAATATTGATGCCATGTATATTAATAGAAAATTAAACAAATCAATAAAAGGGCATAACTCAATTTATAAGAAGAACAAAAGTTTCATTCTTATGTGAAGAATAAAAAACTCCATAGGCAAATTTGTGAAAGGCCAAGTAAATTGATGTTTGTGAATGGAAAAAGTACTTGATGTGCACCAAGAACCAACCTCACAAGGGGAGATTCTATGCGCTTTTCCTCCTGGGCATTCAATTTAGCACAAAGCAAATCCTTTTCCACAATTTGTGCATCCATGTTCTTGTTGCTTGGAAGAGAAGTGTAGTGTATAGGAAAAAAATTGGCAAAAGAACAAACTTTGTGTTGAAATTGCAACACCCAAAACATAGTTGAATCAATAATCCTTCATCACCTAAAAAAAAAAAAAAGTTTTGCTAATTGCAACAAGCATTTTTATGTCACATTGGTTTTGCTTTTGGTGACCGGTTCAAAACCAATTTTGAACCAACTAGTGACCAGTTTAAAACCAGTTTTGAACTAGTTTAACCAGTTTATCAAATAAAAACTAGTTCAGAACTTGTTCTAACTGTTTAAAACCAATTCAGAACTAGCTCAGAAACAATTTAAACTAGTTCACTATTATTGTTTATTAACACCAGCAAAAATAATTGTTTAAAACAAGATTCTTTGCAGATTTCAGTTGCATTGGATGCTTTCCCAAAAAATTCAGATTTATTTTCATAACCAAGACCAGTGTAGCAACTTATGTAATTATTATAATGGAAAAAAAATTCCAAAAAAGTGACACTCACATGATCCATATAATGAATATTAACTAGTAAATACTAACTTAAGCATTTACATCACCAGAAACAACAAGATTAAAACTAATTGAAAAGACAAGAGCAACATCCTATAACATTAATGACACTACAAGAAAGCATTCTTACAAGGCATCCAAAGTGAGGAAAAATACTCCTGTCATTTGATCTAATGGAGTAATCCTACTCGATTCAGATATAGGCAACAATCACTTGGCAACGCTATATAGAAACTGTACAAAATGATTGGGTCACAATATGCCTAGGTCAGAAATGTAGTCAAAGCGTAACTATTGAACTTTTAAATCAAATCCTAACCATTAAACAAACAACAAATTGTCCACAAGATCAAGATGGTGTCCATCAAGATAGGTAACTTGAGACAGATACAATCTCTAGTCTCAACTTTATGTAATTTTAAATAACTTGACAATGCTACACAGAAACTATACATATTATTTTTACACATTCAAAACACACTTGATGCTCACAGATGCAGAGAATATTATATAGTCATGCCTAGTACATTGTCACACTTGATGCCACTTTTTTTGTGCCAATTTTGATGTCCACTACATATCACACAACTTTATCAGACATAAACATCAAATAGGATAAAATTGCGAGAATGGTACAAAAAAAAATATATGACTAGGCATTTTCCAAAAAATGTAGGAACAATATCAAATGAAACCTAATCCAATCACTGTATAACAAGGATAGGCACAAGCCATAATTGAAAAACAAATTATGAAAACAAAAAGGGGGAATTTTCTACCTCAAATTTGGTTCAACGCCTTTCCTCTTCTACCTCCTCTACAATGTAGAGACAACAATGAAATGAGTGGGTTTTGATGAAATGTATAAAGATGTTTTATACTTTCTATGCACAGATGGACTAAGTCTAGGGTGAGAGGAAAAGTTGGCTGGAGTGACCACTATTTAAATGTGTTAAAAAGGTTGGCAAAGTAATTTCGATTTTTTTTTAATTTAAATCCATGTGGCTGGTAAAGCAACTGTCACACTCTTTCACTTTTCCCCTTTCGAATGTTTCCTTTGATTGAGAGTAGGTATCGGAGACCGTTGAGCACAGTTGTTGTGCGTACAAGAAGACAATTGCAAGGTTTTTGGAAGTGAGTTCTTAAAACCAATATTAGTTTGGCAAGACAAAAGGAAGATCATTATGGAAGTATTGACACGGAAAAAGGGGATGGGGTAAAATGAAATTTTCCATTTATAGATTGTTGAAGTCTGCTAATAGTATAAAATGGATTATGAAATTACCTGAATGAAATACCTTAAAGTGGAATGACTATTCTTCTCTAGGTATATAATTTGTTGTTAAATGTAATGATTTGTTTTAACCATACTAATATTAAATCTGCTATAGTGTAAACTACACCATTAACTGTTAATAATAGTTAAATAATATTATAATAAATATTTAACATATATGAAATATATTTAAAATAATAATAAAATATTGATTAATATTTATAACATAAAAAGTTTTATATATATATATATATATATATATATATAATTCAAACAAATGGAAAATAAATAATAATAACCTAATGATAAATGTAAATAATACTAATAAAATATTAAAAATATAAAATAATAATAAATTGATAATATAATCTTAAGAAAAATAAAAAACATAACTACAACAATATATAATAATCTATAATTAAAATACTAGAAAAATAATATCATTAAAAGGAAAATAAACATAATAATAAATTGTTATTATAAAAATAAGAAATAATAAAATAATAATATAAAATAAAAAAATATGAAAATATTACTTAAAGATATAAGATTTTTTCGATTGATGAGAAAAATATAAAATAAATTATTTAAATCAAAATACATCTACCTTATTGTACAATGTGTGAAAATTAAAATTTTAGGAATTAAATTCAAATTAATATTAAAATAATCTTAAAATTCAATTTATCTAGAATAGAAAAATAATTATTTCTTAATAATAGTAAAATAATATTACAATAAATATTTGAAATAACATAAACATATTTAACATAATAATAAAAATGTAGATTAACATTTATAATATAAAAATATATATATATATATATGTGTGTGTGTGTGTGTGTGTTTGTATTATAATTTGAAAATAAATAAAAATAATACTAATAATGAATTTAAACAATACTAATAAAATATGAAAAAATTCAAAATAATAGTAAGGGAATATTACAATCTTAAGAAAAATTAAAAAAATTACTATAATAATAATATAAATTTAAAATAATAGAAAAATGATACTATAAAAAAGGAAGTAAACATAAAAGAAAATTAGAATAAGGTGTTATTATAATAATAAATAATATTATAAAAAATTATAAAATAAAATATTTATACCTGTACATCATATGGGTACCATGTCTAGTTATATTTATATTATATTATTTTATATCTTGTTATAATGAGTATTTGTCCTACAATTGAGTTTGCCATGTATATAGAGTGTATTGAGAGTATAAGAGCATAGGAGGCGTTAAATTTAACAATATAGGCGTGTTAATAGTATAGGCTCTTGGTGTCTACCTCCAATCCACACATTCATTCACCAATAACCCAAATCCAAATGTAGGGAAAAATTTGGAAATGGAGGAAGGAGAGGAAAATCCATGAATGGATCCCATATAGTGAAGGCATTGGGATCCCAAATTTTGAAATACACAATACTTCATTCCATAATAGAGTAAATTATTTCTCTTTATTTGTTTCATTTCACTTTTTTTTTGTTTTTCAATCATTCACATAATTACATAAACAGGTTGATGAACAATAACTATATCCTAGTTGTGAGAACTTCTCTAAGTTAACATTTATCGTTCAACTATTCAATATCAAATGTCACTTTGACTTGAGTGTAAAAGCATGATAAAAGTATCATAATTATTTAAAATTGTTATAAATCAGATAAATATCTTGAAGAGAGAATAGAAATTTGGAGGAACTGTATTATGCTAATTAGAAAAAACCAAATTTGGCTAATAAAGCCTTACAACAACAATAGAAAAAGCAAACTCAAACAGCCACTTTCCTCATATCCTAAAAACAGTGGAAGACTAAGCCAACAAAATAAGAAACTTACAACTAATCACTAATTGACAACTACCCACAAAATAAAACTAACCAAATAATAAGATATCTAACAATTCCTCCCTTAAACTGAAAGCTACAAGCATTCGGTTTATTTCAATTTTAGAATAAACTCCCAATTGTTCTCGTAGCTTTAAGAAAACATCCAACTTGAGTGGTTTATTCATCACATTAGCCAATTGTTCTTTAGTTCCACATTGCACCAACTCCATAGTATCGACCTTTGTAAGTTCTCGAAGAAAATGAAAATGCACATTTATGTACTTACTGCGACCAGGAATTACAGGATTTTTTGAAAGCTTAAGTGCAAAACTATTGTTACAATAAATAACAGTCGATTTGTCTTGATTTTGACCTAGCTTCCCCGATATCTTTTGTAGCCAAATTGCCTGACATGCACATGAAGCTATAGCAATAAATTCTACCTTAATGGTGGAGAGACTAACTATAGGTTGCTTTCTTGATCACCATGATACAACTCTTGAGCTTAATAAGAACACATAGCCTGAAGTGTTCTTTCTGTCTTCCAAATCTCTTACATAATCACTGTCTATGTAAGCAAGAAGTTCATCATCTCCTCCCTACTCATAGAAAATTCAAAACCCAGTTGTTTTCTTCAAATACCTCAACACTTGTTTAGCAACATGTAAATGAACCTCAGTAGGATTGTCCATATATCTACTAATAAGGCTCACTACAAACATCATGTATGGACGAATGGCTGTGAGATACATGAGGTTGCCCATAATTTGTTTATAATAGGTCTTATCCACTTTGATTCCACCTTTATCCTTCACAAGCTTGAAGCTCGGGACAAAAGGATTATGGACATAGTTGCTACTATCCATTCCAAACCTTTTTAGCACCTCTAAGGCATATTTTTTTTCCGACTAATAAAAACACCATCAGATCTTTGTAGAACTTCAAGACCCAAAACATATCTTATCTTACCAAGATCTGTCATGCCAAACTCATGTTTCATAGAATTTTTGAATTCTACAAACATTAGTTCATCATTCTTTGTAAAATTAGATCATCAACATATAGACTTACAAGCAATATTTGGCCCTCATTTCCCATCTTGATGAACAAAATATGCTCTTATTCACACTTCTCAAAAGCTTCCCTCATGAAATAGGATTCTATATGGCTATAGTAAGCACTCAGCGCTTGCTTTAAACCATAAAAAGCATTCCTCAGCTTATAAACCTTATGCTTATGTCCTTTTTTCACGTAACCACAAGGTTGTTCCACAAAAATCTCCTCTTACAACTCACCATGTAAAGATGTTGATTTCACGTCTAATTAGTAGAGAGTCCATCCCTTTTGAGCAGCAAGTGCAATGACCAAACAAATTATTTCCATGCGTACAACAGGTGTAAATACTTCTGTATAGTCTACTCCACATTGTTGAGTATACCCCTTTATACAAGTTGGGTGTTATGTTTGTCTACTGCCCCATTTTCATTGAATTTAGTCTAATAAATCCATTTTACCCCAACTGTCTTTTCGCCCTTATGTAACTCAACCAAATCCTATGTACGATTTTTTTCAATAGCTTCTATTTTTGCATCCATTGCTCTGTTCCATTCATCATTTTTCATTATATCTTCAAAATGTAGAGGATTAGTTACTCAAACATGGCCAAAAAAGCTTCATTATCTTCTTTAGAAAACCCTTCTCCTATTTAATAATCTTGCATCCAACTAGAAGTCTTTTATTCCCCCTTCATTTGAGTCGAGAGAGCTTTCATCACTTAAAGAATTTGCATAATTTTCATCTTCCATATTAGCATCATAATCAGATTCATTTCCCTTTTGCATTATCATAAAAAATGGCTTTATTTCTTTGCCTCGTCACCCCAATCTGGGTCACATATGATGGCTTCTCATATTTTTTATCCCAATCCCATTTCTTGTCTTGGAATACAATATCCCTACTTATTATGATCCTTTGTGAATTTGGATCATAAAGTCTATTAGCTTGCAACTCTTCACTTGTAACACCAGTATTTTCCTAATTAATGATTTAATGATTTAAATAATTAAAAGTAAAATTTAATTTAATTTCTGTATTTAAAAAGTAATAAATGAGTTGTGTAAGTGTGTTAGTAGTGAATTTATGTTTTGTTGTTCTATGTTAAGTTGTCTTGGAAACTCCAATTTGAATTTATGGGAACTGAGGAAATGTTGTTTGAGCCAAATATCTTTGTTGGAAGTAAATTTACTGGTTCAGTATATGAATTGCGGTGTTGGGCCAATTTTTGGGCCTTAGAGTGCTAGAAGAGTGAGTTGGGCCTTAGTGAGCCCAAGGTCTCTCTTAAAGCCCACAAACCCTTTTAAGACACCTAGTCTCTTCCCTTTTTTCATTTTGTCATTTCCAAATCCTAAACACTCTCAAACATTCTTTAATCTACTTCTTCAAATTTCCAAGAGTGAAACAAGGATTTCAGAGCAAAACTCCATCCCTTGGCATTGTGTGACTTTGTTCTTCTCCTTTAATACTTCTTTCTCCCTACATTTGGCTCTAGGGTTCCATCCCCATTCTCTCCTTTTTCACAAATTCAAGTGCTTAGAGGTTCCAAGAGGCAAGGGAAGCTTGCTATTCTATGTTTTGTGATTAGCATGTGTTGATTGATTGATAAATACATATTGAAATGGCTGGATTGTTGTTTTGGTATGTATTTTGTGGCTTTTTGGTGAAAACATGGGTTTGAGGAGAAATTGTGAATGGGTGATTTTGGTTACTCCTTGATGTTAAGGACATGTTTTAAATGTTGAAATGTTGTTGGAAACCTTTTATGAACTTGGCTCAAGTTGAAAATTTTGAAAACGAAATTTGAAGAAGAAGAAGTTGTTTCGCAGACTAGTTTTGCAATTTTTACTGAGCGAGAGTCAATCTTATTGAGCGAAAATGACATGAAGATGTATGGATACTTTCTATCCCAAATTCGCTGAGTGAATTTGATATTTGCTAAGCAAAAATTGAAAATTTTATAAGCGAGTTTGACTTTGGGCACAAGGGTACTTTCTGCCTTATTTTCGCTATGTGAATCATGGATTTGCTAAAGTGAATCAAAAATAGCTAAGCTAATCAAAAATTGGCTAAGCAAATATGCAAATAGCTAAGTTGATCGGAAATTAACTAAGCAAAGTCGAAAAATAGCTAAGCTAATCGAAAATTGGCTAAGCGAATCAAAAACTAGCTAAGCTAATCAGAAATTGGCTAAGCGAATTAGAAAGTAGTTAAGCTAATCAAAAATTAGCTAAGCAAGTTAGAGATTCGTTGAGCAATATCCTTGGAAGTAATTGTGTTCCCTACCTCATTAAGCGTTAAGTGAAAATGTGAATTTTTGAATATATTCGCAGAGCAAGCAAATGCTTTGCTGAGTGAATGGACCTTAAGAATTCAAGGTACCTTCTATCTTAATTTCATTAAGCGAAAGGAGGACTTACTTAGCAGAAATAAGTTAGGTGCTTTTCCCTGTTTTAAATTTTAATTGATTTCTAAAGTTGTGAAATGATTTGCAATTGTTTTTGAAGTTTCTACAAAGATTAAGAATTGGTTTTGTGATGATGTTGGATGGTTGCTTGGATAGGACCCCCATATTTCAATGATGGAATTCTTTCTTGAGAATCTTATGGTATAGTTAACTGGATCAAATCTTACCTATTAGGCCATGTATGGTGTTGATTTGAGCCTACATGGTATTGTTGGAATGTTGTTGGCCATGTATGGTATTGAATTAAGCCTATATGGTGTTGTTAAGAATGTTATTGATCACATGTGGTGCTGAATTGAGCCTACATCGTGTTGTTGAGAGTGTTGTTAATCACATGTGGTGTTGAATTGAACCTACATGGTGTTGTTGAAATAGTTATTAATGTTATGAATGTTGATTTTATTGGGTGATGCATGCATTCACACATGAGTCCATAGTTGTAATTGTGTTGTGAGCAAAAACGTAAGTTGGCTGGTTGACTAAAGCCCAGGTTCTGATAGGACCTTCAACCTAGTGTCTAAAAGGTCCATGGAGGCCATTACACCTACAAGATGTTCATGTTTTTTATATTAATATCTTTTAAAAACATGAAATGTACTCAATTGAGGGCTTGACTCCACTTTAAACTTCTTTTGGGGTTTTATTTCTTGCTACCAATGTAGGACTCCGATTTATAACTTTAGGCCAAAAGGTTTTGGGCATTTTCTATCCCGACAACATACTACGAACCATATTCATTATAGTTCTATTTTTTCGCTCCACAACACTATTTTGTTGTGGTGTGTATGCTGCTATCAATTGCCTTTGTATATTATTTATATCACAAAAATTTCTGAATTCTAGTGATGTAAACTCTTCTTCTCAATCAATACATAGGCCTTTAACAGACAAGTTTGTTTTCTTCTTGACATAAGTCTTGAATCTTTTGAAAACAAGTTCCTTTGACTTTTCTATTGAAAAATAAATCCATGTTTTCCTATTAAAGTCATCAGTGGATGTGATCAAATAGTATTTTTTGTTGTTAAAGACAAGTTTGATTGGTCCACAAATATCGACATGTACTAATTGAAGAATTTTCGAAGCTCTCTTGGTGCTCTTCTTTGGAAATGCATCCTTGTGTTGCCTTCCTACAAGATAGTCCTTGCATAACTTTGTGGGTGATTTTAATTGTGGTAAACTAGTCACCATTTCCTTTTGTTGAAGTGTCTTTAACCCTTTAAAGCTCAAATGTTTATATCTACACGCTAAAGTTGCTTTATATCTTCTGTTATTGTGTTGAAACAATTGGATGCTACAAGTTGAAGTATAGCATACAAGATGAACATTCAATTGGAAGACATCTTTGTCTTCATGATTAAGCCTTTTTTAGGATGAAACACTTTGCACTTTCCATGTTGAAGAAGAACGATAAGCCCTTTTTCTTGCAACTATCCTATACTAGCGAATTATTTTTCAATTCTAGAACATAAAATATAGTTGTGATGATTTGTACTATGCCATTCACCTTCAGCCTTACATTACCCTTCCCTACTACAATTATGCTAGAATTGTTGCCCAACTTCACATGTTCTCTAAATTTTTAATCAAAATCTGAAAAATATTCTTTCTTTCTCTTATATGATTGCTACAACCAGAATCAAGAAATTAGATGTCTTCTCCACCGGCCTTATTCATATTCATGTAAGCCATTATCAATATCTTTTCTTGAGTTTCTGCATAGTTGGCTTCCTTTTCCATGTCTGTACGTTCCCATTGATAATGGCCAAGCTTGTGACAATTATAGCACTCCACTATGGATTTGTCAAAGTCCTGTCTTCCTCTTCCTCTAAAGTTTCCACCGCAGTGACCTCTTCCTCTAGATCAATCTCCATGGGTAATCTTTAAAGCTTGTTCTTCTTCAACATGAGAACTCATACGTTATTCATGTGCAAGCAAACTACTTTGTAACTCATCAATGATAAAGGTCTCTATATTCTTAGATTCTTCAATGGAATACACAACATAATTAAACTTTGGAGTCATGGATCTCAAAATCTATTCAACATCAGTATCATTTTTTTGTCACCATTTACTTTCATCTTGTTGACAATAGTGAGTGTTCGAGAAAAAAACTTCATTAACAGATTCTCCAGTTTTCATATGGAGATTTTCAAACTATTTTTGAAAAGCTTGCAATTATGCACGCTTGACTCATGTTGTACCTTTATGGATTTTCCTATTCGTCCTCTATTTCCAATTTTTTCCTTGACTTCGGATTTAGATTATTAGTGAACACATGTATATTAGAGGGAGACACCAAGAACCTATACTATTAACATGCCTATTGTAACACCCTTAATTGTCAACTGTTCTATAACTCAAATTCGAGCTCTAATAGCTCAATAGTAGAAATTAAGGTAGATTTTTTTTAAGCCTTTAAAATTGAAATTTTAGCATAATATAAAATGTGATTTTTTTTCCATGTAAAATGAAATAAGATTTTTACTACCAAACCATTAATAAAATACTATGATAACAAATACCAATGAAAATGAAATACAATTTAAAAATCTACAAATATGCAGCTACATATTCTTGACCCGTAAAGGGTTTACATTACATTCTAATGACACTACAACACAGTCTACTATACAACTAGATCTCTAGATTAGAGCATTACCAATCTAATTTGAGAGGAATACTAACTCTGACACCACATTAGACTTTTTTGGCATCTCGTGTGATAGGACTAAACTATAAAATCCTCTTTCCCAAGAAACAAGTCTTCTACATCTTCATACACATTTTCGCCACGACACTCTAATACCATCTTGGTTAGGGGTTGTAAGACTTCTAATCCCAGTAGAACTCTTGACCAAGGTGTTTTCTTTGCTAGTATAACGTACTTCTAAGCCATGTACCTGTTCACGTATAAACCAAAGGCAATCCGCCCCCTATTTCGTTCCAAACATTCGCAAATGAAGGACGGGATAGACTAATCAGGGGCAAGAACCAGACAATTTGAAACCAAGTAATCAAATAAACCTAGAGAGCCACCCAAACCATAGATCATATCACACAACTAATATGACAAACATTAACATAGTTGTATCATTCAATAAACTATAAAATTATGTATCAAACATCATAACATTCAATGAAGAGCACATTCACCACTCATAACACATTACCACAACATATGTAATTATTATAGTCATTTCAGTACACATAATGCATCCCAATCCTATGCTGCACATAAACAGAGATTTGGTGCATGACCTATCATTTTTCTTTTCAATCTATCAACCTTTTCTATCAAGTTACTCAATAAATCCAAATGGTAGCACTATAAGTCCATCTATGCTACTACCATCCGAAATTGATGCCATACCACACCAATTCTGGGGTTTTATTGAGACCCTTGTTAGTGCAATGCATGTAGGCCCATAATCCATTTAGTGTTCATCAATATCCATGGGAAGCGATTGGGAGTACATATACCTCTCTCACACTAGGGTACAACCTCCTCATAATTAAAAGAAAAACTGCCACAAAATTATCTTAATTGTTGCAAGTTTAAAGAAAAAGTCGCTACAAAAATATCTTAATTGTGGTATTTTTTTACGTGGGAGCCAAAATTTGTGATATTTTGTAAATTTAGAGACCAAAATTGCGAAAAATTATTTAGAGGCTAAATTCGCGAGATTATGAAACTTTAAGAGACAAAAAGTGTAGTTAAATCTTTATATTTTCAAATTGAAAAAAAAAAAAAGCAACGCACAGGGATATAAAGAGTTTATTGATGCACATTATAAGTTTGTTTAAATGCAAATTTTTTGTTAACATTAATAAAAAAATAAATTAAAAATACCATTAAAGGTAATGTTATGTCAAATTAGAGACCTTGACATTGTGTATGCTACAGATCATGTTTGATGTTGCATTTAGAAACGAAATAAATAAGTTTAAAGTATGGAGTATAAAATATAAATTTTATAATATTTTTTTACTCTAATGTTTTTTTCATGCGTAATGTTTATCTTATATGTTATGTTTTATGCATATTTTTTATACTAATCAATTGACTATAAATTTTAACATGTAAATTTAAAAAAGAATAATGACTTATGATTTTTTTTAAGATTTTAAATTTTAAATATCATGTGAAAACAATGAAAAAAATGAATTGAATTTTAGTTTCTATCATTTAATTAAATGTAAATTAATTATATAACAAAAACTAAAATTTGATTAAATAAAAGAAAATATTTATTTAATTAGATAAGTCAAAAGGAAAGCAAGCAAAAGGAAAAAATTATATTAAAATATTTATAACAAGAATTAAAAAGTTCTAAATTATAATCGAATATAATTTCTCCCAAGTAATTCAAAATTTAAGGTGATTTTAGATAAGTTGTTCATCCTATGAATTAAGTCTAAATTTCTCTTCATACTTCATAGAAAATATTCATCCCTATTTGTTATATTTTATTCATACTTTTAATGTTAAATAAAATAAAACATTCAATAAATTATTTAAATGTATGAAAATTACATTTATGTTAAAATTATTATAGCAATGAATTAAAAAAGTATAATTTCACCATAACAATTAAGATGTTAATGTGATTTTAGGTAAATTATTCATTCTTGTGCATTAAGTGTAAATTTCCCAACATACTTTCATTAAAAAAATGTTCATCCCTCTATATTGATAGGACAAAAATCTTTATGAAAAAAGTTAGGTGAGAAAAAAATAACAAAGAAAATATATTGATCATACCAAAATCGTAAAAACAATAATTAATTATAGAAAGATATTGAACATATAATAAAATATAAATTTTATAATAATTCATATGTTTATGTACTTTCATACAAAATGTTCATCTTCTTGTGTTATGTTATATGCATTTTTTTTATACTAATCAATTTACATATAGATTTTAATGTATGAAAATAAGAAAAGAAAAATGATTTGCTTATAATTTTTTAATATTTTAAATTTTAAATATCATGTAGTTAAAAATTTTAAAAACAAATTTGTTAATTTAATTTAATTTTGTCATTCAAATAAATTAAATAATTACTTAAAAGAAAATTCAAATTTGATTAGATAAAAGAATCATGTCAATAAATTGTCAAGTTAGAAAATAATAATCAAGAGAAAAATAAATTTATATTAAAATTATTATAAATGATGAATATAACCATTTTTCAATTAATCACTTTATTATTAAATTTAATAACACTAAATACATATATAGACAATATAATTATTCTAAGCAATCGATTTTGAAGTGCATTTCAGAAATTGATTAATTGATTTTGATCGTATATAAAATTTACATGTACAACTAACCTGAAAGCCACCAGACCAATCACTATGTGAAAAATTTATATAAAATCTTCCTAATTAAATAACGCATTTGCTTTAGCTTTCATAGTAGAGTTAACAAATCATATAGTTGATATCTTAGAAACCAATCACATAACCAATCCTTGAGGACCATGTTCATGGAAGACCCTGTGCAATATCCTCTGCTTCTCCTATCTTGTCATCAGTTTTCTTTTAACTTAATTCTTTCCCTTTCAATTTCAACTTTCCCCCTTGCTGCTCTAGCATTGCCAACTTTACTGTCTAAACTCTAAAGTCGTTGGAAATTTGAAAAAGGAAAAAGAAAAACTTTACAAATTATCAATCAATTCTCACAAATTACGGCTTTTCTATTTTTTTAAATTTCAATTAAGGTAATGTGTTGCATTGCAATAATTGATATTGGAAATCAAGATTTTACAGTATATGCATGATATAAAGCAAGAGGCCCGAATCCTACCTATTACCATCATTCTGCTTCCCACCCAATTTCATGGAAGCTTCCATCAAGTTGCATGACCCATAGCATTGCCTACTTTCAATTGATTCCTTATGCATCCACCTAGTTACCCTCTCCACGGCTATGCTTGATCCAAATTCTAAAATTTGGAGATTGTTGACGCATCACAATTGTATGATCAAGTTCCTATTTAAACCATCATTCTAGTTAGAAAGAAATATAAGAACGGGATATATTTCAGAATTAGATGCACTTTGGAATCAAAGCATATGCAACAAATAAGAAAAAATTCTTACTTCACAAGCATTGATGTAAAGATACACTTTATTATCACTGGACAGACTGTATTTTTTCAAAAAAAATATACTGAATTATGAATAAAAAAAAAATCATTCTAGATTCACTCCTTATACCATATTCCAAATCATCTTAACCACTCAATTACTCCTTTAATGAATTCCCAAACTAGAACTTCCTTATTGTTGAGGAACAATAAAGTTAACATGTTGAAACACCTCCAATGAAAAAATATTCCGTTTAAATCTAAAAATGAAAATTTCATGTTAAAGAATTTTCTGGTGTGAATAATTACATATTTAAAAGGAATTTCTAATTAAACTAAATGTGTTTTTGCTAACCTCCTAGTAGCCTTTTTCAATAATTAGAACATAAGAGTGGTTTCCTTTGATGTGGTTTGGATCAACACCACCAATAACTATTTCACCACCTTTTTTCGCATTTGGATCCCTTTTAAGCCAAAAATAGAACACCTTCTCACCAATAAGTTTTTTGCTCCACCATGTTGTACCTGCAATTTTATGATGGACCGGTCAATTAAAGGCACAAAGAAAGATTCACAATAATTGTTTTTTTTGGTGTACAGATTCACAATATTTCACTGACATGGAAATCAGCCCACAAAAAAGATGGTTTGAAGCACCATGCTGGCACAACTTTTGCTACTCAAATCTCCTGAAATCTAACTCTCAATATTCCTTAGCCTCTATGAAATCCTACATTTTTTGAATCCTTCCACGTAACAATAAATTCCACCAAAAAAAAAAGAAATCATCACATATCACCAAATTAATGACAAAATTATTTTTTAATTAGAAAAAGGAACTTGAACTACTATTACAGTATAGTGAAAAGTCAATCATATGGGTTATCGTATCAACATAATCAAAAGCTTTTAGGGAATTTCATGGAAGGTGTGGAATGAGATTAAGAATAGGAGATTCGATTCTTGTTGAAGCCAAGTAGTGGCAGTGGCTGCTACAAAGGATTTCGTATGACTTCTCGAAGTCCGAGGATCTATGCACATAGGAGGGAAGAGGAAAAAAGGAAATAAAAATGAGAAATGAGAATGAAAGGTAGAAGAGAAAATGAATGAGAATGAAAAGATAGAGAAAGAGGATAAAAATTTGAACTTTAAATCGTCGCCAATATCTATAGATGAGCGAATTGGAGCTTGTTCTAGGAATCCAAAAAGTCAATTTTCTTTTAATGTGAAAAGTGAATGTTTTCCTTTTAAGGGTGAGGGTGTGTTTTGTGTAAATTGCTGAAAAGTTTTGCACACAAATAAAAACTCCATTTCTGCGACTAATATTTGAAGAGGTATAAGAAGAACAGAGAAATGAGAGACGAAGAGGATAATCGTATCAAATAAGAAGAAGAAAAATAAATGGATGGAGAGCAATGTTATCAGAACTGGACCAGGTCATCGACTCGGTCAGGATACTGGGTCAGTGGGTTGATGGTCGAGTCAGTGAGTCAATGGTTGAACCGCATGAACTGGTGTAAAATTTAAAATTTAATATCTATATATTATATATATTAATACATGTACAAAATGATTAAAATGTGTCTTAGTTCATTCAATGGCTAATGTGAATTTATGAATCAAACGTCATGGGCTCGAATCTGCTGGAGGTGCTTTCTTAATGTTTTTATTATTATTAGGAACTTATTACACAAACCAATGTGTCCAGCCACATATCCCATTGTTTGTCCATTTAGCTACCTAACCCCTACAACACACTATCAGTTATAAACAGTCCAATAAACCCACTTACATGACATGTCCCATCAATTTTTCTTTCTCTTTATTTTTTTTAAGTTTTCTTTATTCGGTGAGTTTCAAAATAATTATCAACCATCAAATACCCTTTCACCAAAGAGTACAGAAGCTCCTCCACAATAATAGAAGCTCCTCCTCAATAACAGATTGTAGATCTCCATTAATGTCGCAAACAGATCGGAGCAGTATCACTCCCTTGCTTGTTTGAATGGGAGCATCAATATAGCTCCATTTTGCATGTTTCTTTTTCTGCTACTTCATCAACTACAACAAGAATATCCTTCATGATGCAGAGAACTCCTTCTTCTTCTTCTTCTTCTTCTTCTTTTTGGTTTCATAAATATGTATGACTCAACCGATTTGATGTGCATTCGAGTTATCGATTTTTTCAAAAACCAGGCCAAGTCTTACTAGTCTAGACTAGGTCAGATGCATAATTGATCAGTGGAGGTGCTCGAACTGGTCACATGACCAGTTTCTGATTCAATCGGCAGATCTGAGCCGAGTTTAACAACACTGATGGAGAGAGAGGATAAATATGAATTAAAAATAAAAACTAATTATTGTTGATAACTAAAAAAGGTGAAGAGAATGCATTAATTACAAATTAATTATAAAGAAAAAAAATATATTAAATAAAATAAGGTGGGAAATATAATGCCTTTCAAATTTGAAAATTTTCCAAAAGTAGAAAGTAACTTATAAAAGTATTATAAGTATTAGAGAAGCCATTACACCAAGCAATGACACATGTAATTTGTAGCTCTATTTTGTATTATTTATAGATTTATAAATAATAGATAATAGATTTATTTTAATGAGTTTTAAATTATTTATTTATCTAAATATTAATTATTTATGTAATTAAAATTAATTAGAAATCTTATAATTATCCAATATTGACTAAAGTGATGCTAGTTAATATAATTTAATTTAAAAACGTTTCAATAATCATAATAGAATTGAAATTGGATTATATTTATGACAATAATTTAATTGCAATTTCATGAACCTTTATATATTTGTGGTAATTTGGAATCATTATAAACAATATGATATTATTTTTTTAAATTATAACATTTACACTACCCACAAATAGTGGTCTTGCAAAAAGAAAACTAATTAATATAAAAAGTACCAATTATATAATTATGAAAAATTTTAAAAATTAATATCTTATATTAATTTATAATAATTATACTTACAAATTAATTTTAAAATTATACACAAATATCTTTCCAAATTATATTTAAAACATATAATAATAATTATTTTGGTCCTCGAAACTTATATTAAATTATTGTCATAAATAATAGAATGTAAGCAAAAAATTATTGATTAAGTAAAAAATATTTATTGATTTCTAGTTAGGATAAAACTAAGGTGAATGTACGTAAAAAATTATTGATTACTAAGGGCCCATTTGAGGTGGTTTTTGGTTGTGAGTTTTGAAATTTTCAAAGCTACAACCAGGTTTTAGTTTTTAAAAATTAGTTTTTGTTTTTTTTTTTCTAATTTTTGGTTTCAAAAAAAACTCACTTTGAAATTTTTTATTTTTTTAAAAATTAGTTTAAGGATATGTTTGTGTGGTGATGATAGTAGTGGTGGTGACAACAACAATGATGGTGGTGGCGGTGGTAATGCCGATGGTGACGGGGTGTTGACGGTAACGGTTGTTGGTATGCCGACGGTGACAATTGTGGCCATGCTGACAACAACAGTTGTGGTAGTACCAATGGGGTGATGGTGACGGAGTCGGTGGTGGTGGTGGCGGTGCCTATGGTGGTGGCGCCAGTGCTGGTGGTCATGGTTGTGGTGGTAATGATGGTAGTGGTGATGAAGCTTGTGGTGTGAAGGCGATGCTGATAGTCATGGTCGTGGTAGTGGTGGCGACGGTGATGATGGTGACAGTGCTAGTAGTCGTGGTGGTGATGGTAGTGGCGGCGATGGTGGTGACAACAACTTCGGCAACAGTAGTGGTGGCTGGTGGCAATGGTGGTGACAGTGGTGGCGAGAACGACTATTGTCAAATATAGTGATGTGTATTTTTTAAAAAACTAAAAACCAAATTCACAAATACTTTTTTCTTGGTTTTGAAAATGAATGTAAGAGAGTTTTGAAATTGAGTTAAAAATCATTTCAGCTCCATTTTAGCCAATCGCGTTTTGTTTTGAAAATTGGATTTGAAAACCAAAAACTAAAAACTCACAACCACCTCAAACAGGCCCTAAGTATATAATTTTTTAAAAAATAAAAATACTCGTTAGTTTATTCTTGATTTTAAAAATAAATAAGGAAACTATATATGTTATTCTCGTTAGTTATTAACAAATAATTAAGTCAAATGACCAATATAATTTTTAATTATAATTAAGGTACTTATTTAAAAGGTAGACAGTTAATAGAATTTTCAAATTCAAAATTCCATTAAGCATGGTAATTATGAGAGATATATATTGTGAGATAAATTAATTAAGGTAATTATGATTTGTGTATAGTTTAATTAAGTTACAACATATTCAAATTAAGGCAAAATATGTAATTAGTATTATAAATAGTTTATTAAGTGAACATCTAACTTTGTGAGAAGTCCTCCTTCTATTGTAATGTGTCTTTCAATTTTGACTCCATTGTAAACATTATTATTCAAGATTATTTGTTTGTATATTCTTCAAACTTCAGAGATTTCATTTTTTTTTTAATTTTATTTGATTCATTTTTTATTGTATATTTCTTTTATTATTTTTTAATTCATTTATTTTTGCTTGATAGTTTCATCTTTTTTATCTTTCTTATTTAATTAAGTTAATCTTCTATATTTTTTCTTTCTTTAAATATTTTTAAAAAATATAATATTTGGTATTTGAATTAGTTTGCATCCTAAGTTGCTAACATTATTTTATAGATTTTACTATTTCAATTATTAAAAAGGATCGGACTAAAAGACTTAACAAAGCGGTTTTACAAAGCTTTTTTTTTTCCTTTTAGGAAAGAATCTTATAGTGAAGCAAAAACAACCTTACTCCCTCCCTCTAATATTTCACATATCATATGGCAAAGAAATATGTATTGCTAAATATATTAATAATTTTTATATGATAGTCTCTTTATTATTTTAATTTTCTTTTAAATTTGAAAACATTTAAAGAATTTTTCTATTTATTAAATCCTATGTGTCACTTATTATATTCATAATAATTCTTTTCCATCCAAAAAATTATTTTTAATTAATTTTTATCATTTTAATTCATAACAACAAATTAATAAAAGTTAAGTAATAAATAATATTTTTGGTTTATATAAATTAAATTCTATTACATTAATTTATAATAAAAACGTCACACACAAATTATAAATAAATTAAAAAAATCAATTAATAAATTGAAAATAAATATTAAGTTATTTTATGATAATTGTCACTCATGATGGTTCTATTAGATTCAAGTAGGATTGTCTCAAATAAAAAATATATATGATCTCTACACAAAAAATAACAAATAAGTTGTGAAAAATATAATTTTTTTAAATTAATTTAGATCAAATTTAAATTTATTTTAACTTATATAGGACAAAAAGTTATATCAAATTAAAACTAATTTATTTCAACATATACATTGTCTATTTTGATATATGTCACTTTTCTTCAAAGTGTAAAATATAAATAACATTTTTATATGGTATTAATTACATTAAATTATACTCAATATATTCAAATTTATGTTGAAAATCAATATCATATATATATATATATATATATATATATATATATATATATATATATATATATATATATATTACCATACTCATTTTTTCCTCTATATGTAATTTTTATTTTATTATCTTTTCAATGATTAATAAAAAATTCTTTAACAAAACAATAAATTGTATATCATGAATATTATGTTTGGAACAAGTTATTACATAAAGAAAATAGGCTATGCACTGACAGTGTAAAGTAGTTTTACATTGTCATCCAATCACAAACTATCATTTATTGTAAGTTTGTTAACTTTTATAATAAATACTTTAGAAGTCATACCAACGATGAATTCTAATTGGTTAACAGTATAAAATTTTTACACTGACAATGTATAACTATTAAACTCTATTACATAATGCTATCAAATCTTTTAATTAGTTTAAAATTTTAGAATGATATCCATAATAAATAATTACTATACATATGAAACAAAAAATAATAATAAAACATATACTTAAACATCAATAATTTATTCAAGTACTTATAATTTAATTGGTCTTTCCTTTAATTGAAGTTATCTTTCTCTCTTATTTTTGCTATCCAATAGAAACTAAGATTTAAATGATAAATAAATTATTACAAAATATAATTACATATAACTTTTTATTCGTATAGTATTAAGATAAGATTAATATATATGAATATATACACGTCTACTCTATATTCATACATATTATAAAATATTTCATACAAAATGTAACATTTAATATCTAAAGCCATAAAAGTAATATCTCATACTTGGTATCATACAATAAATAAAACAGGAATAATTGCTTCAAAATATTCCAAAAATCATTGTTAGGATTATGCCACATTATATATGTATATATATATATATATATTAAATTAAGTATTAGTGTCTTTTAATTTAAAGGAATAGCTTGGGTGTAAGACAAAAAATAACAACACAAATATTTATTGTTGAAAAATATTCTAATTGGATGACTAAATTAATATATAATAATAATAATAATAATAATAATTAACTACACAAAACTTTTACACTGACATTGAATGCTTTTTAAACTCATTTTTAAGAAAAAAATTAATAATTACAAAGTTTAATTTTAAATATTTTTTGATATTAATTATCTTATTAAAATTTTGTATAAATCAAAGTTATATATACAAATGAGAATATATTGATAAAGATAATATTTTTTAAAGCACACATTTTTATAAATTAAAATAATGTGAGATGTGTGTGAATATAAAATTATTTGAATTTATATTAATTAACACACACACACACACACACACACATATATATATGTTGATGTACATATTTACTTGTAGATATTTTATAAATAAAAAAATAATTAAGAAATATATTAAATAATTATAATAATATAAAAGTTATAAATTATAAATTTAAGACCCTGTGCATGCATGGGTTATTACACACTAGTTTTTAAAAAACAAAAATACTTGTTAGTTTATCCTTGATTTCAAAAATAATTAAGAAAACTATATATATGATTCTCGTTAATTATTAACAAATTATTAAGTCAAATGACCAATAGAATTTTTAATTATAATTAAGATAGTTACTTAAAAGGTAGGTATTTAATAGAATTTTCAAATTCAAAATTCAATTATATCTATTTAAAACTCATTTATGTAATAATTATAATTATGGTTTGTAACCGATTCAAATATTTACGAAACACCATATAATGACACGTATCATTCGAACCTCTCTGTAAATGATATGTGTCATTCAAATCTTGAAAGTTACTCTTGATTCACCAAATGTAATCCGAACTTGTGAATGGATTCTCAAATTAATTTATAATGATATAAAGTGTAATTTGTGGTGTTGACATTTTTATTATTTATTTGATATATATTGTGCTACATTAACATTACGTCATTTGTGCTAAGCATTAGTTTAATCTTTCACATCTTTATGAGTCTAGCCACATCTCCTTCAAACAATCGCTTATCTGTTACCTGTTATATTAATTTTGATTATGGTACTTCAATTACTTAATTAAAGAACCATTGGTGGCTTTATTTTACTGAATAAACTATTATCAACCATTTACGAATTACGTCTCTTTATTGTCTATAAGTGGCCCAAACTACAAAGACAAAAGAATGAGGAACAAAGTTTCCTTCGATTGATGAGATCAAAACACTCTATCATTTCTGTATCTTTACATGGACTACAAAACATATCTTGTTTCTTAGGGGATGAGAAAACAAAAAAGAAAAAACATATTAAAGATACTGTTTTAGTAGATGGAAACATTTAAACCAATCACAATTCATGATTTGCCATAACTTAATAAGCAAATGCAAACATCAAATCTTTATTAATTTTTTCTCCTCAATTCTGTTCATTTTTTCCCTTCTTTTCTCACCTTTTTGCAATATTTTTGGGAAGTAGAAATTGAATGAATTTAATGATAAAAATTATGAATAAAAAAATGAAATACAATAAAAAGAAATACATTTATTTTATGCTTATAAAAATATCTATTTATTTATATTAATGATTAATTTTAAAAGTCATATAGGCACGGAAAAATACAAGTTTTAAAATTATTAATAGAATGAGATTCTAATTTGCATGTTATGTTAGGTTAACAATTGCAATAATAAAAAAGAAATAAAAACTGAAGCATCATGCATGTATCTAATATCCTTCTACCAAAAAATATATCTAACTTCCTTTGTAATGTCCAATTTTTATTTATTTATTATTTTATCGTGTACTTGGAAAGGAATAGTTCCTTAATCAGCCCATTTATAAGATAAAGTCTTGAATTTATTCTAAACTAAGTACAAACCCCTACATATGAATGGGTAGATTAAATTCTTAACATGGGACAAGGTTGAAAAATGAATTATTAGAATTCAAAATGTTGGTATCTTGTCAGCAGAGATATGTACCACTGACCAATATCGCCTATTGTGTTACCTCGTAACAGTAGTTTATGATTTTAATTATTATCCTATATATTGAGTAGATCGTTCTTAAGTGAAGAAATCGTTATGTCCTTTGAAGAACTCCAAATATTCACAACTCTTCCTGTATTAGAGCTCTCATATCTGTCGCAACTTCCCTATTTGTTAAAAAAATAGCTACCCAAAAGAGTAGCATTGCAATCGTCATTTGCAATAGATTATCCTGAATAATTAGTAGCTTATTGAAAAATGAAAGGGCAAGAGAAAGTGTCCTGAGCATTAAGAGCACCAGTTTTGTGGTTTTTATTCTTTTAGTATTTTATCTTTTGCAGCTTCTTTAATTTTTTTTTATATCAAACACATTTAAATTTTTTTCTTTTTGTATTTTTTCTGCTTTCAGCATTTTGTCTGTTTAGTTCTTTAGTGACTATAAGTTTATAACATTAAAAAACTAATGCTTAATCATCTAAGGCCTATTTATTCACAACATACAATTTTTAACGATTTACATTAGTCATCCAAGGCTTATTTATACTTTTAGGCTTCTTAACTGATTAGCTAATGACATAACCAACTAACTGCAACATTCTTTGCCCATCGCATCAACCACGACTACCCTTTTTTCAGAGTTGCTTTTTACCACTGACAAAGCCAGCCTCTGTTATAGTTACTTATATGGGGCTTACAGTGTCATCGTTGTTATAATTTTGTCCTTGTCACGATAGTAAACCGTTCTTAATTTCTTAATACAACTATAGGATCAACAATTATGGACTTACCCCAACGCAAGATTATGAAATGCAATTCTGTTACGTGAGATAAATCTGCAATTATCTTGACATTGAATCAATAGTTTAATGTAATTACGCTATTTCGTTAGATAATTTAATTTACTCACAAAAAAAGGTGTGCAGACTTATGATATGAGGCTCGATGTAAATGTCAATTCTATGTTTTGGGATTTTGGAAGAGCACGTATATGCAATATGAATATATATGAAAATAGTGATTAAGATGAGACTCAATGGATGCTGACATACTATAGGATCAACCAACATTATTTGGACATCTCACATTCTTGCTGACATGTACAAATTTGGGCAGGCAGTCTGAATGTGGCAAGCTACTAGGAGGCAACATTATTCAAGATGGAATGCAAAACTTTCACATTTTAGATATTAATATTAAGAAAATGGTATTTGGTCATTTGCATTGATATGAAACAGTGAATAAATACACAGTCCTATCTACAAACTCTCGACAATTATAGGAGATAAATATAGAATCTCCATGATTATAGGAGATATAAAATTGGAACAAAATCACAAGATATAAATGAGAAGATATACAAGGATTTGGATCAGTAACAATTTGAATTCAAATTATAGCTAGTCCCTAATTATTTCCAACACTCCCTTCTCAAGTTAGTGCATGGATATCACACATACCCAACTTGTCCAGAGAACTACTAAGAGCCTTGGATGCTACTGCCTTTGTAAGCATATCTAGAAGTTGCTGTTCTGATTTTACAAAAGAAAAGGCAATAATACTAGCTTCAATTTTTTTCTTTGATGAAATGTCTGTCAAATTCCACATGCTTTGTACGATCATGTTGGACAGGGTTGTTAGCAATCTCTATGGCTGATTTATTATCACAGTAAAGCTTCATGGTGTCCTTCTATTCATATGCAATATCCTTCAACCGATTTTTCATCCATAGCAGTTCACATATTCCTACTACTATCCCTTTGAACTCCACTTTTGCACTTGATCTAGCAACTACTTGTTGCTTTTTACTCCTCCAAATTACTAGATTTCCTCCCACAAAAGTGAAGTAGCCCGCAGTAGACCTTAGATCATCTACTGATCTGGCCTAATTAGTGTTAGTATAACCTTCAACTCTGAGGTGGCCATGTTTTAAGAATAACAAACCTTTTCCTAGAGTAGATTTCAAGTACCTCAATATTCATTCAAAAACATCCATATGTGGGTTTTTTGGGTCATGCATAAATTGGCTCACAACATTCACTGCATATGCTATGTCTGGCCTAATATGAGACAAGTAGATTAGCTTCCTAACAAGTCTTTGATATCATCCTTTGTTTGTACTAGTTGCATTAGTATAATGAAAATTCTTGTGATTTTGTTCTATGGGAGTATCAATTGGTTTACAGCCAAGCATTCCTGTGTCAGTTAACAAGTCTAAAACATATTTTCTTTGAGAAAGAAACATTCCATGTTTGGAGCTTGCAACTTCGATCCCTAAAAAATATTTGAGATCTCCAAGCTGTTTCATGTCAAATTTGGAAGCTAAATATCTTTACAGGCTTAAAATTTCATCAAGATCATTTCCAGTCACAATCATATCATCAATATATATTATCAATGCAGTGATTTTACCTTGATTATGCTTAAGAAACAAGATGTGATCAAAATTACTGTGTGTAACCAAAAAACTTCATACTTTGTAAATCTTCCAAACCAAGCTCTTGGTGTTTGTTTTAATCCATATAGGGCCTTTTTAAGCTTGCATCCAGACCATAGGAATATTTAAGTACTTTGGTATACCGAGAGGAGGATCCATATAAACTTCTTCCATTAAATCTAAGAAGGCATTTTTTACATCGAATTGAAGAAGTGGCCAATCTTGTTTTGCTGCTAGTGATAATAACACCCTCATTGTATTGAGCTTTGCAATTGGTGCAACGGTTTCTTAATAATCAACTCCATAGGATTAAGTGTAACCTTTGCAACTAGCCTTGCTTTATACCTCTCAACACTTCCATTGGCTTTATGTTTGATAGTAAACACCCATCTACAACCTACAGTGTTCTTTCCAACCGGTAGGGGCACAAGTTCCTAAGTAGCATTTTTCTCCAATGCTTCCATTTTTGTTGCCATTGCTTGGATTCACCTAGAATTTGCTAGAGCTTCCTGCATATTACTAGGTGTAGAGACAATGGATAATTGAGATGTAAAATTGGCAGATGACACATAGTTGTTTATAGGGTATTTGACCTTACAATTAAGATCAGGTTCATACCTAATTAGGGGCTGTCCTTTGTTAGTACGAGATGGAAGAGTGTAAGGGCTTACTACAAGGTTAGGATTTGATAGACTAGAAGTAGAGACATTTCTTTGTGTATCAAGGAAAACATAATGTGTTGTATCAGCAATAGAATGAACAGAAGCAATAGTTTCAAGTGATACCTCTATAGAATTATTTGAGGATTGGATTAGTCGTGGATTTGAGATTGAAGGAGAGATTATACTATCATCTTCTTCAGCCATATTCTCATTTTCGTTATCTTGAATTTTATCCTCTTTTGTTGTTGGCATAACATCAAATAGCCTGATATCTTGATTAAATATATCATGATTTTGCATCTCTTCATCACACCCCCTCTGAGGTGAAGAATGACATTTTTTTAAGGGAAAAAACATTTCATGTTCATGAAATGTAACATCCATTGATACAAATTTTTTTTGAAGATGGGTGATAAGCTTTATATCCCTTTTGAGTGGTGCTATATCCCACAAAAACACATTGCATTGCTCTAGATTCTAATTTTGTTCATTAATGAGGATGCAAATGCACATATATGACAACCAAAAATATAGGGTGGTAAATTATTGATAGAATTAAGTGTGCAATGTTTAAAAAGGACATCAAGAGGTCTCCTAAAATTTAACACACTTGAAGGACCTCTATTAATAAGATAAATTGCACAACTTAAAGCTTCACCCCATAGGTAAAAAGGAACATAACTACCAATCAGGAGTGATCTAGTAACCCCCAAAAGATGTTTGTTTTTTCTCTCAGCCACTCCATTTTGCTAAGGGGAATCAGGACATGATGTTTGATGAAGAATACTAATTGATTTCATAAAATTTGTCAACTCATTATTGTAGTGTTCGCCCCCCCCCCCCCCCCCATTATATGATCTAACTATCTTGATTGGAGTATTAAATTGTGTAATTATCATTTTGTGAAATACTTGAAAAACATTACACACATAACTTTTGTGTTTAAGAAGATATAACCAAGTCATTCTTGTACAATCATCCACAAAGGTCACAAATTATCATATCTCATTGTGTGTGGGAAGAGGGGCTGGTCCCCAAACATTAGAGTGAATAATTGAAAAGGGAACATTAGCTCTATTATCATTTATAGGAAAAGTAACATGATGGCTTTTTTCCATTACACAAGTTTCACATTTAAAATCAAAGATATTACAATAGCTAAACAATGAAGGAAATAACCTCTTAAGGTAGCTAAAAGAGGGATGTCCTAATTGCTTGTGCCATTGCCAAATCTCTTTGATTTTTTAACTCATCACTCATGAAGTGAGCTAGTGCTTTTCCTTTGGAGTGTTGAGAATTACCTTCGAGATAGTATAATCCTTTACTTCTTTTACCACTGCCAATCTTCTCCTTTGTATGTATATTCTGTAGAGTACAATATGTAGGAAAGGACAAGAAAGCACAATTATGGGACTTAGTTAGTTGACTAACAAAGAGAAGATTGCAGTTGAGAGAGGGAACAAAAAGCACATTAGAAATGGATAACCAGGGTGAAATGGATACTGTACCAATACCCATAACAGGGGAAGAAACACCATTAGCATTTACAAAGATTGAAATAGGATTGTTAGAGGATAAAAATGTAAACATATGTCTATCACAAGTCATATGATCTGTTGCACCTGTATCAATTATCTAATCACTACCCTTAGTAACAATAGAAAAATCACAAGCAGATTGAGATGTACCTGACTTAGCAACAAATCCAGTAGTAATGATAGGGTTGTCCTTGGGAACCTCCTCCTTTTACCATTTTGGGTGCCACTTAGGATAACCGTGTAACTTAAAGCAAGTATCCACTATATGGTTGTTGCCATCACAATGTGTACATTTATGATTTCTTTTCTTGGAGTTGGCTGTCTTTTTCATAGCTATGGCAGTGCCTTCATTCCTTGTTCCACAAAGCATGACTTCTTGAAAATTTTCCTCAACACAAACATTTCCATGTACAATTTGTATACTCAAGAGTGCTATGGTTGCAATGATTCGATCACGGACCCCATCCAAGTGTGAATCAAGACCAGCTAAGAAGATGTATACACGTTGGGCATTCAATTTATTAGTATATGTCTCAACATCTTTAGTGCATTCCATGGTACAATTCTCACTCTCGTCAATTTCCTACCATAGTTTCTATAATTTTGCAAAGTTAGAAACAATAGAACCACCATTTTGTTTAATAGATATTGCCTCACAATAAACTAATATGCTTTTGATGCATATTGACTGATTAAGTCTCCTTGATAAAGTCCCAAATCTTCTTGGCTATAGGTAAACAGATGAAAAGTGACCTAACATGTTTGGTCATTGCATCCAAGAGCCAAGATTTGACCACACAGTTCTCATCTTCCCAGGTGTCATATTCCTCAAAGGTTTTATCTATAGGTGTAACCATCTTCCCAAAGTTGTAACCCCAACGCCTATGACCTAATCTTATTCTCTGCATTTAAGGCCCATTTTGTATAATTGTACCATCAAGATGCTCAAGTGTAAGGACTGAAGACAAATCCTGCATATGTAAAGCAGGAACTAATTTATTTGACCTATTCACCATTTTCGTACTCAAAAGCTAATCTCCAATTCCTAGAGATGAGAGGTAACTGGAGTTGGCTCTGATACCATATTCAAAAAATGGTATTTGGTCATTTGTATTGATATGAAACAGTGAATAAATACACAATCCTATCTACAAACTCTGCATGATTATAAGAGATAAATACATAATTTCCATGATTATAAGAGATATAAAATCGAAACAAAATCAGAAGACATAAATGAGAAGATATACAAGGATTTGGATCAATAACAATAATACATTATAATCAGAAAACTAAAAATATATCAAAAGATAGACACTATATTACCCAATATGTACATTAAAAGCATCCTATATAGAGTAGTGTCAATCTACCCCATTCCTTTATATAAAAACAAAAATTATAGGTCATTAAATCCTTGCCATTGAAATGCCCTCCAACTCATACTCAACATCCCAAGGCGTGAATGTCATTTTCAATAATCATGATCAATCATACATAAAAAAAATAATGGAGAAGGTGTTTTGTTCTAAAATCACTTTTTCACGTATGGTAGGAGATCTACCATAAAACAAAGATAAAACATAGCTGACCACAAAAGGGATTCCTAAGTTTCATTCTAAGTTGTATCAGACTACCCTTAACTAGTATGGATCCATACTTCCCATTAGTGGGTAATAGTTCTTAGCAAAACCTAGGAAGTGGTTGGGAGTACATATATCTCTCTCAACACATCACATGGTACAGTTCTCATTATCATTGAGGAAAATAACAGTCAGGATATCCATTTATAGGGGTATACTCTCAAATCAATCCTGGAACGTTGAGCAGTTGTTAGGATTATCGAGCTTGGTCAGGTGAATATCCCGGTTCAAGGGCGCTACCCTAGCCATTGGGACCTTCACCACTCGATGCCTACCCCTAAGACCTCCGCAAGTGGGTCCCTTCTTTCATTCCACTTTACATTACTCATTAAACTATCAATTCCTGACTTCTCAAGCAAAGGTTTCCCTAGTCTCATTTAATTTGAGCATAATATCAAAATTTTAACAAAATAACAATTTAATAATCATATAAAATTTTAACAGAATAACGACACAGTAATTATAATTTAATTACTAAAATTTTGGCATAATAACAACTAAATAAATACATTTTAATTTTCTAAATTTGGGTAAAGTAATAGCTTAACAAATACATTTTAATTTTCTAAAACTAAACAGAGTAACAAGCGAGTTTAATTTAATAATTTAAATTTGAGTAGAGTAACAATTTAATAATTATGATTTAATAATCTAAATTTGGGTAGAGTAACAACTTAGCAAAAATCAAAGTTTAACATTAAAAAATAATAACAATAATAAAACTTAAGCCTAAACGAGTTTAGGAAAAAACCCTTTCTACCAATATGCAAAGTGATAATAATTTAGAACCAACCCTACTCCCCCCATTACCTCTAAGGTGGTTGATGAAGTGGATGGATTTGTTGGTGCAAAGCTTCTAGGAGAACAAATTCTACTAGTTGAAAACTAGCAAAATTTTAACATAAAAATAGATAAAAAATTTTAGAGAGAGAAGTTCTCTAGCTTGGGAGAGGAAGAGGAGATACTGAAAATTTGAAGGAGGGAGGGGCTATTTATAGAAGAGGAAGGGGTCTTAGGTGTTCACCAATGACCTAAGCAATGGTACAATAAATCAAGTGTTAAATTTATTTTAATTTGAATTTAGGGACAAATATACAAACTTAGGGACACATACACCATTTAGGGTGTTGAATCACCCCTCCTAGGCTTGGGGACATGCTATATGAGTTGTCCTCAAGCTTCTTAGTAAAAATTTTGTCTATAGGTGCATTAACCAGTACTATAAGATATCCTAAATTTGAAAAATTAGCTTTTAATATAAAAATAATGCATTTTAATGTAAAACTGGATAAATACATAATTTTTTACCAAAAATAAATTTCTCATAATAAATTTTAATTTTTATTAATTTATTTCAAATTATATGTATTTATTTTGTATTTTTAAGCTAGAAAATTTATAAAAAAATCCACTTTAATTCAATAAATACCAAGATGTTTATGAAAATTTTAAAACTAAATATTTTACCCATAAATAAATTAAAACTACCATTTTCACCTTTTTTTGGATGTCAAACCAATATTGGCTAACTTATTAGACACCTAGGGGTAATTTGGTCATTTTACACAAGAATTCCAGAAAACTTTTGAAAATATATTTTAATATACATGACATGATTCCAAGCTCAAATTGATATTTTGATGTCAATTGTTTCTCAAGTCAATCCTTAATATTGAGAAATAGGGACAAAATCATCATTTTTTAATTTCTCCTAGCTCCAGCTTGGAAAAATTATTAAAAATGATGATTAAACAACTCTTGGAATTTTAAACATAATGGTGGAGATTAGAATTTTGAAATTTCATCCTGATTTTTTAGAATTGTATTGTCGAATATTAAAAAAAATAGATGAAAATTAAAATAGGATTGTTATATTTTTCACTATTTTTCTTTCACAATAAAGTTTTTATAATGAAAGATACTTAGTATAAAATCTTTAAAATGTTTTGAGGTCAAAAAGTCTCTAGTTGGTCCCCGCAGTCAACTAAAAGTATTTTTGTTATTTTATAAAAATTATTTCAATAAATTTCAAAAAATTCTAAAATTATTATTAATTATTGTAAATACATTAATGACTTAAAAATAATTTTTAAGCATACAAAATAATTTAATATACAAAAGTATGGGTGTTACACAGACTATCAAATCAATAAGCTTCTTGAAACAGTGATTTTGCAGGTCATTACTTTGAAATGGGATTTATCTAATTTTACATTGCAAATACTTCAAATCTTACACTTCCAGCAATTCATAATGCTTTCATCCAAGAATCATGTCTTGAAGCTAATCGGCATAAAATGCAAATTTTGTCCCAAAATTCATATTACAAACATTCGTAATGATAGAAAATGAAAATGAAAATCTAGCTAGCCATTAGAGTACAAAAAAGTGTATAACCTGTAAGCATTTTTTAAAATATGGTTTAAGTAGAGGTCATTTGAAAACAAGAAAATTTGTCGAAACAGAACACACTGTTTATAATCTCTTTACAATAAGAAAAACAATCATTTCCTGGAAAAGGAACTACCATTATTGCTACAGGTACGAACAGGAGAATCGGATGTTTAATTAAATCGATGAAAACCAATTTGTGGGTGAGGGAGAGACATACATGTATGAGATATATAATGAAGTAAGTATTTTCTTGGTGCAAGCATCGGCAAGGATAAAGAATTAAATAAGTAAATTCTAACAATTAAATTAGTGCCAAGATGTACATTTCCTTTTAGAAAGGTATTCCCCCTTTCCATATCAAAATGAGTTATTGATTCATTGCACTGAAGCAGAGAAATAAACACTATAATGTTGAAAGGAAGAAGTTATTAGAATTAAGTACCTTCTAGCCTTTGAGCCACCTATGGCACTTTGCTATGTTCAATTCAACCATTACAAGTATATAGTCTGTCAGTCTGTTCAAGAACCTCAGGTAAGCAATTTTCCAAGGTTGCCAAATTAGTATTGGCTCTATTAAGCCCCAAAAGCCTGTGAAGAATCCTAGCCCCAAGGTCATGTATAATGCTCCATAGAAAAGTGAATTATCATGTTCATCAAGGACTTTTGGTCCTTGAGGCTTTAACGGTGTCTCATCTCCAAGACAGCATTTTTCAAGTAGTTTACCACAAAGATCAAGATTTCCTTCAAAACTTGAGGCATCAACTGTCTGCAACTGTCTTCCCCAAGGGATTCTTCTAATGAGATAGTTGTTTGAAAAGTTTAACACAGCAAGACAATCAATACTGGAAAGAGTAGAAGGAATTTTGCCAGAGAAATGATTTCCTGATAAGTAAAGAAATTCCAGTGAATTTAAATTCCCAATCTCAGAAGGAATTTCCCCATTTAAGTTGTTTCTTGAAAAATTCAAAGAAACTAATCCAAGTAAATATCCAACCTCTTGAGGTATTTCTCCTGTTAAGACATTACTTGAGAGATCAGTGCTCTTTAGAAGAAACTCGGGATTCGTGAAGCCCTGTTGCAGACCCACATCCATGTTATATAAAACTTCTAATAAACAAAACTTTGATCTTAAATATCATAGTAAGTAAAATTGTCCCAATTTATACAACTTTGAATTTCACTTCTGTTGATGCTCTTTTCAGACAATGCAGTAAAACTCTTAAAGCATGTTGGAATCCCTTTTGACAACTTATTCCTCAAAAGATCCAACTGTTGAATATGCCTTAAAAAACAGAGTTGAATAGAAGGTTTCCAGAGAAGTGATTCCCTCGCATGATCAAGATTATCAATTGCTGCATGCTTTCTCCAATCCATGATGTTATTGGACCAGACAACATATTTTCACCCACATCTAGCATAATTAAATTGCTGCAATTCTTCAAAGTAGAAGGCAATTCACCCGTTAAACTATTGTTTCGTAAAACTAAGGCTTCCAAATAAACAAGGTTTCCCATGGACATAGGAATATTCCCTGTCAATTTATTGTAGCTTAAATCAGGAAACCGTAACAGGTCTACAGATATCCAACAATCTGGAAGTTGTCCCTTTATTTGATTGTTTGATAATTCTAAAGTGGTCAACTTCGTGGCTGTGCTGTGGTCACATAAGAATGAAAACAAATTTGAAAAATTATTTTTAAAGAGCAACAACTCCGAAGCTTGTGGCAAAAATGATGGAACTTTTCCCTCAAATTGATTTGAATTCAGAATTATAGACGGTCCATCAAGAAGTTTCCATGGTATATTAGGAATTGCACCAAAGAGATTATTGTGAGACATATTCAACATGTACATATTTTGCAAGTTGTTCCAAAACCACTCTGGTACGGAATCATTAAGCCCATTATCAGATATATCCAGATAGGTTAAGGAACTTTGAGGCTGAAACCAACTAGGAAAAGTTGGGCCCAACTCGCAGGATGCACGATGTCCGTTGCACGATGAAGAATTTTGAATGAAACTAGAAATTTCCCCGTTCAACTTGTTTGACTGCAGCTGAGACCTGACAAATATTCCGTATCCAGACCTTGAAGATCAAGTACCTGTACGTGACCTGTTTCATTGTTGCATTGAATGCCTTTCCATTTGCAGCAATATGCAGCAAGACGGTGAAAGTAATATACTTTCAACGTACCTTAGCATAGCTTAGAACTTTAGCCCAGCATTTTTTATCAAATATGACGTGTTAAGTAGGAAAAGCACTCGCCAATAAATAAAATGGCTCTTTTATTTTTATTTGTATATAATTAAAAGTGTATAATATTTATAAAACTTAATAGCTATATTAATATAATTTATTTATTTTATAAACAATTAGATTAAATTTTTTAGCAAGTCAAATAATTTTATTGCTAACTTATTTGACTAACTAGCTTATATGCTTTTATTTGATCAAATAAAAATATTTGGTAAATAAATTTATTTCACTAGCTTATAACATACAAGGTTGTAGGTTATTTTTTCTTCTATTTTATCCTTACTATTTTAATTTTGGCTTAAATATGTTTTTGGTCATTATAATGTACACAATCTTTTGTTTTAGTCTATTTAAAATTATTTTTTAAATACACATGTAATATTCAATTTTTTTATGGTAGTCCTTGTCATTACTTAGTGGCTAAAAAGTCAAGGAATAAAATAAAAATAGGGTATAATAGAGGTACTAAAATAATATTGGGACTAAACTAAAAACTGTATAAAGTGATGTGTTATCACATGACAAACTAAGTAGCAATTACGACAACTAAGTAATGGTAAAGACTTAATATCAAAAAATTTAAGAACAAAAAACATATTTAAGTCTTTAATTTTTAATAAAATATTTGGCATTTGAAAAATTAATAATAATTTAAAATTGATAAAAAATAAAATTATAAGTACCTACATATATATTTATATATTTATTTACAAAACAAAAATAGAATATATATATATATGTCTATATTCTAATTATATTTATATATATAAATTATATAAATATATCTTTTTATACCATTTTGCATGTATTACTTAATCAACTTATTTTATCAAACAGTTCTAATTCATTAAGTTAATTTATAAAGTTTTGGCTAGTAGCTTATACGTTTTAAGCTTGATTATCAATTACTTTTGCCAAAACTTAGTTATATTTGAAATTATAAAAGCGTTTGCCTATTGTGTTATTCGAATGAGTTGGAACAATTTCTCTATGCTCTTTAGCTATTCGAATGAGTTGGAACAAATGGTAAACAATATCACTACTTCAAGGTAATTTCTCTGCTCTTTAAAGTTTTTTCTTTTTCTTTTTTTTTCCTTTCTCTATGGTGTTTTATTTCCTCTTATTGAATTTTTTCTAGTATGGGTGACCACCAGCACTATTGTTCTTTGACACATATCCATTTTTGTGATCTCTTCCTTATTTTCCCTAGTTATTCATGTTCCATTTTAGAAAGACTACAAAGAGTTCAATTTTAAATTTATTAGAGATATTTTATAGATCTAAGCCTTCTAGCTTTAATGTTCTCAAACCAATCTAATGCTTTATAAGGTAGTTAGATTTACTATGCAAAATTACGAATCAGAAGAAGACTGATTCAATTTTTTTTACACAAATTCATAAACAATCAAATACGCATCCTCTATATATATATATATGGATACTTCTTCATGTTGCAGTGAGTACTTGGACTTCTTACAGTGATAAATATATGAGTTTAATAACTATGTACTGTTAGTGTAAAAAGTTTTACACTGTCAACCAATCACAAATTACCTTTGTTATGACTTTTAAGGTAATTTTTGTAAAAATCAACAAACTTACTATACATGGTAGTTTGTGATTGGATGACAGCGGAAAACAACTTTACACTAACAATGCATAGCCTATTTTCTCAATCTATAAAAGAGAGTATATATCATATGTATTGATTGATGTTGACATGTATGTTTATTTTCTTTTTCAGTTTTCTAACTTACTTTGCAAGGCAGAAAATTATGGAGGTTTCATACACACACACACAAATGAAAATTTTAGTGATGAATCACATTAGAAATTAATAAGAAAAAAAAAACTACGTGAAAAGACTTAAAGTTGGTCTTTAGCAGAAATATACCTCACATAAATATACTATGCTTATTAGTTAACATATGGTATGTGTATTATTTCTAAGCATGATTGTCAGTGAGGTTTGTTCGGTTTCTATTGGTGATGAAAAATTAATATCCAATTTTCCCTTCTTACAGTAGCATAACCCCATCTTCACCTACTCTATTCTTATTTTTTATATAAATATAATTTCGTACTTTTCAAAAAAATCATATACATACCAAACACATTTCAAATTAAATAATATATAAAAAATATTAAAAGACATAAAAAAATTCCTCATCACCATTTGCATATAGAAAAAAAAAACCATCATCTCTTACATGAATTCAGTCTAATTAGGTTTTTTTTTGTCAATGACAAGATTACTAGACCGGTTTATATTGACCTAGATTATTATTCAATCCAACACTCTAATGCCTTTTATGGGTAAGAAAATTAAGCACACCAATAACATGAAAAGTGGAAAAACATAATGAAACTAGTCTAAAGACTTTAGGTTATCAATCTGCCTAGTCAAATCCATTTTAAGGATTAGAAAATTAGCACACCAATCACACAAAAAAGGATAAATAAAACTAGTTCAAAGACTTCAAGTTATTTATCTTCCAAGTCTAATGCATTTTATATGGGTTAGAAAATTGAGCACACCATAATCACATGAAAAGAGAAAAATGAAACTAGTCCAACAACTTTAAGTTATTAATCTATCTAGTCTAGTCCGTTTTATGTGTTAGAAAAAAATATTAACGAAATTAGTTAAAAGACTTTGAGTTATTGATTTGTCTGGTCTAATTTATGGGTTAGAAAATTAGCACACCAATTACGCACACAAAAAGTGAAACTTGTTAAGTTATTGGTCTTCCTAGTTCCTAGTCTTAAACAATCACATAAAAAAAGGAAAAATGAAACTAATTTAAAAGACTTGAAGTTAGTGATTTTCATGAAGATTTCTCATATTATAAAGAGAGTAAAGTGCCAATTATAATAGAATGGTGCAAAATAGTTTACTTTTATCTTGTAAATAAATTAAAATATATATTTGAATTAGGTTGTTATGATTTTAAAGAGATTCATTCTCAATTGTCCTTTGTGGATTCATATGGAATTTTCTTCGTTAATGTCAAATTAATATGTTCCTACAGATTTTTAACTTCATAATTTTTGTCTGTTACTACAAGTCAAATTTGTTGTAGTGTTCATTTGTACAATTTGGACGGACAACCATACTACCTCTCCCCCTTAAAAAAATGTACATTTTCTTGTAGTTTCTATTATTTTCCCTATTCCAAATATGTTTTCACAATTTCCCTAAAGCTAGTCAAGGATTGCAATTAGACATAGATTTATTTTTTTTCCAAATAATCTAAGGTGCTGTTGTTAAGTCTTTGGTATTACTAGGGAAATCTGCAATCAAGTATCAAGAAGACCAACTAGTCTTAGATTTGTTGAATGCAAAATTAGGTTAAATTATCACAAGATATGAAATGAAATAATTATTAAGTCTATGGTAAAATAAATGAAATGAAACGTGTCCAATGTCATTCCAAAATAGGAAGGTATTTTCCATAGGCATCTCACAAAAGTAATTATCATCCTTGTAAAAACTTGCAACAATTAAATTGGTTTTGGGAGATGATAGTTGTCTAAGTGAAGGAAGGATATTACAAGAAGAGAGTTCTAGATGTGTGATAGGAAAAATATCCAAACCAATCCCTAAAACGTAATAAGTGATTATTGGTTTTGGTGAGGCTGTAACTTGCACAGTTTGAGATTCAGCACGATTATCATCCAAAATTAGCACAAGTTAAACAAATAACAAGATCATAGTTACATAATTCTCTCAATAATCCTGCGTACCATGTGTCAAATTCCCTATACTGCGTACCGCATTCTTGGTTCTCATAAATTGTGTCCCTAAATGAACCATGATCATATACTTGTATTGCATACCTAGTAACTGATCAAGATGGACAAAAGCAAAGTTTTAAAAAATGATTCATGATTGTAATTTCAACCACAATATCAAAGTTTATGACTACATTGTGACCGCAACTATGGTTGTATTGATTATAGTTGTCCATAATTTCTCACAACATCAAAGATTGTGATGAAAGTGTGATTGCAGCTGCAATTTAAAACCTTGTGCACAAGTTTACTAAATTTTTGCACGCTACTAGGCAACATAAATAATTGAATATAACAAGAGAAAATAAGTTATGCACTGACAATGTAAAGTAATTTTACACTATCATCTAATTACAAATTACCATATATGGTAAGTTTATTGACTTTTACAATAACAATATTAAAAGTCATACCAATAGTGATTTTTGATAGATTGACAATGTAAAAGGTTTCACACTAACAAAAGATAGTCATTAAACTCAAACAATAAAATAGTTTCAAACAATTTTTTATAAGTTAGCCAATGATTAACTCTAACAAGTTAGTCAATGATTAACTCTGACAATGCTTTTGAGAGACATTCAAAGTAGGTGAATGGATCAATTCAAGTCTTTAATTAGGCAATGCATAAAGATTTGAGAAACTAGAAACTGATAAAACTCTCAGGTTCAAGAAGATACGTATGTGCCCTCATTTCATGGTTGAATGAAGCATATTCAAAATTAATGAACGTAAGATTTTTGAGATTGGATAAATGAATTTGGAGAATGAAAAATGAAAAGTCTTTCAAACTAATCTTTGCTTCTCTCTCATGTTTTTCTGGTCTAAAGTAGATTGTTTGTTTTGTTGAAGACTCTTATTTTGTTGGCCATAGGATGGGATATTCCTTGATTTTTCTTTTCATCTATATATAGTCCCAGCAAGTGTAGTTATATGATATGCTTTTTTTCACTTTTGAAAATTTTCTTCCAAAGAATTAAGTGCAGGTTTCACTAAACTTGGATATTTTTTCTTTGTAATATGTGTATTGTACTACTGTGTGTGCAATTAGGGGCTCATAATTCACTTTGTTGTTGTTTCTAATGCAACTAGAGTGAATATAGGTATGAGTTCGTATTGTGTTTCTAAAATGTTATTTTACTTTTATTATTATTTGAATGTTTATCTTTAGTACAAAATTGAGTAATTTGTTTTTAGAATCATGATTATATCAATTAAATTAGTTAGTTGAATTAATGTTTTAGGCACTCTCAATTTATATAAAACAAAAAAAAAAAACAAAAACTCACACTCTTGTAACGTCATCTAATTATAATAATAACTTCTTGACAACACATTATTAATTAGAAGGGCTCATAAAAATAAAATAAAAAAACAAAAACAAAAACATTCTAAAGCCATTTTTTTTCTATACCGATATAACGTCAGAAATTAAAATATACATTTGCAACTCAATGTATATAATCGTAATATAATTGATTAATGTAAGTTTGTGTCTCAAGTAATACATGAATGACTTTGGACATCTTACAAAAGTAACTCTAAAATCAAAAGAACCCTATGTACAATTTATAATGACATAACAGTTGCAAGAAACACATTTCTACAAAGACCAACAGCTTGAACCCTTTGCACTAGTCGCATTTTCCTCTCTCATGTGATTGACCGGCTTAATTTTCTACCCTATAAAGCATGCTAGATATTTTTCTACCCCATAAAACAAGCTAGACAATTGAAAAGATAAGCATTCATATATGGGAATATTGACAACTCTCCAATTGACGTACGAAAATGTTATCAACAATAGGAGAGGCTTACATTCTTTATCTACTTTGATTGAAAAAATCAAATTGTGAAGACCCATTAGGCACACTTATGTACGTAAGTTTGAGGACCTAGAACTTCTACCCTCAAACACAAACTCCCATTGTCAACTTCACCAAAAAAGTGAATTAATGTAGAACCTATATGCCACAAGTCTTGGTTTTATCTAGGGTCACATCTAAATTACAAGATAAACTACATAAAATAGTAATTTTGAAAATCATAAAAAAATAATATGAATTGGTTTAGTAGACTTAGACGATTATTTAATTCTAATTCTTCTAATCCATAAAATATGAGTTAGAAAATTAAGCATCCCAATCACATAAAAAAAAAATAATGAAACTTGTCCATCAATGTCTTCAAGTCATTGATCTTCATAGACATATCTCACATAGGTATACATATCTAATGTCAGAGAATAGAAGAGGATAAAACATTGGGGAGATCTCATCAATGGACAATGATTTAACCACACAACTGAGTCCATCACTAACGACATCTTTCATGGACCTCTTTCCTAGCCAATGTAGGACTAACCACTCACACTTGATTTTTCTACAACCTTTTCCTCATGAGTCTCTTCCATATGGTATACTTTCCTTCAAGCAAAAGCCTTTTGGCCCACGACCATTCAATGCCAACATTAGAGCTTGGCACAGCCATATCCTATATAACATCCTAGGGGGTATTACCATAACTAAGCCTAGATTTCTAAAAACAAAAAGAAAGACTTAAAAACAGAGAAACAACATTTGGAAGCTACTCATAAATATAATTATATTTATATAAGAATAATACAATGAAATACCATACATGCCTAATACACCTCATCTATCACCAGAAGGCGTTTTACAAAATATAAAGAGGAATACAATGAAACAATGTAAACTAGACTACGTCTTCTTGCACGTGACTCTAAGCTCCATCTGCACACGTCTTCACCTGTATCCTTAAAAGGGAAAAACTTAAAGGAGTGAGACATAATGTCTTAGTGAGTGCTCTAAGGGTTTTGCGACTAGGTTAGACTCTTCTACCCGAACAACTTTCATCACTTATCTCTCATGGCTTAAGCCTCAATAGGTCTCTTGTAATTTTTCCATACCCATGGTCGGGTCTATACCTTTTAATCTTCAATACTTCTTGTTAACTGCTCTCTTATTCTCACAACTATTATATTGGTTTACTATCTCATTTTTAACCTAAGAACTCTTTCTTACCCAAAACTCTCTCTAGTATTTAAACCCTTCATATTTAAATTTTACTTTTCTTCCTTTTGATATTTAAAGTTATCCTCTAGGGGTCAACTCTAAGGTCACAGGCATTCTAAAATACTCTTGATGCTCCCTTAACACTCACCTTAATACTCTCATTTTGTTCTCTCTTACTTGTCTTATGTCTTTCTATTACGTTGTGTGGGAATTCACCCTTTCTTTATCTCATTCACAACTATTATTATCCAATTAGAACTCTCATAATCCTATCCTAGGGCCAGCCTCTCACTTATCCTTGAGGTAGCAAACGCAATTCTAATTACAAGCATACATTTATTTCACATCTTTTGCCTAGTAACTAACATACACCTTGTTTTGTTTTATCAAACAAGAATAACATACACGTATAACATAGCACATACATAGTTTTGACACTTCATCACAAGACACAATTACATTTTCACACGTGTACATATTGTAACACCCTCATTTTTACTTATCATTTTCCTAATTATTTTAAGCATTTGGGTAGGAATTAAGAAATTCTACGTACATAGTTGCATTCAGAATAATGAACATATTTTAGTGTAGATTTTTTGGATCGGAATCCAAAAAATTATAAAATGCTTGTTATGTCCTTACAAACTAATAAAACGCTACAAGGTAGAAAATTAATACAAATAAATAGAAAGGTTTAAAATTTATTTTTAATTTACAAAAATGCTTAAAATAATAAAATGTAATTTTATAAATTTTCTGGAAATTATTTGATATACAAATGATTTATTAAGCAATTATTTAGCATTTTTACATAAAATAATTATTAAAAATTATATAGTAAATAAAATTTTATTAAAAAAAATTGTTTACTGGGCTTGGACGTTGCAGCCCACAGAAGCCCAAAACCATTTTATAAAACCATTAATTAGATTAATCTAATTAATTATTAAATAACCTATTTTACACCTAATATATATATAAAAAATAGAAAAATAAGGGATAAATCCCTGCTTACCTTTCACGCCAGTTTTAGGAATGTGGCAACAGTAGAAACTTCACTAGGATAATAACGATTGTTTTCATTTAAATTAATTAACATAAATTAAAATTTACACATATTTAAAAAAAACTAACACTTATCCTTTAATCACAACTCATCTTCTCTCTCTCTCTCTCTCCTCTCCATCTTTCTCTCTTTGCTGCACTCTCTCCCTCTTCTCTCACTTTTCATTTTCTTACTCACTTAAACACACTAAATACTCACTTAGTAATTATACAAAAGTCCAAAGGTGGTTTATCTTAGTATTGTGGATCAAGTTATCTTCTCCAACTTACTCCTCTTTTCCATCAAAGCTTCTATTAAGGTAAGAGGGGGGAGTGGGGATTAAATCTTTATTTCATTGATCAAAAGTTTGTGGGAGAGATTTGGCCCCCAAATCTCATAGTTTCTATTTCTCCTTATTTGTATATATTGTTTAGGAGAATTTCTATGGCTGCATATTTTGTATAATGATCTTGTGATTGTTTATTATGTTGTATAGTTACTGGTTTGATCTGAAAAGTATTATAGCTACTGTTTTTATTTGATAATAATTTAATTAAATCCATATTTCATTTTTTTTTCTGGTTGTTATTATTATTACTGTTATTACTATGTCATATTAACAGTAATACAATTAAAATATACTGTTTATATTTTCGGTTGTTATTTAGTTTATATTTCATAAAATATATTTTCGGTTACTATTATTATACTATTACTGTATTATTATGTTATACTAACAGTAATGTAATTAAAAACTGTATTATGTTATATTGTTTATGATATATAAAATTTTATATGTATTACTATTAGAATAAAACAAGGTATATATATAAATGGTTTTAAAAAGAAGTAGAAAATAAAAATATTACTTTTATATGTATATGTATATATACTCGGTGATTCTAATTATATTTTACAGAAAATATACTTGGTGATTTAAAATCCATAAACATAGTTTATTTTAGAGAAAAGTAATAAAATATATAAATATATTTCTCTAATTTATATATAAGATTTTTTTTACACATTTGTAAACATATTACTATTTAATTAAATTTAGTAAACATAATCATATATTATGTCAAAGAATAGTAATTTTTTTTAGTATAAAGAAATATGAATTATATGAATATTTAGTAAAATTTAAAACTATTGATAAATATTGATTTCAGTTATATATATACTTCAATGAATATTTTTGTTAAAGTTTTATGGAAATAGTAATAAAATAATATAATATTAATTAAGTTATGTCTTTAAAACATTTATACAGTTTTAATAAATAAGGCTTACTGCCATATTAAAATAAATTGTATTTCTATTCCTATAAGCTATATTATAAATATTATTAATCAATAAAAAGTAAATTTAAGTAAATTTTGACAATCTATATTAACATAGCCAAATTATATATTTTTTTACATAATTAAATTTTCAAATAATTTAATTTAGTTACATAAATTTGAATTAAAAAAATAATAAAATAAGTTATGTATTTTAACTTATAAATTTTATTAAAAAAAGGTTAAAAGATTCATATTAAATTATTTAAGAATAAATTAATTATGTTATAGGTTTGTGATTGATGAGTTAAGATATTTGTGTTCTTGAGGTGTGTGACAATACCTACTCATAAAGGTATTGTGTATCAAATTGTAGAGAAAACTCTGCCAAACTATTCCGCAGAGATATTGGGTAAAGTATTAAGTCTTTACCAAATATTAGGAAATGATATTGTGTAAAATATTGTTGAGTGCAACATGCATTGATAAAATATGATGAGTCTGTTGAATTAATGACCATGCTGTGAGAGCATGTGTGCTTATGGAATGGGAAGTTACAATTTGGTACACTGCGGGATGAAGGCAAGGACCACTGATAAGGTCTAGAGGGTATTGGTATCAAGTTGTGAGAGTCCTATCGTCAGGGTAGCGCCTTGGATGTCGAGACAATCACGTAACCGACTTGATAACCCTGACACCTGCTACAGCATCACCAGGATTGGTGTAGTGTATACCCTATAAGGAGCTACGTGCTCGTTTCTTGAGAAAAATGATAATGATGATGATGTTGGTACCATGATGAAGGGGATGCGAGCTCCCAGTCACTTCCCAGGATGGATGATGATTGATGATACTCATTAGTGGGGTATGGATCCATACAAGTTATGATAGTTGGGTTGTTTCATGATAACTTAGGTCAGACCCTAGGTCCCCCATTGTATTTGTTTGCCAATAATTTGTTTGTTATTTAGGTTGTAGGTTAATCCTACAGATCTTTTGTGAAAATGATTTGAGGTTATATATATCCTCTCTCCTTTGCTTTGTTTCTTTCTTTCTATTTCTTTGCTCTATATATGTGTTCGTGACATATTATGAAGATGGAGATGCTGATGTCAAAGGTGCCAAGACTGGGAAGAATTCAAAAGAAGGTATCATTATAGAAGAATCATCGTAACTGTTGTATTACACTTTATGTTCTGTTTTAGGAAAAAGGTGGGATTATGTATAGTCACTGCTTTGACTTAGGTCCTTTTTGATGGGTAGTTATTTATTCCTCTGGTCATGTATCTATTCTACAATGAGGCTTAAAGTAATCATATTGATAACAGTGATGTATGTTTATCATTGGAATGTATGATGTTTACACTTATCTCGAACATATGTTGTTTTATAATTCCAGAATTACATTAATTTCATATAAAAAAAAATCTCTCAATTTAATTAAAATAAATCTAATAAATTGCTGGAATTAGTGTTAATGTGATTAGGTGTCACACATATTACATCGATCGCTCTTGAACAAGGTCACACAGGTTTCATATAGTTGCAACGTAGCACACTTCAAAATATCACACTACAGTGGGATACATATGCATGTTATGTTCTTAAATCACTACTCATGCACATATGGTACCAACTTAAACTTGTCAGAAAGTAGACTAGGAGTAAATGCACAGCCATAAGAAGCGCCATCGATACTGATGCCTTTAGCTTTTGCACCCAACTAGTATGATATCCCCTGGTGACCAGTTAGGGTTGCCCAGTTTTGCCAGTTTGCCCCAGCTACATAGGATCAGCATGGACCATTAGAGTTTTCCCATCTGGACAACAGTCAAGGCTAGGGTTAGACAACCCATCATGGCCTCCACCAGCTAGATTGCTACATACTTTCCTCATCACATGACTCAAATGTTATGATGCATGATCACATACAATGTTTATAGCTTTTCATAGGCTTTTATCATGAAACATTGACACAATTTCATATCACACTCAATTTTCTTAGGGTAAATAACAATCAAAAGTATAAACTTAACAAGGTATAAAAAGAAGCAACAATGAATTAAAAACTATAAAAAGAAGTTCATAGGCACAAAAAAGGAATAACCAAGGTCATATCTGCCTAGCGAGATAAGGGGATCCGCCTAGCGGTCACACCAAGATCGAACCCGCCTGGTGGGTTGTGCATCTTGCCGCGGGTTGTTCATCCCGTCTGGTGGACAATGCAGTTGCTCGGTGCCCCTATGGAGTCCAATTTTCGATAGAAGGTCACCTAGCGACTATCTAACCTTACCAAGTGAATCTGAGATACGAATTTTAATTTTCTTTTTCCTATTGTCTTTAGCTTCTAAGTACTCCACAACAAATAATTAAATTGTCACTCACTTCTTCAATCTTGATAATTGGTCAATCTAATCTATAAACTCTTCACTCACTCACAATCTCCTTAAAACCCATCAAATCCCTAATTTAGACATAAAGAGGGGGAAAAGGTAAATAGATAAACAAGCACAACATAAAGAACAAGGAAGGATAGGGGGAGAACACTCACCTTTAGAGGCATGCAAATGGCTAATTCTCCGGTTTCTATTCCTCTTCTTCCTTTTCTTCTCATTCTCCCTACCTTCTTTCTTCTTCTATTTTGTGACGGCTAAACCTAATTCTCCTTCAATATTCTCTTCTTATAACATGTGGGTGGTTATGTGGCTTAAGGGATTTTAGTCCCTTATTGGGCCTTAGATGCTCTTTTGGGTTCCATGATAACATTCCTACTAATTTCTAATACTAAGGTGTTGATAATAATAATAACAACAACAACAATAATAATAAATATAATAACAACAACACAACACATTAATAATAATAATAATAATAATAATTGCTACAACAACAACAATAATTATAATAATAATAGCAATAGGAACAACAATAATAATAATAAGAGAAATAATAATAATATAATAATAACAATAACTCTTAAGGCGTTTTTTATCTAATAACACATGATACTAAGGGCTACCTCATGGTTTCTTTCTAGTACCTGAAATTTAGGGTGTTACACTCTACATACTTACATCATCGTTAGCTCACATTAACGGAACATGTCACCAGACCACTCACACTTGTTTGTGGGATAGAGTGGACTACCCTGTTTGAATTGATGATATGCTTTGAAGGACCTACTTGTATAGAGCTCTGACATTGATACTAGACAAATTCATCAGCATGCTAACAAAGGAAAGTTGGTTGGTGCTTCACTGGTAAAAAAGAAGACTAAATGAGCAAATAATTAGTCGTTTACAAAGAGTGTCCTGACTCCTAATGATGTTAAAATAAAAATAAATTGCTTGGGTAGACTTTCTATTCCTTATTAAAAAGTTTATAAATATTTTCTTTTCATGACCACCATCAGTGTTAAGGCAAAATTAACACTTGTTAACAACATACATAATTCTTCATATTTCTTTTCATTTTATTAGCAACCAAGGATTAGTTTCTTGATGCTGGCTTTCAAGTTTTATTTAATTTTACATGATCACTAAACATTTTAGTAGCTTTTCTTTGGAATGCAACTATGCCATTGTCAACGGCAAAATATAGACATACTTGGACAAATTTTTTGATTTGTTCCTTTTATTCAAAATGAACATTTTTAGGAAAAGTGGTTAATGGAAATTCAATAATTCAAGAACAATCTATTCTTTACATCTTATTGTAGAAATTTCTATTAGGACTTGGTTATGCTTTTCTAGAAGATTATCCTCATTAACCATATGATAATTGAATGGCATACTGGCAGCAAAGCATAATTGCACCACGTATGACAACTAGAATGACTAGAGGAAATGGTTAATGTAATGGCAACATCTAGAAAATATTAACATTACTGCATAAATGCAGGTATTTATTTTTCCAGTTTTGACAATTATACGGACCTTGTTTTATGCTTTTTGTCATTAGCCATTAATAAAATGAAGATGTAATCATCATCTTTAGAGAAGCGTGATCATGTTCCAGGGTTGATGGGGTGCTGATATAACTATAAATATTCAATTTTCCTTATTTTGAACCCCAAGCACAATAAATTTACTATCAGAATCGCAACAATTTAGAAGCAACAAATTTCACACTTATATAACAACCCCCCTCCCCTTCCCTTATTTCTTGCCCAAAGAACTAAATCTCTCAAATTGATGACAAGTCTACATTCAAGTAGATTTTACAAATTGGCATGACATCAAGTATAACATAGCTCTTCCTTTAATCTTTTGAATGGCATGACGAAATTGAAGAGAATGTTAAAAGATACATTACTCCAGATTATAAAATGGCTATGCACATATTGGAGAAAATTTGGATATTTGATCCCCCATTTATGTGCCATGAATAACATCAAAGTCAAACACGAAAAGTTCATCTCTTCTTTCTTTTGGCATAGCCTAATTACATCCACAGAACTACAACACCATCTAAATATCTCAAACAATGCTAGGAGGATACCTGACCAATTGCAAATACCTTGGTGATGCTAAGTAGGTGTTAAGTGTCAGGGCTATTAAATAAGCTAGTTAGATGGTTCTCCTAGCTCAAGAGCACTATCTTGACTATTAGGACGCTCACCACTCAATATCATACTATCGTAACTGGGGTCACGACCGGATGGCAAAAAAGAAATAAAAATCAGAGGAGTCACCACCAAAGTTTATCAAGGGAAAACGTATGGAAAAACCCTTTAAAAGAAATGTGATCTATGAAAGCAAAATGGGTTCGGGAGTCGATTGTGTGTAGGAAAGGTATTAGCACCCTATGACGTCCGTCATAAAGACGGTTATCCCTAATTAAATGTGCAAAATGGATAGCTTAAACAATATTTATTTTACCCCTTAGATTTATTTTATTTACAAATTTGATTGTCTTTATTTACCAAAAGAATTTTAGAAAAAACATTTATTTTGAAAAGAATTAATTTTTTTATTTTTTGAAATCGACAGGGGTGGGCCTCTACTCCTACGTATCTTCAATGCAATGAGGAATAAGACTCATGTAGTTCTTTGGATAAAAAATCATTTTGTTGGTTGATTTTTTTTTAGTTTTTAATATTTTAAAAGGCTTACTCAATAACCAATTTTCGAAGTGCATCTAAAATGGTTATCAATACACCTTTTAAGGTTCTTGCAATAGCCAAATAGGAAGTGCATCCAAAGTGGATATTACTAAAACCTTTATTATAGAAAAGTTTGTTTTAAATTTTTTAGAATTTTATTTAAAAGGCTTTTACAATAACCAACGAGGAAGTGCATCTAACATGGTTATCGTTTCACCTTTTAAGATTTTCATAATAGTCAGATTGGAGGTGCATCCAAAATGACTATCATTAAATCTCTTTTATTAATTAAACTTGAATATACAATTTTTTTTTTTTAAAAATTATTTAGTGTTTCAAAAAGAATGATAACTAAATAAATGATAACCCAATAAAAAATTTATTAAGAGAAGAATCAATGCAACAGTAATAACAATAAAATAAGAAACCAAGCAAGAGATAAAATAATAAAAAATATACGATGAAGGGAAAAGAGAGAGACCAAGAATTATACCTCCCAAAACTTAGTTAGGCAGAGGATATGATCTCCAAAGAGAATTTTCTTGAGGGAGAGTTTTTTTTTATGTGAGAAAATGTGTGTAATGTCCTATTTATAAGCTTTAGTCTTACTCTACAAGCTACTGTAGCTTGCTGTGGAAGTTTTCTCAAAATATTTATTGTTTATGTTTTTTCCTCTCTTTTTTCTTTTCTTTCTTTATTATTTTTTTTGTAACGAAATTGGGCCAAAGCCCACCAACCCAAAACCTCTTATTTAGAAATTCTTCTGTTATTAGGCCATAATTGCTTGCCCAAACCTTATTCTTATTAGCTTCTATCTTTCTCTCATTTTCATTTATGGGCTTAAAATAGAATGACCCAATATTATTATTACTATATTTTTCTTCTATATTTATTTTTGTTATTTTTCTAATTATCCGGATAAAATTGGGTGTTCACACATACCTCCTATACCTTAATAATAGTCCTTACCTTCATCTTGTCATACACATGCCTCATTGTAGGGTCCATCATCATCATCAGCTTATATCAGATTCCATCAAATGTAAATCTCAACAATATTTTACACAATATCTCTTCAAAATATCCGATAGAGACTCAGTAATACTTACATAATATCTCTCCAAAATATCTAGCAGAGTTTTCTCCACAATTTGTTTACTAATACTTCTCTGAATAGGTATTGTCACAGACCTCAAGAACACAAATATTTCAACTCATCAACCACAAAGCTATAGTATCACTAATTTATTCTTAAATGATTTAATATAAATCTTTTAATCTTTTTTATAAAAGAGCTTATTTTATTTCTTTTCAATTCAAATTTTCAAATTTATGTGACTAAACTAAATTAACATTATTTAAAAATTTAACTATTTTTAAAATATATTATTCAGCTATTTTAATAATTTACTATAAATTTACTTTTTATCAAATAATAATATTTATAATAAATTCTATTAATTAATTTTCTATTAAAGCTGAAATGTATATAAGTTTCAAAAATTTATGTAAAACTGCACTTATTATTTGAATTTGATACTTATCCATCCAAAATTTTTCTTAATTTTATAAAATCTAACAATTTTAATTCTAATTAATATAATTATAATAATATTTGAAATCCGTCTTCTTAAACTATTTTACAATGGTGGAATGCCATTCTCTCAAAAATAACTCAAATTAAATTTTTTAACTGATTTAGCATAACTACATTTTATTATAAAATATATTTAATAATTAATTTAAATAAATATTAAAAAATTTCAATGAAAATTTCCTCTAATTTTATTGTGGTGACCGAATGCTAAACTTAGCATTCCAAGCCAAAACTTTTAGCTCTTACACATCTAACCAATTTAAAAATTTTGTAAAATTAACATATAATCTTAATAATTAAAAACATTTTTCTTGTTTATGTTGGAAGTCATTTTACTATAATCTTAAAAGTATAACTATTTATATGTAAATAAAAACATAATTTAATAATATTAGAATAATATAGTTTGTATATAATATAAATAAAAACTCAATTCGTTTTAATATGGTTATAAAACATATATATTTAATTAAAACTGTATACATGTTTTAATATATATATAAAACATAATGTAATTAATATTATATTAGTTCATTACTAATTTCATAAAATTTTAACAAAATATTAATTATAATATATATATATATATATATATTTATTTATTTATTTATATATATAGGGGGAGAGATCAAATAATACCAGTGTAACTTACATTAACTATTACACCATTCAATAACTTTCAATTGAATGATTTTATCTTAAAACCCACCATTGGATTGAAAGTTCCTTTAATATCGATCATATGTACAAAATTTTATATTAATCCAAAATTATTTGATCCCTTAAATAAATCAAAATGGACGTAATATATACTTAAATACTTTTCAAATAGATCAAAATAGACCTAGCACACACACACACACACATATATATAACTAAATCAATATTTAGCAATAGTTTTAAATTTTAAATATATTATCAATTAATTATATTTATTACTAATACTGATAAATGAAAAGATAAATTTGCAACACAATAATAAAAAAATGCCGAATACTATACTGAGTATTCTAATTAAACCAGAATTTTAATTTTTAACTTCCTATTCATTATAAAAAATAATCTGTATATAATAATTAAAATCACTTTCTAGACATTTAAATCTCAGTATGGCTAAAAGCTAATTTTTCATTTTAAACCAAGAATTAAAATATTTTATAGTTAATAATAATAATAATAATAATAATTAAGTAATTTAACAAATTAATAAAATTTTACTAATTTTATTTTCAAATGACTGAATACATCTATATAATCATTATTTAACTTTTTATCATGTAAAACTAATTTATCTGATACCTAAAATTTTTGTTAATAATATTTCCTATATTTTTCTTTATAAACCCAAAATTGAATTTTAAAACATAATAATTATAAAAATTTATTGTTAACCAGTAAAACAGAATAATAATAAAAATTTAATAATTCTTCCTAAATTTTTTAACTGGGCTGAATTAATATGCATACATATATCTAAAAAATAATTTATTTCATATTAATGACTAATAATAATTAATCAATAAAAAACAATCAATAATTTAATGAAATAATCGCAATAAAGTTCAAATATAAATATCATACAACCACAGCAATCTCATGATTATCGTACAAAGATATAATAACAAAAAAAGAATAAAAAATAAACTAAATGAGATTTAGGGGTCAAATCTCTCCTGCAAGCTTTTGTGTAAATAAATAATAAGTCAAGAGAAGCATAACAAGAGAGGGCGAACAGGAAACTTGCACGCAACTAGAAGAATCCACCAAGAAAATAGAATTTTCTTGCTCCAACCACCAAAAGCTAGTAGTTCTTTGTATTCTACTTGATAGAAATTTGAAAGAAGAGGGGTGAGAGAGAAAGTCTCGTCCAGCTAGGAGAGGAAAAGAGAGTGAGTGGTGCTTTTATTTTTAGTTAATTGGATAACTATCTATTGCATTAAATTAGGAAGTAACATGGACTGCTCTTTGCACATGGCTTTGTAATGGTACTCCTTTAGGCAATAAATGCTTATGGTAAAAAAAAAATAGTAATAATTATGTTTTAAATTTTGATTTTGTTTATTGAGTTTAATAATTACATACTAACAGTGTAAAGTAGTTTTACATTATTATCCAATTACAAACCATCATTTATTGTAAGTTTGTTGACTTTTATAATAAATACTTTAAAAGTCATATTATGATAATTTTTAATTAGATGACAGTATAAAACTTTTTACACTAACAGTGTATGACCATTAAACTCTAGTTTATTTACTTCATTCTATGTTTATCTTCATTTAGTTAGGTTTCGGCTCAATGTTTTTGGGCTTTGATTTTTGTCCAGCCCACATGTCTAAGAGTAGTCCAAAATTTTCTTTTATAAATATATTTCATATTTATTTTACTAATTTCATTTTATTTTATTATATTATATTAATTATCTAAATCAATTATTTAAGTCTAAAATTACCAAAATAATTTAATATTATTATAATTATTAACCTAAAAATATTACTTAAATAATTTTCTAGAATTTTGATAAATCATTGGATCATTATTTAACTTTTTACTGTCTATTAGGGACATTTTCGTCTTTTTACACTAAAATTTTGAAAATTTTCAGAAAAATTTCTTAAATTATATTTTATTATATTTCTAAACTTAAATTATATTATTGTTTTACCTTCCACTAAGATTTTTAATTTATTAGAGTTTTATTTATTTTGATTAGGGAAGAAATTGTCATTTTTACAATTGTTTGTATTAGTTTCATAAAAATAAATAAAAATTCTTTTTCTAAGTTTTCCAATATTCCAGACCCAGCTGTTCAGTCAGAATCTTGAAATTATATCTCATTTTATTAAACAAAAATATTAAAAAATAGCAAAAGTTCATAATCCAATCAAATAAATATTTAAATAAAATGAGGATGCTTCAGAAGTTTCTAGTCTAATCCATGTTACGGGTTAGAAAATTACGCACACCAATGACATGAAAAAGAGGGGAAAACGAAACCACACACACACACACACAAAGGAAAAATGAAACTAATCTAAAATGTCTTTAAGCTATTGGTCTTCATTTAAATTTTTTGCAGTGCACATACATCTCAAATCTTATATGCATTATTTAAAAAATGAAAAACATGTAAAGAGAGAAAAGTACCAATTTTAATAGGGAACCGGATCCTCTCCATCACTGTTTTCTCTCTAGCTCTCTCCAATAACATTAGTAAACGTTAGATTAAAATTAAAACCCAACAAATCAAAGTCTAAAAAATGTTGGCCCTTAGATTAATGTAATGGAAGCTAAAGTGAGGTAGTGCTTCCAGATTTCAGTGATGAAAGGCGGTGCTCTGCATAACTGTGCTTCTATCACATCTTCTTTGATGTTATTGAGATGTAAAGTTGCAATGATCTAAATTTCTTTGAACATATTCTTTTATCACATCTTTTGGCGAATTTCAAAATTTTTATGCCAAATTCTTTGTCATGGGAACATGTAGGCCTTACGGTTGGACTTTGGAAGATATGCGGAGCCCACTATAACTTGTTCACCATCGATTTTTATTCCAGACAAAATAAAAACTTGACAAGAAAATACAAAAAAAAAAATCTATTTATATTGAAAATCTATTTATACAAATATAATATCTATCTATCTATCTATCTATCAATATATATATATATATATATATATACAGATACACACATATATATACATATATACAGATACACACATATATATACATATACACATATATATACATGTATATATATATATTGCAATTTAATAACATAATATGGTCACATTATATTTAATCAAAAAGACCACAACATTAGTAATAATAATTTCACTAATCTGCACATAATACTATACTTTCCACGAAATTTATAAAATGCAGATATTACTCATAAAATATTTTCATAAAATGTGCATTGCTAATGTGAGTGATATAATGAAGGTTTTTGCAATTAGTTTATCCCAATCAGAGTATGGAATCTAGACCAAACAGAAACAAAACGTCTAGCTTATCAAATGATCAAAATCTCCAAGCTTGGACCTGACCAAAGCCACTTCATTAGCCCAAAACTAATGGCCATCGTCATCCAACCCGCAACCAAATGAAACACTACAAACCTCAATATTGGAGCATTGATCAACACTGCCAATGCCCAACCAAATGGCAATGAAGCAAAGCTCACAACAACCATAACCACTCTAAGCCCCATCTTGTATTCCTTTATAAAGAAGACTGCAAGCAATGGCACCATTGCACCAACAAATCTGGCTAAAGCTGAGGCTGCTGCTGCTTTTAATGGGTTTGGCAAACTTTCTTTTGTTTCATTAATATCTCCTTCTTCTCTCTCTCTACTGTTTCTGCTTTCCTTCTCTCTCTTCATTTGAGCAACCTTCTTGTCCAATTTAGAGGACACAGACTGAAATTTCATCATGGCTTGGCTAAAAATCAAAGATACCGACAATAGAGACCCTAATCGGATCATGGCCTTAATGTCTTGGTTGATTACTCCAACACCTATCATTATAGATGCTGTTGAGACCATCCCCAAAAAGGCTTTCAAAACAACAGCATGCAACCTGTGTGAAGTCTGTAGAAAGAAGAAAGAAAGGAATAAAGGCCAAAAGAGGAGTAACTTTTCAAGGAAAAAAATCCTGTAACAGAGATCAAAACAAAGGTAACTTTTGGTGTGAATGGTCAAGGAAGAAGAGTTTCAAATCTTATTATGTTTTTGAAGCAAATAATGCATTAGAAAATCAGGGACAAATAAAAGTTATACTCCAAAAACATGTCAAAGACCTAAACAACATTATTTTAGGGTTTTTAAATTTAAAACCTATATCATAGTTAGATGCTATAGCATGCAACAAGCAGCTATTTTGGCTGCTATAGCAGCCATGATGGCGCTATCGAAAACTAATCTACTATGTGAATCCCATAGCAGCCCAGGGCTGCTCTACTCTGTTAGTCCACTATTATTGACTACTATGCACATATACATAACAAGAGTGAGATTGTAAACACCATCACCTCACAGTGCTTGCAAGAAACTTGGTGTGCATCCCATAAAGATGCAGACTCCAGAACAATATCACAAACCCGGCAAATAGGCTGATCAAATTCATTATACCTGTATGGATATGCACAGAAAGACACAAACAGTCAAAATAATAACAAGTATGATTTTGTCCAAATAAAGAGGGCATAATTTTATGCTAAACAAAATAATGATTTATCTTGATAAAGTTTAATTTTATGCTGAGTCGAACAAGAAAAGGCATGTCTTAACAATTACATGAGTTGCTATAATCAGATGCAAATCATAATAGGAGTAAATGCAATTTGTACACATTGTTGCAAACTCAAATATTGATGCCATGTATATTAATAGAAAATTAAACAAAATCAATAAAAGGGCATAACCCAATTTATAAGCAAAACAAAAGTGTCATTCTTGTGTGAAGAATAAAAAACTCTATAGGTAAATTTGTGAAGGGCCAAGTAAATTGATGTTTACGAATGGAAAAAGTACATGATATGCACCTAGAACCTACCTCACAAGGGGAGATTTTATGTGTTTTTCCTCCTGGGCTTTCAATTTAGCAGAAAGCAAAGCCTTTTCCACATTTTGTGCATCCATATTCTTGTTGCTTGGAAGAGAAGTGTAGTGTATAGGAAAACAATTGGCAAAGGAACAAACTTTGTGTTGAAACTGCAACACCCAAAACAAAGTTAAATCAATAATCCTTCATTACCTCAAAAAAAAAAAAAAAAGTTTTGCTAATTACAACAAGCATTTTTATGCCATACTGGTTTTGCTTTTGGTGATAGGTTCAAAACCAATTTTGAACCAATCAGTGACCAGTTTAAAACTAGTTTTGAACTAGTTTATCCAGTTTAACAAGTAAAAACCAGTTCAAAACTAGCTCAGAAATAGTTTTAAACTAGTTGACTATTATTGTTTATTAACACCAGCAAAAATAATCGTTTTAAAACAAGATTCTTTGCAGATTTCAATTGCACTGGATGCTTTCCTGAAAAATTCATATTTATTTTCATAACCAAGACTAGTGCAGCAACTCATGTAATTATTATAATGGAAAAAAAAATTCAGAGATAGAAGTAACGCTCATGTGATCCATACAATGAATATTAAATAGTAAATAGTAACTTAAGCATTTACATCACCTGAAACAACAAGATTAAAATTAATTGAAAAGACAAGAGCAACATCCTATAACATTGATGACACTACAAGAAAGCATTCTTATAAGGCATCCAAAGTGAGGAAAAATACTCCTATCACTTGTTCTAATGGAGTAATCCTAATCGATTCAAATACAGGCAGCAATCACTTGCCAATGCTATATAAAAACAGTACAAAATGATTGGGTCACAATATGCCTAGGTCAGTAATGCAGTCAAAGTGTAACTATTGAATTTTAAATCCCATCCTGACCATTAAACAAACAACAAATTGTCCACAAGATCAAGATGGTGTCCATCAAGACAAGTAACTTGACAGAGATACAATCTCTAGTCTTAACTTTATATAATTTTTACATAACTTGATAATGCTACACAGAAATTGTACATAATTTTTTTTTACACATTCAAAAACACATTTGATGCTCACACATGTAGAGAATATTATATAGTCATGCCTAATACATTGTCACACTTGATTCCACTTTTTTTGTGCCAATTTTGATGCCCACCGCATACCACAGAACTTTATCAAACATAAACATCAAATAGGATAGAATTGCGAGAATGGTACAATATATATATATATATCTTGGCATTTTCTGAAGAAGGTAGGAACGAAATCAAATGAAACCTAATCCAATCACTGTATAATAGGGATAGGCATGAACCATAAATGAAAACAGATTATGAAAACAAAAAGGAGGAATTTTCTACCTCAAATTTGGTTCACTACCTCTCCTCTTCTACCTCCTCAACAGTGTAGAGACAACAGCGAAATGAGTGGATTTTGATGAAATGTATAGAGATGTTTTATGCTTTATATGCACAGATGGATTGAGTCTAGGGTGAGAGGAAAAGTTGGCTGGAGTGATCATTATTTAAATGTGTTAAATGGGTTGGCAAAGTAATTTTGTTTTTTTTTTTTTTAAATTTAAATCCACGTGGCTGGTAAAGCAACTGTCACACTCTTTCACTTTTCCCCTTCTGAATGTTTCCTTTGATTGAGAGTAGATATCGGAGACTGTTGAACACAGTCATTGTGCGTATGAGAGGACA